>NIPM01000286.1:96955-255764 GCA_002738285.1 Holacanthella duospinosa
TATATAATCAAATTCATAATATAAATAAATATACTCAGCGAGGTTGATGAGATGAAGTGAGACAAGACACATGTTATAGAGGTACAGGTTTAGTTTTTCTCTCTCTAGAGTATTGGTGACGATTGTCTCTTATATGGAGATGAGAGTTTGAGAGTGGTTTTGATGTTAATACAAAAACACTCACTTTTCGTGAAGAACTACCCTTTACACTCCATACGTAGAAAAAATATTACTTATGATTTTGAATAATTCGGTGTCAGTGCAATCTTTTTCAGTTNTTTACACTCCATACGTAGAAAAAATATTACTTATGATTTTGAATAATTCGGTGTCAGTGCAATCTTTTTCAGTTTCGTGAATTTAGTTATGGTTACTTCACAGGAAGTAAAGCTATAGAAGATATTACGTTTGGAAGTGAATCTATCGATTGTAAATAAAGTCTCTTTCACTTTTTGAATTCACTGTTTGCCTCCACACGGAGGTTTAGCTCTGCGGCCGTATATCCAATCCCACCAAACGGCTCCTGCTGCAGAGTTCGTCTCCCGCCCAATTTCCACTACACATTCACAAACCGCTTATTTGTAGAATAGCCCCCCCCCCCCGTATGGAATTCGAGTAAGTTATACACTAATCGACTGAAAATTTAATGTAGATTACGGATGTGACATCCATTGTTGGCGGACAAGTCAAATTTTGCAAAAAATTTGTAAAGTTGTGCAAAAAAAGTTTTCTTTTTCTTTACTGCCTTGTCTAATGCTACAAGGCCGGATTCAGGTTAGTGATCCATCAATCGATTGTAAATTTTCTGCAGATCATTAATTTAAAATTTATTGGTGGCGGTAAATTAAAATTTTGCAAAAATTTTGCGAACTTGTGCGAAAATTTTTTTTCTCTCGCCTGTCCGCCTCAATGAAAAATGATCGGCTTCTAATAATGCTAACTACTCACGCTGGTAGAATTTAAGCAGCGGTCGCTACGAATTATTGCCCTTTAGGTTCGAAAATCCAGTGAAAATTTCTCAAAACTTGCCAAACGAGCATCAGCGGCTCAAAAACTTGCCCAATTTCGGCTTAAACACAGCATTAGCGACTGCAAACTAAATCCAACCCTGAAACTTACTACGTAGTTTGTTGTAAGATCTACTAACTATTTAACTATTTAACTGCACAACTAACAAATATGTAAGAATCAAAGTAGATTTGGCTACGGGCCTACAAGTCTAATAAACCAATGTTCATTCATTCATCCATTCAATCATCAGATTAGTCGTTCTCGGGTATAAGTCGCAGCTTCAATATTTTCCAGAAATTTCTAAAGATATTTTCTAAAAAACATCAGGTAAGGACGACCTATCTGCGAGATATTAGGGTAGTTTTAACTTTTCAAATACAAATTTTTGGGTCATGTGGTCCTTCACAAAGCAAATGGCGCAGAGTAGTGCGAAGAATCTTTGACCAACAACGTGATGATAAAGCAAAAAAACCTCTATTTTTTGAAAAACAAAATTTTAATATTTTTATTTTTCTCTAAACATAGTTTGCTGCGTTCAGTCATGCTCGCTGGAGTAGTAGGAGTCGAACAATACCCAACACAATCAGGATTTTTTTTTCAAAATTTTATTAAAATTCAAAAAAATTAAAATTTTGAAAAACAAAAAAAATATGGCTCCTGGGGAATACTCATACAAAATTTAATCAAAATCGATCAATAAATGAAAAAGTTGTTAGGTTTTTGAAACTTTTTCTCAACTTCAGACCCTAGCCCTTCTGTCCTCCATCATTCTAGAATTTTTAAATTATTTTCTATTACTCTATACATCCTTTTTAGGTAATATGGGGTGTCAAAATTTGAAGTCAAGATTTCAAAAACATGTTTCACTTCACAAAACGCATACTTTTTGTTGAAGTTGAATCCGCTCTGCGTCGAGACGCAGCGATTTTCGCATGCGTCTTGGACGTGCGTCCAAGACTCAACTTCAATTCGCATGGTGGTTTTCATGCAAAATGCATTATCAGTGCGATGATTGATGCGAAATTCGCACGGACGCATGCGATAGTGTGTCCATGAAAACCAGGCTTAACTGCATCTCTTACCAACAAGTTTGAGGGTCCTTTTGAAATAACGGGCAGAAAAAATAACGACATTTATTTCATAAACAGTTTAAAGTCTGGAAAATTTTATGGAGAGATTCATATATCAGATATTAAACCTTTTTTTTTTTACTGAATCGAATTGAACAAAATCATGGAGACTGGAATCAGGAAGAAGTGAAGATCGGCATATCAGCGAGAGAAGAGCATCATGAGATCGGATATACGAAAATTAGACATAAATCCGATGACTCAAAAGGAGACCGAGCCTGTCAACTTGATAAATTTTCAACCTGATCCTCTTCAACTTATCTCTTTGGAAAAATTTCGTCTTGCCTGGCCAATGGAACCAGGAAATGTGAGTATAACTATCACTCACAGGAAGTTGGTGACAGTGAGTAGGAAATTGGAGATGAAACCATCCAACCGAATTATCGGTCAAATAATTCTTCCTGCTCCAAAACATTACCAATTTCCAAAAGCAAAGTGATTTGTGTTGAATCAAGCCATTCATCTACATTTAGACTGTCTTGAAAACCAGAGAATGAAAGATGCCAATCGATCAAGGGAAATTTTGCAAAATTTGTGGATGGTAGAAAGCAGAATTTTTTATACGAAACGAAATTTACAGGCATATCACATGCAGAAAGAAACAGAGGAAAGGTGCGAGACGGAAAGTAAGAGACAGGTAGACAAGAAAAAAAACATAAAAAATCAGGAGACAGGCAGCTACTAGAAAAGAAAGCGAAGGAAATAGCAGAAATAAAAAGAACAGGAGTTGAAGAAAATTGCCAGAAAGCAGCTAACCATACAAGAAAAATTAGTGGAAAAGATAAGAATGTGAATTTGAAAATAACAAATCGAAAGAAGGAAAGGGAAAGACAGAAGAGAGTCTGACAGGAAATAAGACGTACAGTAGAGAAAACGGAAGGAGAAATTATGTCATAACTTTTTGGACCAATGAGAAAGGTTTGCCGAATGTGGAAAGAGAAATCAACCGATGGGACAAAAGAAGAGGCAATATAGTTCTTCCGGTCACTACCAGCAGACATAATGGGACAAATCTAAGAGTCTTTCTTGGAAGCAGAACCCAAAATTCTATGCAACAGTGGATTCTGCAAATAAGTCTTGTTAATAGAAGGTGACGATTGTAAGATTGTCAGAGTTTTTAATGATGATAATGAAGAACAAAATTGCACATTCACCTTCAAAAAAAACTTTTTAGTAATTTGTATATATTTGTCCAATAATCAATTCTTATCTTATTACTTTATTTTTATTTTTATTCATTTACCTACAACTTTAGTTTGTAAAAACCCAGTTTTGTGGCTTGTAAGGGGGAGATCTTGTGAGTTGTGGAAATGTATGAAGGAGTGGGTTCATTCACCTCAAGTTTAACGCATGCGCTTAAAGGTAGGAAAATTTAGGTAATGGGAATTACAATTTAATCGTTAATTTTTTTAATCATTAATCAACATGGTAAATAATTCCAATTAAGTATAAATTTATTGCTATATTAAGTAAAAATACTTAAATTATCAATTTCTTCAATAATATTTGGTCTCAAGAGCGTTTGGAAGTTTTTAGGCCAATTTAAAATGCATAGCCGTAGTGCAAGTCGCGATTCCTGAGATGATAAGTCGGACCGAAAGGGAGCACCAAATATCAATCAAATGGTTTACTCGTCGTCCGCACTCTTACCAAGTAGCTTGAATAAGAGTCGGATTGTACGAGTATATGCCGAGAAAAATTTGAACAGTCTTATCCTGAATTGAAAATTAAAGACGACGTACCCAAGACTACAAGAGTAAAAAGAGCTATTGGATGGTAATCTAAACAGCCGAAAACACTACAATCAAGTCCATCAAATTATATGTCAAATACACAATATTGAACACTTATACATCAAGCATGACTAGGAAAATCAAGAAACAACCATTCCGTCAACTTCGGAACTGATAACGTGAAGTACGTAGACTCGCTATCAATTGTTGAAATTAATGTGTCCGGATATAACACAAAAATTAACCAAATTATTCAACTCATCAAAATCCATAAGTTAGATATCCTTTGTCTTACGGAAACCAATCTTAAGAAAAAAAAGCCCACCACTAAAAATTTCAGATTATGATGTTCATCATTTTGATCGCAATTGGCAAAGAAAAAGAGGTGTCGCAATAATAAGCAAGAAAACACTGAAGTCTAGATTGATCAAAATCAAAATTCTTCCAAATCCTGGCATTGAACATAATAACTGTAAGTTCGCAAAATAATCATATGAAGAGCATCACAATAACATGTGTATATAGAATTCCTAACTACAATCTTACTACACTTAGGAAAGACAGGCACACTCTCGGAACTGTTTAACAGAATCAATAATCTTCATTTATACATATTATTTATACATATTATCAAGGCCGACCAAAAAATGCGATTTTTTTTGTCAGAAAATGCGATTAAAATCGTAAAAATGCGATTTAGTGCGATTCATTTTCTACAGAAAATAGCATTAAAGTTTAATGGTAATACACATTTAATGCTGAAACAAGTAATTTAGAAGCTAGAAAATGATATTATTGCACGATTTATTCATATTCCATTGATTAACTATTGGTTAAATGACCAAGTAGTTCCTACTTCAAACTGAAGTATCTCGATGAGGGACCAATCTTGCGCCTTAGGGCTGATTTTCAGCGCCACGTATCCCTATGCCAATTAAACAGTAACTAAAATTAATTCCCGGAATTTCCCGAATTAAAATAAAATCGATTATTATATTTTCCCTAACTGCCGATTTCAATTAACCGACCGGGTATTTAGGGATTAACAAGATATTCTAATCGAATTGAAATACTAATTCATATTCAATTTCGGTTTCACTCTTATATGTGGGTGTCTCAACTTTAAATATATATAATATATATATATATATAAATCCCAAATTTTTCGTCGATGAAGCTGATTCTGTTAATATACAGATCCGCCAATGTTCCTGATAATTATAAATTGTTTTGATTTTGTCAAATAAAATGCGCATTTACAATTCGTTCTACAGTTTGCAAGCTAAAGTCAAAATGAAAACAATGTCCTCAATTTCCATTGTGCTTATGAACATAGCCAATAAGTTCATTATGCCTTAACCTTGCGCTGGAGGACAGTTAGCTGTTTGGTTTTGCTCTACCGAGAAGTTAACTAGTTTACAATGTTAAAGTTTGGCTAAAGCTCAAAGTGAGCACCTAATTTCAGATCAACAAGCTATTTAAAAAATATCTACCAATTTTCAACTCCAGAATGCGGAAATTGTACTTGAATTATGTGCGCTAGTTATACATCATATGTCCCACTATACTGCCAATTGACATCATGCGCAATTGATTTGACATCAATTTAGCTTTATTTCTAATTTCTAATCTAATTTTACTCAATTTTACTGAAGTATTTTAAATTTTGTAGTTAGCAATTATTAAAAATGCGATTTAATGCGACTTAATGCGATTTAATGCGACGATCCTGGAAAATGCGTTTTAATGCGTTTAATGCGATACATATTTACATCATTCGATTGCATTTTTTATAATTCGTGGAGAAACCAGTTATCAATAGGCCAATCAAGGGTTATTTGTAAAATGCGATTTAGTGCAAAAAGTGCATTTGGTCGGCCTTGCATATTATATTCATACATACATATTATACATATTAATTTTATACATTTTAGGCGATTTTAATTTTAACTATAACTACATCAATTGTAAAATTGCAAAAAAAAATACATCTCTTACCTCTAATAATAATTTCCATCAGCTTATAAATGCGCCTACCAGAGGAAAGAGTATCCTAGATCTTATTTACATCAACTACCTGGGAAACATTTGTGAATCTGTATTAATTGAACCTCATATTTCTGATCACTCTATGGTCTTCGTCAAAATAAAAATGAATAAAAGGAAACTAGAGAAAACTTCATTCACATTCAAAAACTACAAAAATGTTAATTTCAAAAAACTTGGCACAAATATTCTTTCAATTGAAGAGCCTACAAAAATTACATCCTGTGAAGAATTACTAGTAGATCTAACTAAAAAAATGTCAGTAGCTTTTTCATCATTAATTCCTGATAAAACTGTAAGTTTCGTTAAGTATTCTAAGCATTTCAATACTTCGTGCTATACACGTGATCTTATTTATAAACGAGATAAACTTTACTCTCATTAAAAATAAAATTTTTTCACATAATTTATACCGTATTGAATATAACTTGCTGTGTAGTAAAGTAAAATGTGCTGTAGATGATGATAGACGTAACTCGATTAAATCTGATATAGATAAATTTGGCCCATATTTAACTATAAAACAAATATGTAATTAAAAAAAAATCGTTCAAAAATTATCAATCTGTCACTTGCACAAGATAAATTTAATAACTTCTACACTGAAATAACTACACAAAAATCTGTCTACATAAATACAATCATTCAACCAAAAAACCTTACAGTACCTGATGAAGCGTTCACACTACGACCAATTCAATTACATCATATTCAAAATGCATGGAAAAAATTTAACAAGAAATCATCAAAAACGTTGGATATACTAGATATATCCAACTGGTGCTACAATATAATTGATAATCGGCGCAATATAATATAATGTAACAGCTAGTCAAAATTATAAATATAGCATTCCATGAGTCCAAGTTTCCACTGTGCCTTCATACATCAATAGTGATTCCTATACCAAAAGTGAAAAATGCATCACATGCGTCATACAAGACCAATTTCTGTTCAACCAGTCATAGAAAAACTTATTGAAAAAATTGTTCACAATCAGCTAACAATATTTATACAATCTAAAAGTTTACTCTATAATGGTCAATTTGGGTTTAGAAAACATCACTTGACTATTCGTGCACAACTAGCGACAACTGAATTCCTATACAATAATATAAATTTTGGTTTAACATTTATAACGTTTGTATATTAGTTGTTCTAGATTTAAGAAAACCTTAGACACAGTAGATAAAGGTATATTAGAGAAACTGAAATGATATAAAATCAAAGCAGACTGGTTTGAATCTTACCTGAACGACAGATACCAAATTGTTAAAGTAAATGACACTAAATCGGAAAGTAATCAAACTATACTGTCAGTACCCCAAGGCTCAGTTTTAGGTCTATTGTTGTTTACACTCATGATTAATGATCTGCCTCTAGTTCTAAAAAAAAGTACTGCCTTAATGATCGCAAATGACACACACCTGCTAATACCAAGTCATCCTAAATCACTGACTTTTTTAATTGATTCAATTACCAAAGAAACTGGTTATGTCATCAACTGGTTGGATTCAAATCAAATGGGCATTAACGTCGATAAGACTAAAATTATGCTTATAGCATCTCCCCGCCTAACAAAATCAATTGGACCTATAACTATTGAACTAAATGGTAAAAAAATTATATCGGTAAACTCCATAAAATGTCTGGGATTAACAATCAACCAGACACTTTCATGGACTGAACACAAAACTCTGAAACCACAAAAAGATGTAACTACTGCCTTTGGTCATTATATCCTATTCAAAAAATGTTAACCATAATTAATAGAAATTTCATGGTAACTAGTTACATTTTCCCTATTATTAGATGTATGTTAATAAATTGGTGTAGATGTAAAAAAGGTCTAATCAAATCAATTGAAAAAATAGTAAGAATATGTGCTAAATATGTTACTTTTATTTATAAAAGATAATGTAAAAGAGCGCTTAACTAATGAGCTAAGATGGCTCTTCCCTGCTAAAATGACCAAAATGCTAAGTTTTCTAATTTCTTACTTTTCTGATCTTATAGACTTACTATCACTAAAGATTCATGACACAAATCAAACACGTTCTAAAGCATATTGTATGAATTCAAAAACGATCATAAGAATTCTGTTGTAAACTCTATAAAAGCGTTATATATTGTTCCACAAAGTCTTATGGGTCATTATTATTCTACAAAAACTAAACTTACGGAATACTTTTCAAAACTCTAACTTAATGAATGTAGCACATATAATCCCAGTACTCCTACCTCTTTTCCAATTTAGACCACCCTTACTCATTGCTTTACCTAGCATGGGACGCGGCGTAAAAGCTAAACAGTTCCTATTGCGCACAAAAAAAAATAAAAATCATCCACACCAATCCACAGTGGTTCCTTTTGAAACAAAAAGACCTTAGCAACAAGCAAAATATTTTTATTTTTGTAAAATCAATTATAAATAACTTAGGTCGGCATTGTCGCTCCGCTAAGTTCATTCACCCGCAACCGAATCAATTAGGATAAACGTTACCTAAATGATAACAGTTAGATGAAATATTTTTTATTATTATAAAAAATAATATTATTATTATTTATTTAATATTATTTATTATTATTATTTTATATTATTGAAAGGAATTGAAATCTATAGTGTAGTAAAATCAATACCCAAAATTATCAAATTTTAATAAATTATTATTATTATTTTATTATTATAATTATTTAATTCCAAATTACTCAAAGAATATGTGCAAGTTAACCATCATTCTGTTGTTTACAATGAGCCGTTCTCCTTTCACCAGAAATATAAGTAAATGCAAGTCAATCGAATTCATTTAACATTTAATTAACACTACGACAAAAATGTAAATTGTAATATAAAACAGTTATAAATCAGGTCAAGACTACTTTTCATTCTTCTAGAGGTCCGAAATCTTGTTGTCCCCAGTCCCACCAGCGTTCA
Organism: Holacanthella duospinosa; assembly: GCA_002738285.1. NCBI lineage: Eukaryota > Metazoa > Arthropoda > Collembola > Poduromorpha > Neanuridae > Holacanthella > Holacanthella duospinosa. The sequence continues at coordinate 105,811 of NIPM01000286.1, forward strand.
TTCTCATCAGGGTCTAATCTGTTTCCCAACTCCATCTCGTGATCAATGTCGTATGACAAATTTTCGTTAGAGCTTCTAGACGACACAGGGATTCGCTCAAATCTCTGATTTATGATTTATTGGATCCCAGCGACTAGACCAATTATGGTTGAAAACGTCGCCTTCTAAATACTCATCAATCCAACGAATAACCACTTGCAATCGCCGTTTAAACGACTCCTTCATTCTTCTCAGGAATTCCATTCTAATAAAACCAACAGAAAATCATATACAATTGTGTATGTTTGCGAAATTTGTCGTTATTTACGTTTGAAACTTATAGTAGGTGGCATGGCAAAAAATATTACGGGTTTAAACTTTAATCTAAAGAATTTGAAATAAAAACTTAAAATCTAGTGCGAATTTTTTTGAATGTGCAATTCAGTTCACTTTATATTCAAAAGCTATGCTTTTAATTATTTATTATATTTTTATTTCCAAATATTCCACTGAATTCGCATACTTATTCTGAAAAAATTTACAAACTTAAGTAACTCGATTAAAAGCCCGAATTCTTTAATCGTCGTGTTGAATTTGATCCTCGGTGTCCAAGGTGGTCTCCCACCCTTCCAAATCTTTATGAAATTCCTGATTCGATAAGTCAGCGTCCATGTTCTTTTCCACCGTGCTATATTTTGGAATATTTTTAACTGGTTCTTCTATATCCTCTAACGCCGAGACATCGGGGCTGCACATGAACAATAAATGATTGGGGAATGATCGTATGTGCACTTTCTGTTTCTGCATTAAATTTGAGGACAACAATGGGTCCGACGTGTCCATTGCCCGATTAAACATGTCCTCCATTGTAACACGTCGTTTGTATGTTCTTGAGTGAAAGAGTCGGTCATATTTGTACAATTTGTTCCTGGACTCCCCACCATCTTCTCCAAAAAACCTAATGGCAATGGACTAAAAAATTGACATTATTTCATTACTTTATACAAAGATACCAACATACATGTTGGTCATGATCTCCTTCCCATGAATTAAAATTTTGTGAACAGCCGAAGGCATATGGTACTAAGGATATAGACTGACGAAAAGCTCAGCAGCTTCATCGCACAATTTCCCAAACGCATCCACATCCAGCGACAATTGACAGTTAATGCAGAAAAGAATATCACTGAATTTTTGAACCAGATGTTGATTGATTCCCAAGATGTTAGAAAATTTATTCACATTCGCAAACGCACGTCTCGCTGTGTTTCCGTCGTTTGAACTTCCAGCACCACCTGCTTTAGGTATGTCCACTAACAATCCCAACTCATTATGCATTGTGTCCTGTACCAACTTCTTCTTCGCAGCTACCAATGCCTTAAATACACAAAATTAAAGTAAGTTATTTTAGAAGCATGACGTTCCTTCACAATCTTATTTTCAAAAATTATGGCATTTCTATGTGCACCATTTAGTATTTACTGTATAACATATTAATTTACCAATTTTCAGTTTTCTCGTAATATTTCAACAAAAAAATAAAAATAGTTTATATTTCATCTTATTTGGAAGGCTATTAGTGGTGTACATTTAGGTAATATGTTAACATATTATGAGTAAGTTTTTTGAGTTATGTTAAATAATATTTCGTAATCAGGTTGTTATTATTTGCAGTATTTCTATTTTTGCTCATTCAATTTGATCTAATTATATTCATCCAACTAGGAATATCTGCGAAATTAATAATTACTATAGCTTTCCTGCATGTATGGTTATGATTTTATTTTTTAACTAAATTGAATTAAACCTTACTTTTGATCCTGAAATATGAAAAGTAAGCATTTTATGTATTATCTGTTTTGTTTTGATATTTCGTATACGTTTAGGGATTTTTGAATTATAAAATGGCTGAAGCATAACATCAAATACCACATGCTACCATGATTGTACTCCGAGGCGATATGAAATATGTAGTAAGCATTCGAAAAATCTTATATATGCATGCAGGGGACTGGATCCGAACTTCCAAGCATTGTTTTTAATTACAAATGCTTCTGTTCTTCTATTTTTTAGATTATTGAACATTTTCGGTGTAGCTTTGCACATCCCACAAGTCATCATACAAGGTGTATCCGTAAAGAAGTTTAACATCTTGCCATCAATCACAGTGAGATGCAGCTGATATCGAATTGTGAGGCTATAAAAGCATATGATATAGTTATGAATACATGTATCATAAAAACCGCTCACGTTTTATTGCCAACTTTTAACAAAAGTGGCTTCAACTCATTAATTTGTAACTCCACAGTATCCCTCTCCGTTTTAGCAAGTTGTGATGACTCCTTTGCGAACTGCAACTTTAGAGGTCTAACAAGCCTTGTGGATTGAGGAGCTGGATTTTCCCATAGTGTTGTTGTGTTGTCGCAGAGGACAAGTGGTGTCAGTGTTACTGCAAATAAATTTGTATCTGATGATGGTTTATACGCCACCCGAAATTAACGTAATCTCATTTCGCCCCATAATTTTAGTATTCACACATGCACACATACACAACTATGGTGCATTATAACAAATGTTGTGATGTGACTATTGTGTCACTTAGCTAGTGACATGAATTTAACAACTGCATCATTTTACTGCTGATATAACTGTGCCAATTGTATTATTTTGTTATATTCACTATTATGACAATTGATTACTATTACTATTGATACACTTCCATTATCATTGCTACTGATCCATGTGAAAATGATTTATCAATTACCAATGAAAGCATAGGAGGATCAAAGCAAGTTAAATCTCTATGATTAACTTGTAATTTCCATAACCTTCAGTAAACTTCTTCTCCAGTTTCTTAATCATCCAGTCTGTAGTATGTACAGTTGTGACTGAGGGAAGTGATATCTTTTCCACTCAGGACAAGATTGGGTATCATCCTTACATGGAGTTGGTTCAGAATTTAAGTTATAGGAGGAAAAGTAATAATAAGTTTTAAACCCGATTGTCAGGAGTAAAACTCCTCTGTAAATTTTTGCATATTGATTCATGTACTTTTCGTTTTTACGAATAGAATGCTATTTTAACAATAGGGTTTAAAATTTATGCAACAAACCTTTTTAGTTCTATTTTTATGTGAGTTTACCAAATGACTTTCATGGAATAGCGGTTAAAATGATAAGTTAAATATATACAAGGAATTGAGTATTGCAGGTTCTATTCTCCTAGGTAGCAGGTTATTATTGTATCGATTACTATTCCTTGAAAGTCATTTTTTTCTTTCTAACATTTTGCACACGAAGAAATATTGCTGAGTGAAGAACTTAATAACTATTCATTTTTATCACCAAGACTTCCTTCATAATTTATTATCATTTTAGTATCATTTCAGTATTGATCAAACTATTAGTTAGTTGACATAAATCAGTGAGACAGCATGAGACAAAAATATATTTTTCATCATGACCATTATTATCATACACTAAAGGGACAAATTGGACAAGGAATCCCTGTGTTTCATGGAGTTAGACAAAGAGGAGGAGGATTAGGATCAGTTCTTGGTGGAATTGCTAAATATGCAATTCCGCTAGTGATGAAATATATTTTTCCTCATGCTAAAATAGCGGCTCTCAGAACAGTCTCCGACGTTGCAGCGAACGGAGATTCTGTAAAGACTGCATTGAAGAGAAACGGTGTTGGCTTTTTGAAAAACGTAGGAACAGAAATTCTCAATTCAGCTGTCAATTCCCTACAAACTGGAAAAGGGGTAGCAGGTGGAGCTAAAATATTTCCCGTTCGAAATAGTCAAAGAAAGTCAACAGGCAAAACGAACAAAAAATCTTCTAAATCCTCTAAGAAATCTTCCAAGAAATCTTCCAAGAAATCTTCCAAAAGAAATTTTCCAAGAAAAAGGAAACAAAACCATACCCAATATCCCGCAACAAAACGAACAAGGTTTGACATATTTTCATAATGTCACTACTTCATTCTTTATCAAAACCAGCTATTCGAGGAGAGGTTGCTATATTTTCAATTCCATCCACCGACACAACAGTTTTATTTATGTAAAGCTAAAAGTTACAAACAAAGACGGAACCAATTTACCAGATGACTCAATGGTTGGAACAACCAATTTGTTTCTTCATTCATTATTTTCCCAACTTGACATTTATTTTAATGAAAAACTTGTCTCCACAAGCAACAACGGATATCCATATCGAGCGTACATTGAAACCCTGTTGTCATATGGAAACGACTATAAAACTTCGCAGGGTGGCTGTGCTCTTTACTATGAGGACACTGATGGAGGTATAGCTAAAAATACTAATTTGTGTTGGAAGAGGAGAAAGGAACACATCGCAAAGTCAAAACAGATAGAACTTTTAGATAAACTTCGGTTTAATTTGGCGACACAACATCGATATATCTTAAATGATGTCAATATTCGAATTTGTTTGACTCGTACATCGGATGCATTTGCTCTGTTTTCGGGAACCGTGACAGAAGATGCAATTATTAAGTTAATCTCAGCAACGTTCTATATAAGAAAGCAAATTCCATTCCCCAGTATTATACTGGCGCATCAGCGGCTCCTTGAGAAAGGAGAAATTGCTCAATATCCTTACAAGAACACAGAAGTAAAATACTTTACGATTTCACAAGTTCATCTGCAGTTGAGGAAAATATATTCTTGAACACAGTTCCTGCCAGGATTATAGTAGGATTTGTCGAGAGCATGTCCTTCAACGGAGATATCAGTTCCAACCCTTTTCGGTTTCATCATTTTAATATTAGAAACTTAAGCATTAGCGTCAACAACATTTCTATGCCTATTCGACCACTCACATTGGACTTTGAGAAAAACGAGTATTTGCTTGCTTATTACATCCTATTTACAAGTACTGGCATTGCAGGACAAGATGTGGGACTTTCGTTTGATCGTGATAACTACATGAGTAACAATGCTCTGTTTGCATTTGCAATTCAACAACCGACTGGCAACGAAGCATTGCTCAACTTGGAGAAATCCGGGAGTGTGAAACTTGAAATCCAGTTCTCAAAATCCTTGATCAATTCAATTCACTGCATCGTTTTATCAGAGCAACAAGGTGTTCTAGAAATAGACAGATTTTGTCAAAGTGTGGTTTCATCATGAATACTGTGGATATAAACAAAATATTGCAAATCAGCATAACGGATCCATACTTCACATCTGTAATACCTTGTGATGAGCTTCAAGGATTCCATAAGAAGGAATTTGCAATTGTAGTAAATTCTGATACATCAAATGAGCCAGGACTGCATTGGTTAGCAATATTTAAGCAAATCAAATCAAACTATATTGAATTTTTCGATAGTTGTGCAATGCCACTGTCGTTTTATAACCCCATTTTCACTNTGATAGTTGTGCAATACCACTGTCATTTTATAATCCCATTTTCACTGAATTTTTGAGAAGGACCGATAGCATAGTACACCACAATATTTCTAGGATTCAATCAGGATCAAGCAATACTTGTGGTAATTTTTGTATTTACTATTTGATTCATAGAGCTAGTGGTTATAGTTATGAAGATATTTTGAATAGATTTAGTGATTCAGAGCTGGAAGGTAATGATTCAATTGTACTTAAATTTGTAAGAGACAACTTCAATATAAACTTCTCTAAGGGACTGGGAGAATCTACCACCACATCAGATGAAAACCTTATAGGTGTGATTCAATCGTGTCATAAGTTGGCTAAAATGTTAGCAGTATTCCAGCTCTATTCTCAGTAGCTTTGAACACAGTTTGTATCGGTGAGTTCTAAGTAGATTGAATAAAAATGAATTTTAAACAAATTGACAATGTGTATAAAAAAAATTAAATCATCTGGAGGCTTAAGCAGTGTTCACCGATTGAGTAAATTCTGTGGAATATCAGAAAAGAAAGCAGTTGAATACCTCTTGACTCAGAATTCATACACAAAACACAAACAGAGACGGGTAAGATTTAGACGCAGAAGAGTGATTGCCCCCGGTATGAACTATTTATGGCAAGCTGATATAGTTTTTTTTACAAAAATACGTTAAAAGCAACAAAGGCTATTCTTGTCTTCTTACTGTCATTGATGTATTCTCAAAACTCGCACATGCAGTTCCGATGAAGTCTAAAAAAGCTCAGGAAGTTATAGAAGCTGTTTGGGAAAAAATGAGTAACTGCAACGGGAGACTTGAATTGAGATGAGTCCCAGAGACCAAAATGAAAAAACCCGGTAGACGGCTGTAAATCCAATTTATCTCTGCTTATTAGAAGAGCCGATATTTTACAATTCATGTACACAAAAAAGAAAATTCATATCAATTTTTACAGAGTTGAATTACAGGTGGTTCTAATGTGAAGGTAATGAGATATACAAATTAAAGTGTCTACAAATGAGAATGAGTGAGATAAGGAGCAAAGGTCATATGAAGAACCATAATTTGTGATATCCTAAATTTATGTATTTCTACGAACATTTTCTCCCGGGCAAGATTTGATGCTAAATATTCACTACTGATTAAGTGGAAGGGGGGAAATTTTAACAATGGGACGACGGTAGATTGACCCATTAGGTGTTTTCACTTCCACTACACGTACCCTTCCATCTGATCCTGGAAAGACTTGAGTGATACGTGCTAGGAACCATTTGTGAGAGGAGAAAGCGGCAGCAGACTCTTTGACTAACACCAACACTCCAGGTTCTATGTTAGGTAGATTGGATAACCACTTCGGACGAGATTGGAGAGTCTGGAGGTACTCCGAATAGAAACGTTTCCAAAATATTTGAAAGATTTGCTGAGCTGTAGTCCAACGAGTTAGAACGCCTGGTTTAGTTCCACTAAGTTCTTCATCCGGTATTGCATGGAGGCTCCCGCCGACTAGAAAATGTGCAGGTGTTAGTGCACTACAATCTGAAGGATCAGTGGACATTGGAGTTAATGGACGCGAATTGAGGGCAGACTCAACTTGACACAAAACGGTTGTCATCTCTTCCAGGGAGAGATGCCGATTTCCTATTATTATTTGGAGGTGGTATTTAAGAGATTTTATCGCTGCTTCGAACAGTCCGCCATGATGTGGAGAGAGGAGGATTAAAGTTGAACGAAATTTCACACGAGGAGCAATAATCTGACATAATTCTGTTGTATTGCGAAGAGGTGAGAAGAGAAGTCAGTTTGTCAAGTTCATTCTTCGCTCCGACAAAATTCTTCCCACCATCACTGTAGAGAGCTTTAGGTAATCCTCTTCTAGAAACAAAGCGGCGTAAGGAGGCAATGAATGCTTGTGTTGAAAGGTCGCTGACAAGTTCGATATGTATGGCTTTCATTGCCATACAAACATACACACATACATAACCTTTGACAAGCTTCGGATTTCTTCCTTTTTGCATGGCTAGGATAAATGGACATGCGAAGTCCATTGCTGTATGCGCAAAGGATCTTGAAAGTGTGATTCGAGGTTGCGGTAGGTCACCCATTAATTGCTGGAGAGGTCTAGGTTTGGTACGATGACAAATGATGCAGGACCGTACCACTTTCTTCACTAACGTAGGACCTCTGTGAATCCAGAATTTTTCACGGAGTAGACAGAGGAGAAGTGTGGGTCCAGCGTGCTGGTGGAGGCAATGAAAATGACGTGCTACCAGAACCGAGAAATTGTGATTTTTTGGTAGTAAAAGAGGTTGCTTCTTCCCATAATCAAATGCTGAATTTGTGAGTCGTCCTCCGACTCTAACGAGTCCTTCTTGATCAATGAACGGCGCGAGATATTTAAGATTTTTAGGTGACAGGATAGATTCGTTGAGCAGTTGTTTAATTTCTTTCTTAAATTCTTTTTGCTGGACATCTCGTATGATTTCTTTTAAGGAAGTCTCCATCTCATATGCCGTGAGTGGTCCAGTGACCTTGACTTTGTTTCTAAGATTTGAGACGAAGCGTAGAATATATGCCATGCTGCGTTGAATCTTTAAAAGTGAGGATAGGCGTTGCAGTAAAAGAGCAGACGGAGAAGGGGAAATTGATTCGACAATGGTAGATATGAATCCAGAAACTTCAGGATCAATGAAGTTACGTTGTGAGAGCCAATCGGGACCTTCCAACCAAAGAGAGTGTTTCTTAAATTCTGTTGCACGTATTCCCCGTGAAGCGCAGTCAGCAGGGTTTTCTGACCCACTAACATGCAACCACTTAGTTCCGAGAAGAGCGTGCTGAATATAACGAACTCGATTAAGCACATACGGTCCTTAGTTTTAGACGAGGTGGAGGCAGGATCCAACCATGCTATGACACTGGTTGAGTCTGAAAAACAAGTTGTTGAGGCTATAGGAACTCGAAGTGAATTCTTAATAGTTTTTAGAAATGTTGCAAGTAATTTGGCAGAGTTGAGTTCGAGTCGAGGGGTTGTATCTCCTTTCACCGGACAAACCTTTGTTTTGGCTCCTATGAGTGAGACTTTGACGCTAACTGGAGATGTGGTTCGTATGTAGGTCACTGCTGCACATGCGCTGTTGGAAGCATCCGCAAATCCAAATAACTCGTACTTGACTGGTTGTTCTTTGTCACTGTCCTTTAGTAATGCAGAATAACATCGAGGGATGCTGTACTCGGTGAGTAGACTCAAGTCGTAGACTATTGTGTTCCACTTGCTTGAGTCGTAGGAGGTAATGGGTGTATCCCAATCCAGTTTCTGTTTCCAAAGATCCTGTAACAAAATCTTAGCTCGAATTGAGATAGGCGAGATCCACCCAAGTGGATCGAAGATTCGAGCGACTTGAGACAGTACTGTTTTTTTGGTGTGAGAATTACTGCTATCCATTGTAGGAATGACCACAGACAATGAATCACTTAACGGATTCCAGTTCAGTCCAAGGGTGGGCAAACCTCCGGAATCTACAATATTCAGAGGTAGTTGACACTCAAGGTTTGCTTCTGGAATGGAATCTAATACTCCAACATCATTGGATGCCCACTTCCGGAGCTGAAATTTTCCTTTGGCCATGACTGCCAAAAGTGTATTTCGAATATGTAGTGCTGATGGTAGGTCAAACGCTCCTGTAAGAACGTTGTCAACCAGAGTGTCCTCGTTTATGACTCTTGCAATTTCCGGATCGTCACAGTCGTCTAAGAAAAGTTGATGGAGAGCGCGTGAAGCCAAGTATGGAGCACTAGTAACTCCAAACATAATTCTCTTCATTCTGTAGTGCTTCATCGTGAGGGATGGTAATGAGCGGTAGATGAGGCGTTGAAAGTCTCTGTGCTCTGGATGCACAGAAACTTGATTAAAGAATTTTTCGATGTCTGCTGAAATAGCGATTGGGTAGGTTCGGAACCTTATGAGGAGTGAAACTAAGTCTACTTGGAGTTTAGGCCCCGGGTATAGAATGTCGTTAAGAGATGGTCCATTATTAGTTTTTGCGGAACAGTCAAAAACAATTCTAACTTTTGTGCTGGTGCTACTCGGTTTAACTACTTCAGTGTAAGGCATATAGTAGCACTTTGAGGAAGCAGGCTGGACTTCATGAGAGGGCAGTAGCTCCATAACACCTGATTCCAAATGACTTGTGAAGTAGTCGTTATAGATTTGAGCTATTTCAGGGTCTCTGAGCATGCGTCGTTCTACTGACAGAAACCGCGATCGTGAGACTGAGAGAGAGTCTCCAAGAGAGGAGTGACATTGACGAAATGGAAGATAAACCACGTAACGTCCATCAGATTCGCGTTTGGTTGTGCTTGAGAAGTATCTTTCGCAAATTGTGTCGTCCAGTGAGCGAGGAGTGAGAAGTGGTTCTGCTTCTTCAGTTTCCCAAAACTTCGTTAAGGTGATAATNTTCTTCAGTTTCCCAAAACTTCGTTAAGGTGATATTGAGCATAGCTTCATCTGTTAGTACAGGAAGAAGCGAGTTTGAGACAGGTTCTGATGGGTCATCGGATCTACACCGGGGACTTAGAGCTAAGAGCAGATCATTCCCACCCGTGGCACTACTTAGAGTAGTGGCGGGTTGAATACGATCCTCTAGCGTACAGAGGTCCCTATCATAGTCCTTACCACCGTAATCTTCGCACGAAATGAGTTGAGGAGTTGTTGTGCTCTGGTTCACAATCGTAGAGTTTGGCTGAGCATCATGGAAGTGCTGGTGATCATTATATTTAAGGAGTCCCGAAAGTATCCATCCAAACTGAGTGTTTTCGGCTGATGGGGTTCCGTTGCACCCATGTCTTATTCCTTCTAGTTTGAGTTTTGAAATATGACGAGTTCCGAGTATGATATCCACTGGGCCTGGTTTCCAGAACAATGGATCAGCGAGGGGGAGTCCTTCTAGATGTCTAAACTTCATTTCACCCTCATACTGTGGCAGATTACCTTTGGTAACCTTATCTATAACTTCTGCAGATATGGTAAGAGTGTATATGGTCACCTTAGAATAGAGAGAAAGTTTGACTCTGCCAAGAGTAGATCCACAGTCTACTCCAGCGATACCCGTGACTTGAACTTTTCTTCCAAATTTTGAGAGTCCCAACTTCTGCACACAGCTTGAAGAGATAAATTCTACTTCACTTCCACTGTCTAGGAACACTCTCACTGGAACTTTCTTTCCTTTGGAACTGACAACATCAACGAGAGCGGTTTGGAGAAGTGCTTGGGTAGAGGTTCTTGCGACAGAGCAGTGTGCGAGAGAAGATGTCACTCGTGTACTTGTTGAAGTTATTTCCGTTAAAGGTTGTTTTATAGCAATCGGTTGTTGTGACGAAGAAGTACATTGCTTCTCAGAATGAATTAATGAATGATGTTTTTGGCGACAGTGGCGACAGCTTAACTTGCTCTCACACTTTGAAGATGAGTGTCCACGAGCTAGACAATTAAAGCAGAGGTTGTGCTGTTTAACGAGATTCATTCGATCTGACATTGATTTCTTCCCGCAGGATTCACACAGGTGAAGAGCGTGACTTTCACCGCAATCGGCGCATCCTTTGCGAGGTGTTGAGGTTGAAGTGTAAACCTTTCCAGTAGAAGCCATATGAGCAGTCTTAACGGAGACGGAGGATCGTTGTATTCGTCGTCTTCGAGAGTGAGTCATCGAGTGCCCTTGCTCTCGTCTCGAGGAATTCGATCAGATCATTGAGTGTGGGAAGCTCCACGTTCTGTGTGAGCAGCCATTCTCGTCTCGTCTGATCATCCAGCTTCTTGAGTATCCAAAAGGTGAGAATGACATCCTACTTGTCTACAGGAATTTTAAGAGAGGTTAGAGAGCTGTTTATTTCATTCACCACATCCGTAACCCTTCGGAGGTCAGAGGCTGAATCTTGTGCACGGGGAAGGTTATACAGTTTCTTTAGGTGGGAGAAAGCGATTTCACGAGGATTCGAATATCTCTTCTTCACCAATTCCCAAGTTGATGCGAAACTTGTTCCAGTAGTTGGAAACGAGTGAATAACGGCTAACGCTTCTCCTATGAGCCCAGTTTTTAAGTATACCATCTTCTCCGTAGTACTAATCAAGGGATTATTAACTACCGCAGAGATGAAAAGGTCCTTGAATTCTTCCCATTCGGAGAACTTGTCACTGAATTGAGGAAGTTTTATTCTTTCCAAACGAAAATTTGATACTGTTGAAGCTTTGTTCTGACTTATCTCATCACTTGATTGCAGTCCAAGAAGCTTTTCTTCCATTTTTAGTAGAATCTTTTGAATATCTGAGAAAGCACAAGAGGCATCGTTGATGTCGTCATCATCAGTAGTTGCGGTAATGATTTTATCACGGAGTTCATCCAGTTCAGTCTGGAACTTTTCCACTAACCTGTTTGCTATGACGATAGTATTTCCTGAAGTCTTGTTGTCGTACAAGACGACGACTCGTTCGTGAAGTTCAACTCTCTGTTGCAGAGATTCACGTTTCTTGAGGAGTGTAGCCAGGGCTGCGGCCATATTGAAGTGAGAGATTGCAGCCAAATCCCAATAACGCTGAGAAATTGGAAAAATGTTTGGGAAAAAATGAGTAACTGCAACGGGAGACTTGAATTGAGATGAGTCCTAGAGACCAAAATGAAAAAACCCGGTATACGGCTGTAAATCCAATTTATCTCTGCTTATTAGAAGAGCCGATATTTTACAATTCATGTACACAAAAAAGAAAATTCATATCAATTTTTACAGAGTTGAATTACAGGTGGTTCTAATGTGAAGGTAATGAGATATACAAATTAAAGTGTCTACAAATGAGAATGAGTGAGATAAGGAGCAAAGGTCATATGAAGAACCATAATTTGTGATATCCTAAATTTATGTATTTCTACGAACAGAAGCTTTCAACTGAATTCTTCAGAAAAGCAAGGAACATCCAACTTTCTTGGAATGTGACAAGGGGACGGAGTTTTGGAACAAGCAATTCATCCAATTTCTTGATCGCCATTCAATTAAGATGTATCACAATTATTCGGACTTTGGAGCAAGTGTTATTGAACGATTTAACAGAACAATTTGTACTCGGATTTCCAAGTACCTAACAATGAGTGGAAATCAAACATATATTAATGTTTTACCACTACTACTCAAGGCATATAATGAGTCAACACACTCAAGAACAAATATTTCCCCAATTGATGTGAACAAATATAATGAAATGGATATTTGGCTAGAATCCTATAAAGATCTGTGCAATAATCCTACCTCACCCGCAAAATTCAAATTATACGACCATGTGCGAATTGTGAAACCAAAAGGAACTTTTGAGAAAGGTTATTGGCCAACGTTTACTGATGAAATTTTCGAAGTACATGAGGTCATTGACTCAATCCCTGTTACATACCGTGTAAAGGACATGAGTGGAGATGCAATCAGTGGAATATTTTACAGAGAAGATTTCAGTCGAGTGTATGAACAGTGAAGGTTCATGTCATTTTACTTAACCCTTCCTTCTAATGGATCACAGAAGTATTTTGTACACAATAGAATATCAAATTACCGGATCAAGTTGCCATATAAAGTTAGATTGGAACCTGGTCAGTATGAGATAGCTCTTGTTGAGTTAACTTATGTTTGCTGTTTTCGGACATTAAGTGGGTTGGCAAGTGATAACCTAATCAATTATTCAGGACCGACTGTTGGTGGAACAATTTCATTAAGTCTTCAACACTATAGTTCGGTCCATCATCTGGTAAAAAAAATAAACACAAAGTTTGTAAAACACAACGTAGCTTGTCAAGTGGTTGACAGTGATACTGAGCGAAGAGTGAGAATTGAAATAGGTCCGGATATAGAGATTTCGATCACTGAAAAACTTTCTGATGTGCTGGGATTTGATGGGCAGCTGGAATTCCAAAATTTAACTGAACAGAAATTACAATTTTATTATTCAAAATTCGCTGCTGATCTTTCTGCAGGAAGATATCATATGTTTATTTACTCAGACATTATTGAACCACAAATAGTCGGATCAAGTTTGGTGCCTTTATTACGAATGGTCAATATAGCTGGTGAAGATGCTCATGCAATAACACAAACATTCACCAACCCATTCTACGTTCCTCTTTCAAGAAGTGGCTTTGATGTGATTTCCGTAGTTTTGTGTGACGAATTTGGTGAGGAACTTCCAATTGACAGAGGTCAAGTCACACTCACACTTCACATAAAGCAGATTCTTCAAAAATGACTCTACCATTTTACGATTTCGATAGAATTCAACTCAATCACACATTCACATACATCGTTGCTGGAGGAACTCAGTGCGGGAAAACCACTTTTGTGTGTAACTTAATTCAAAATTTGGATCTAGTTGTAAAACCTCATATTAACGATGTCATTGTCTTCTACAAAGAATACCAACCAGGATATGAGTTGATGAAATCATCAGATAACCGAATAAAATGTGCACAGGGGATGAATTTGGACCTCATTCATTCCAACAATACACTAATTATAATTGATGACCAGATGACTGACTCACTGAAGGATAAGACAATACAAGAATTGTTCACGTGTGGTGTTCATCATTGGTAAGAACATGCAACCCAAATCTGGCAATTTCAATATATCGCGTATCTTTTTGTCCATAGGTCGATATCTGTAATATTTTTGTCACAAAACCTATTCCCTCAAGGAAGGTATGCGAGGGATATTCGACTCAACACCCATTATATGACAATATGTAAAACTCCTTCGTTCTCCTCACAAGTTCTTTTTCTGAGCCGTCAATTGAATCCTCGGAAACCTAGTGCAATTTTTGAAGCTTATTAGCAAGCAACTCGAAAGCCTTACGCTTCTTTGTTTATCAATTTACATCCAAGTTGTCATGATCATTTGCGTATTCAGTCTGGAATTTTGCCTGGGGAAGAACACATAATTTATTTTCCTCAGTGATTCAATCCATAAGATGACCAAACGGATTCAAAGAAACAAGGATTTTCTAGAACAAGTTAGAATGAGCAAGGGGAAGTACCGTAAGCGTATTATAACCAAGGCATCTCGAGACAACATTGACGCTCTTTCGGAACTAGCACTTAATACATTAAGAGGTAACGTTCCTCTGAGTGAAATTCACAAAAAGAAACTCAAACGACACAGGGAAAGTATTCGTAATTTAGCTAAAAAAAAATTCTCTATTAAAAAGAAAAAGGAACTATTGGTGCAAAAAGGTGGATTCCTTCCTCTCCTCATTACACCTATTCTTTCGATCCCTGGTGGACTTGCAGCAAACGCTCTTAGCCACGTCGCTAGAATATAATGTCGAAGAAAATGAAGTTAATTCCTCATCTAGAATACGAAAAGTTAATCAACTCAAGCAATGCAAGTCAATTGCTTCATAAGACAGCATCTGTAAACTCGTTTAATAGAAAGTCAAACACATCATCAGAAATTCTAAATCTAGATCGCCTTTCAGATGACATTAAGCTAGCTTTGTTCAATACAGCCATGAAGGGCCTTAGAAGTCATTTCCAAGAGTTTCTAGAAACACCCCTACCTGTGCAGTTAGTTCCTACTTCCACTGATGCGTCTGACGTCAAAACGGATCAGATTCAAAGCCCACACATAAGGGCTGAAAATGCCAGTGTGACACGTCAGCGATTGGTTAATATGCTTCCACAAAAATTTCAACAAGCTGCTTTGTATATCTTGACAGCACTTGAAAACGATGGGACTCACGTGTCATGGGAGGAAGGTGGTGCTGTTAGATTTAATGGTGTCAGAAGAAAGGGAGGGAATATAGTTGATTTGTTATCATACGTATTGAGATCGACAACTACAAAAACTACACCCCCTGGTGCAAATACATTTTTATATATTTTGAAGAAATTCGCGATCCCCACAACACTTATGGGTTTATCCTTACGAAGCAGGATGCCTAAACAAACGCTGAGTGCATTAAGACGACGAAGAACATTAACCCCCCACGGTTTTGAGGATTCTGACTCACCTCTGGATGCTACTCAGTTCAATACTCCTCCTACAGGAACAAAATGGATCACATTGGACGATTCAGTTTAGGTATAACTTCCAAGTGGATAACACTAGTATAATTTGCCATGGACGACTTGTTGACAGATTATGCAGCTTTAGTCAATAACGGACCGCTGTTTCCTGCTTTTTCCCATTTTGCGACACGACTCCGGACATACGATGGAGATAGAGAACAAGCATTCCTAGATTTGTTTGCAATGACAGACGCTGGGTATTTCTATACTGGAACCGCTGACATTGTTATTTGTTTTTACTGTGGGTTGTGCGTTTGTGAGTGGAGTGCTGAGGATGATCCTTGGGAAGAACATGAACTACATAAACCAAACTGTGCATACTATTCTCTGAATAGGCACAGAAGACAGTTGATTTCGGTGGTAAGCTTAATTAAGTAATTAGATGAAGATCTTACCAAACTTAATATGCAAAAATTTTTTACATATCAGCCAGAGGAGATTGCTGAAATTCAAGAGGTTATTGAAGTCGTTGATGAACCTCGAATTGAAAACCCTGTCTTAGAAGAGCTACAAGTCATCACTACAATTGAGGGAGGTGCTCAATTGCCAGTCGAAAACACCAACAATAATGCAATGCTTTTGGAACTGGAAGAATTGAAGAACCTAATTTCCTGTAAAATTTGTCTTACATCAAACTCCACTTATTTGTATGTCCCATGCTGCCATCTCGCTACATGTCTTAGCTGTACCACAACACAATCAAAATGTCCTATTTGTAGAGTTGCAATTAAGCTAATTTTGAGAACTTTTCTGTAAAATTTAGTTTGTGTTTACCATAATGACTTGAATACTCTGATATCACATAAAATATTTATTTTTTTTTCTTAATTAGATAGTGCCCGTAAGGTAAAGTTTTGATGCCTCCTGCTAGAATATAGCGTTTTGAGTCGAATCCATGTAATGCATATTTTTTCAGTTGGATGTTGTAAATTTTATGATTATATGATCTTATTGTATTAATGTTACAAGCTAGAATATTCTGATTAAACAAAATGCGTTCTAACTTCTCATAGGGAACACTTCTACGTTGTATGTATTTGGGTACACCTTTTAACGCCATTTTCTTAAAGTCCGAGTTATCTTTATTACTGCCAAGAAAGCAGTACGACTTCGGTCCAAGCCAGGGTGTATAAAAAACAATGTTTTTTTCAAAAAAAACAAAACAAACGTTTTTTTTTGTTTAAAACATGTTTTTTTTGTTTAAAACAGATTTTTTTTTCGAGTCAATTTTTTTAATTAACATATTTTATCTCCATGCCTACCTCCAAAATTCAGATTTACTTTAACACTTACAGAAGCATTTGTTTTTGACTTACTATTTCATTTTATTAGATACGAACTCAAGTATTTTATAACAATTCGTATCTTATACTGACATATAACCGTGCAATTGTTTGCGGCTTCAGGCATTATTAAGTACTCTAAATAAGTAGACCAATTTTGCTGTTTTCTCGTTTCCCAAACGGTTCCGCACCTCGGACTGGACAAATCCATAAGTCGAAAACAGTCGTTCCAACGAAGCAGTGGATGATGTCGCAGTCATCAATCTCATTACCAAATCTTGTACATTTGAATCCATTTGACCTGATAGCGATTTCCACCACTCGATTGCCGTAGTTTCGTTAAGAACAGAGTCTGTGAACATGTATTTGGAGAATGGCCCACATCGGCCTCTGTACTTGATAATTGTAGGCATTAGCATTGGTAGTTTTTCTGCTTGTTTTTCAGCCCACTCCATTGCAATCGCTGTTTCAGATGCTGAAAGTCGACGACCTTGATGCTTTGGGTGCAGGATGTTAGCAAGAAGGTGGAATGGCTTAAATGCTTGCTTTTCCCTTTTTTTGAATTTCTGCATAACATCATATGGTAGTTTCAGGTTTATGAATTCCTGTTCCAATATTTTAAACTCTTCCACGGTGTCTGCAATTTTTCCTCCTTTACATTGCAGGCGATCCAGTGCCACTGAAATCGGCTTCAGTCTTGCCAAAAGACTCTCCGCATTTCTTTTAATGCCCATATTTCGTACCTGTAGAATCAATCCATATCTAATTTTTATCAAACGATGTAAGTGTCAAAACTAAAAGACTTGAATTTTACCTTATTCTGAACATCAAGGTCGATTATTTCTCTATTTTCTTCACAAATACTGAACAGCGTAGACCATTGTTTTAGGATTACTTCTAAGCAATGGCAAATACTGTTCCAACGGACGTCGCAAGGAATGATTAGCTTCGGCTTCTTTGATTCTCTATAGAGGGCAGCAGCTTTTGTGTTGTTGCGAAAATACTNGCAAGGAATGATTAGCTTCGGCTTCTTTGATTCTCTATAGAGGGCAGCAGCTTTTGTGTTGTTGCGAAAATACTTCACAATGTGAAGTATGTTTGCGACCACGCCATCAATTTGGACGTCTTTTGCAAGAAGGTTTAAAAGGTGAGCGCTACAACCATATGTTAGTATTTGTGAATGTTCTGGCATGCCTGATAAGTCATTTCGAGTTTTCTCCACATTAGCGGCATTATCAGTGACAAAGCTTCCAACCTTTGCTTTGAATTGAGCTTCAACTTTCTCAATGGATTCAATAGCCAGATGCAAAAGATATTCTGCCGTATGAGAGTTCCCAGACGTGTCTATGGAGTCGAGGAGAAATGTTTTCCCTTCGTCCGTAGTAATAGAAGTAGACACGATGTGTTCATTGTGAATATTTTCCCACCCATCCAAGCTAAGGCTCACAGTAGTCCCTTCAATTTGCCCAAAGTGTCGCTTCTGCTCAACGTTATAAACTTCATCCAACAATTCGTTTCCTATTCTTACTTTATTCGGTGGTACATACCCTGCAAGGAAAGTTTGAGTTTGTTCATACCAAATATAGAGCAAAATCATGTAATCATGCAACATTCTTAGATACAACACAACTATGTTTTTCTGGATAAAATTTGTTAAATTTTACCTGGCCGGAGCATTTGAATGAATTTTTTAAATTCTGGATGATCCGCAAATCTAAATGGATTGTTTGTAGCAAAAATCAGTCGAGCTGCTTGTATATCTAATTTCGCTTTCATGTCCAACGAAGNTCTAAATGGATTGTTTGTAGCAAAAATCAGTCGAGCTGCTTGTATATCTAATTTCGCTTTCATGTCCAACGAAGTTCGAGATATTGTTTGCTCTAGTAAGTTTAGTTTCCTCTTCTTGTTTTTAGATGGGTTCGTCTCGCCTAAACATGAACATTGAAACTAAATTGTTGTAAATGAAAATGTTTTCAAAGTATAGTATTATTTATACTAATTAAAAATAAGATGTTCTGAATTCTAAATAAACTCACCAACTGCTGAACTGGATGGTTCGTCGAGATCATCTACAACAATTGGAGCTACGTCTGTGTCCGTTTTATTACACTTTTGTGCATGAGCTTTCATACGTTCAACCAAAGCTGCAACATCGACTTCACAAGCTTTACACTTTGCCCGTTTAATTTTAACACCGCTTTTCATTTCACGGTGGATCTCTGTAAAACCCATCCAGACAGAATCACGCTTACGTCCGGTTGACATTGCGATTTAAATGAAATTAGAAGAAAGAGACTATCTAAAAATTTGGAAAAGTAGTGGAGAAGAAAAAATGGAAGTTATAACCTTGAGTTTCTAAAGGCTACCCGCACTACCCTACAAATCACCAATGCTGGGCAAAATACAGTATTTAAAATATTGCATTTTAAATAGTGTTAAATTAGTAAAAGTGAAATTACAATTTGTAATTAATATAATCATTGTTCTGATTTTCAGCTATTCAAAAAAAATCTGTTTAAAACATTGTTTTAAATGCATGTTTTAAACAGTGTTTAAAACACTTTGTTTAAAACATTTGTTTAAAACATATACACTCTGGGCAGAAGCAATGCTACTGCTTGATTCAATGAGTCCCGATTATTTTGAAGAAGCATATGAAGATAATTGACAAATTTTTAATTACATTCAAATTATGGTCTAAAACTGACCATAACACTGTCAAGCATTTCCACCAGACCCATTACTTATCCAACTTTACCAAATATTTTCCCCATTTTTTTCTTCATATTAATCCACCCTACTCTATCTTATACTTTACCTCCAGACATTTCCTCCACATTTGCCCAGTTTCGCCTACCATTCCCTAACATTTCAATTGTGTCCAGATATTCCAACCAATTTTGGTCAGTTTCACCCACCATTCCCTAAATATTTTCAGATGTCTCCTGGTATTTCCCACACTTTTCTCCAGGTTCGTCCAACTTACCCTACCTTGTCCAATTCCTCCACACATTTCCGCCACTNTTACCCTACCTTGTCCAATTCCTCCACACATTTCCGCCACTTTTGCCTAGATTCATCCACCCTCCCATACCTTATTCAATCCAATCCATCCAGACATTTCCTCCACTTTTGCCAGTTCCTCCAGTTTCACCCAACTTCACCTACCTTGTCCAATTTCCATAAACATTTACCCGATTTTGCCCAGGTTCGTCCAACTTCCCCTACCTTCTACAAACCCTCCAGACATTTATTCCAATTTTGCCCAGTTTAGAATATCTTCCCTTCATCTTCTAAAATCCTTCCACAAATTTCCCCCACTTTTATCAAGTTTTGCATTTTATTAAGAAATTTTTACATTTTTGCCCGCTTTTAACTACCCTACACTGACTTTCTTCATTATCTTCTGACATTTCGCAACTTTTGCCCCGTTTCTCCTAACCCGCCTTGACCTTTCAGACATTATTTTTTATTTTTGAACAGTTTCAACCTGTCTCAACCCTTTTTTTTCACTTTTACCCAGTTTTATTTATTATTTCCTGACATTATCTAATCCTTCCATACACTTTTCCAGCTTATCCACAGTATCGCCCACCAGACCCTCAACTTCATTGACATTAATTTCATTTTTGCCCAGTTTTTCACACTTTTGACAACCCTCCAACGAATGCCTCCAATCCCTGCACTCATTTCCCTCAATTTTGCCAAGTTTCGTTCACCCTCCCTCTGCCTACTCTTACCTTTGCAGAAGGTAAAATTTATTGTCGTTAAAATGGAATGTTACCATCAACAGCGGCTGCCCTAATGTACAGGCCGATCGACCATCCGTATCAACATACGAAATAGTGGTCTGCATTCCACTAGTCTTGGAGTAAAGCACCGTCCAATGATTTCATTAGTCCGGCTGAGTTTATACATTTCCGGTAAACATTCCTCTATAACTCTTATTATCTTACACTAACTAACTAACACTAGTTAGTTAGTGTTAGTTAGTTATTTAGTGTTAGTTAGTTATTTAGTGGTAGTTAGTGTTAGTGTTTGTTCGGTTGTTATTTATTTGTTTAGTTAGGTTGTTAGTGTTAGTTAATGTTATAGAGGAATATGTGCCGGATAAATGTAACTTAGCCTCTCAGTCCAATGTATAAGCCCATTGAACCAGTGTTAATTTTTTTACGTTATTAGGTAATAGCCTTTTGGGTAGTTCCATATGAACAATTTTTTAGGTTGAACTGACATGGTGCATAACTAAAAATAAAACAACTTACCNACATTAACTTCACTGCCTTCTCTGGATTATTCGTTAACCGAATATTCATTCTGTTGCGGACTGACTCCATTCCCTTTCCGAAAACTGCATTGATACATAACTTATGGAACATCCTCTCGTATTCGCTGGAGGCAGCCGCTCTCTTCATACTGTTGAAATCAACATAAGCTTTTAGCCAAGACATTTGTTTGAAAGCAAGTATCCGATGAATTTTTGTTATCACTAGTCCTTTCTGAACATAATACTTCAAGTTTCTATAATGACAGATATAATTTTGTCGGTGTAATAGATGTGGTACAAGCTTTATTTGCTTTTCCCTATAGTTGATAGGGAGCTTTGATAGCAACTTCTTCGGATAAGGACTAAACTGAGTTGAAGAAATTGATGTACGCTCAACAGCGAGTGGATAATCTTGATGATCCAGGTGTAAGTGCTTGGGATATTCTAGGTCCACCTCCAAGATATACCCAAATTCGCAATCATCTTCAATTGAATTGATGTCAAAATTGTCAACCAGATTTTGAGGCAAGAATATGAAGTTGCTGACTGGTAGCAACTGTTGCATTGCCTTACCGTATAGACTAACCATATCCCAAAATACAATGTACTTTTGATGTGGGTCAGTTGGGTCTCCTGTATACCCTCGCATGTATTTATTGTTTGCGAGAGCATGTCTCAAGGAAATTTGAGAAATTCCACCTATGAAAAAAATAAAAATAAAAGTTTTAAGTTATACAAAAAATACATTTCTACAACCATAATTCACCTCGAATTTCTAATTCCAGAAACAAATATATGTCAATGTCCGTCACAAGGTCCAGCTTGACCCCTGACATCTTAAGAGCAACATTAAGTTGTCCAAAGACATCATTCGGAATTCTTCAAATACGCAAGCTAGTAGTAGTGTGTCCGATAATAGATATAAATCATGGTATGAGCCCAGTCTTCAAATCAAAAGTTTTAAAAATTTGTCTTGCATAAGCATAATCCCCCATTGAAATTTCCTACTTTGTGAGAGTGTTGAAAAACTTTTGACGTTTTGGTAGCTGCTTTTCTTCAAATCTTTTCCAATTATCAATGTAATCGTATGGAAAGACACACTTTCTCGTTAGAAATCATGCTTTGTTTCCGAACACTTTTTCAAGTATTGAAAATCCGTTCCCTCCTTCAAGTTTTAAATTTTCTACAAGCTCACTCAAGC
The DNA here is from genome assembly GCA_002738285.1 of Holacanthella duospinosa. Taxonomy (NCBI): domain Eukaryota; kingdom Metazoa; phylum Arthropoda; class Collembola; order Poduromorpha; family Neanuridae; genus Holacanthella; species Holacanthella duospinosa. Next base: position 128,022 of record NIPM01000286.1, read on the forward strand.
TACAATTTAGAAACTGTAAAGAGTCTATAAACTTCAAATTGTCCACGTTTATTGAAAGATATTTTTCACTGTTCGTCGGGAGCACAGTAATGTTTTTTCCAACTTGTTGAAGTTTTGTATAATTAAATGATGGTCATATCCACGGAAATTATGAATCTGCAAAAAGATTTACGTCAACTTGAAAAATCAGAAAAAAGTTTCTTCAATTTTTGACTTACCAATACCGGAAGAACATCTTTTTGTGTAAAGTTTAAGTTGCAGCTCCGATGGCTGGGTCCTCGATATTTACCTAAATCAATAATAATAGGTTCTAACCGACAAGCGATGCAATAATTTGTTATAATATTTACCTGTTAGATGATTATGATCTCGACATTTTGGATCATCAGGGTNTCTTGACATTTTGAATCATCAGGGTATTCTTCAAATCCAGTTTTACAGATATGACAAGTGGTTGATCTACAAAAACTGAGCTCATCATCTTCTGACATGTGCAGCGGAATGGTAACTTTATAGATGTCGCTAACAATGGTTGATATTTCCAGCAAGTCCTTCAGAAAAACATCAACAGCATCACTACCTCTATAGACTCTATGAGCCACTAAACTAGAGTCCTCTTTTACAATGGCGTATGAGAAACCAGTCGGAATATGAATTTTCTTTTTCTTGGTCTTCGACGTTTTTCCTGAGGAATTTGATTCTGGTACAGATTCGAGAAGACATTCCATATNATCTATGAGACACTAAACTAGAGTCCTCTTTTACAATGGCGTATGAGAAACCAGTCGGAATATGAATTTTCTTCTTCTTGGTCTTCGACGTTTTTCCTGAGGAATTTGATTCTGGTACAGATTCGAGAAGACATNAGAGAAGACATTGCATATCGGCATATACAACGTATCCAGCCTTCATTTGATGTCTAAAATTTTCAAAAGAAATTGATGGTGGAGACCCGTCATTTGAAGTTGGCATCTTCACTTTCTGAAAATTGAAATTTTCACATTGAGATTTGTGTTTGTCAAAATGGCAAAGACCATCACATTTGTGCTGAACACAGTTAATATTACAAAGTCTGATTCTCTGTAATAAATTATGACATAGCTTTCTACGATGAAAATTACGTTTGCCTAATAGTTTGTCTATGTCTGTTATAGCAACGTAATGCGCTGTACCGCTCTTGGGATCATTGAGCAGCAATAAATTCACCGGTTTTTGTACGGTGTTGTTGAATTTAGAAATCTGGACAGGGATTAATTCGTTGGACGAATGATGAGTAAACACATTAATGGCAAGAGCATTAATTTTTTCAAACTTTGGAATAGCAGAAAGACTAACTGGATATTGGATGCAGTCAAAATTGTACAAATGTTCAAACGTTTTGTACGATGAAGACATATGACGGTTCTTTGGTTTGTGTAATGCACACAAAACAGCCATTTTGAAACATTTGTTTCCTTTTGTCTTAATATTGAGGGTTGCTCTCTTTTTCTTAAGTTTTACTGGANGTCTTAATATTGAGGGTTGCTCTCTTTTTCTTAAGTTTTACTGGGACATCCATCTAACTGCCAACCTTAAAGGGAATAAATTTGCCAACTCGGATATCACAGCTGAGAATTTCATCGAATTGCCAACCCGATCCATATTGCTCGAAAACATTTATAGTATGTTCAATTTTTGCAGCACAGAGTTAAATGTACCTGTCCAAACTTGCAAACTTATTTATGACAATATGCATGTGGGAGTTTACATACTTATGTTGATATTCGTAAATGTCATCCCCAGATTTGGATTCACACAAAAACCTCTTGAATTTAATGTTGAAGCTCATCTGAGATTTTAAAGTTTTTATGACATCGAGGCACTCACGAACGAAATTTCTGATTTTGGACTGAAATTTTCCAAAATATATGCCTAAACTGGTAATTCTCTTGATACACCTGTGTCTGTATGTTCGCACAAATCCTTTGAAAGCTCTTATTTGCTGAAACGGAGATGTATTGAAGACTTCACGTCTTTTATAGCCAGCAGCTCCAAACCCACTTTGATGAGAATTTACAATAGTACTCATCAGATTTGAAATTTGTCGGTGGACTAAGTGTGGATGCATTCTCATTGAATGTAACTCCAACTTCATATGACTGTGGAATTCTAACTTGCACACGATGCATCTGTGGGCAACAGTTTTGGGTCTGAATCTGCTTCGTGCAACTAGTCGACGACATTTGGACATGTGTATCAAATAGAGATGCTTAGATCTCGCTTGGATTCCACAAATGTCACAGATGAGGTGGAGTGGGTTTATCTAACAAGTGAGAAACATAATTTAATTTAAATTAAAATTAAAGCTCTAGAAAGTCCTACTTACATTTGAAAGATCTGCCATGGTAACGTAAAGTTGTGTTAGAGATATCCACAGATCGTGTTGAAGAGAACTAAAAAAGCATCATATAGTTATATGTAGTTCTGACAAATAAAAATGTCGAATAGATGTGGATGATTTTCATACCTGCACGCCCTCGGTTTACAAAATATTAAGTCTGGAGTTTTTAAGTTTCCCACTAGGTGGTGATCAAGCTCTAAAAGAAAAAATAATTAAAAAAAAATTTTTTTTTTAAACAAACCATTTTCAAAATTTGACCTGGAAGAAGTTAATCAAGAGTTTAAATTTTTTTCGAAAACAAGAAAAAATTATTTTTATTTTTTTTTTGACGTATCTCACCTATAAACCGGCTTTATAAGATTTCACAAGATAAACAGTCAAAGTTTCTTGAAGTATAAAGAAAAATAGTAACGGGATGGAACTATTTTTATATTGTTGTGTCAGCTAATTTCTGATGACCTTTATTGACTTTCATTAACAATATTATAATCTGAAAACAAAAATAATAATTTAAATTATTACATGGGTGGGGCTTTCAGTTCTACTTTAACTTTCTATTAGTTCACACCTAATTTTTTTCTCAGTGAAAATTATTTTCAATATGAGTTCAAGCAAAGGAAGTCATGGTAAGCAAAGCCTGTTTATTATACCTTTATATCTAAATTAATTTTGACCTTAAAATTCATAAATGAATTTAAAAATATTTAAAAAAATTTAAAATATTAAATAAAGAAAAAATTCAAATTTTTCAGGATGAGGAAGCACAATGGACTTGGAAATGGATGAGCCACTTCAGCCAAAGATTGCTTCAAAACCAGATGGGAAGATGGGTCTCTCGCAAAACATTGTTCCACGAAAGAAGCTGACATTATGAAAGCAAGGTATAAAATTCTGTATTTTTGTTTGTCAATGATCAGTTCATGGACACATGCAATATTTATTCAGTCTAAATTTGATTTCAGTTTCAGAAACCGTACAAGAAGAAAGCGACATTGAGGAGATCGATCTGGAACAGAAGGAAGTAGCGAAAGCTCTTGCAGCTAAATCCAATCCTATCACTAGGAGCCAACAATTTAAATCTAAAGTCAGAATGCTAATGAAAAAAAATCTTCAATTGGAAAATGTAAGCAGAAATCACTAGATTTGTACCTAACAACCTTACGATGATTATCTATTTATTTACACTTACTTTTGAATAGGATTCGAATCCAGATTATGAACTTCCTGATGGTGAAACTGAAGAGGACGATGTTGAAGATGGGAATGAGGTGTTTGAAGATCTTAGCATCGAAAATGATAGTTGACAACAGTGAAGAACATGACGAAGAAGATACAGATCAATCAAACAACCAGACAGGAAGTGATGAAGACGTTCATGGTGTTGCTGAGTCGTCTGAGGGCAAATCCATCAAGAAATTGGAACGACAGATTGTTAAAATTTCTAAGGAAAAATTGCAAAACAAAGGTAAATTTTCACATTTAGAATTACTACTAATATATTGTAATTGAGTACTTGTTTCTAGGTTGCTCCACTCAAAAATTCTGGTGAGGTAGTTGTTATGCCAAAAAAGTCATCCGTGGCAACAGTGAGTAAAGCTGTTCCCAAGAAAGCAACAATCCAAAGAGAGGGACGAGTTCAATCCCCTGTTGCAACTACATCACGGTCGGTGATTAAAGCGGTTCCAGTTGTCAACCGTAAACCATCTGAAAAAGTAATAAAATCATATTTTAATAATATAAATAATTATAAAACTTGAGACATCACACTAAAGCATTTTGTTTCAGGTTACCTATGGAGTTGAAAAAAATAAGGCAATTAAGCGCAAAATTGGAAGAATTGATGTCGAAGAAATCTCTGAAGCAGAATCTTCTGGGTCACAGAAAAGACGAAGTGGAAGCGTACAGTTGACTGAAATGGTTTGTAGAAATATATATTTAATGCATTAATTACAACAATTAATTTCAACATTTGTACAATAAATTTTTGTCACTTGTTAGGCACACGGAAATTTCCCTGAATTGGCTCCAGAGGAAACAAAACTATATCGCAAAATAAAAGACGTATCATACCATATCGGGAAAAGCGTATTCGTCAAAACTTATCCTTTTGCTGATACCAACTTTCTGGCTATTCGTCATTACGACATAAATACCGGAAAGGCTAATAGGACCCGAGGGATCAATCTCCAAATTGATAATCTTCCAAACTTGAAGATGGCAATAGATGCAGCTTACGAAGATTATGTGTCCGCACCACAAATGTTTGCAGACATGGAAGCTTAATTTGAAAATCAAGTGGGTTATGGTTTATTGATTTCAAATATTTTAAATTGAATAAAATTTCATGATTTAAAATTTTAAATTGCGATTAGATATAATAAATTAACAAATTTAAAATGATCATCCTCATATATCTAGTTTAGATAGTAGGATTCACTAAGAACAACATTTGCTAGAAATAATCAAGTCAAAAAATTCATACAGATTGTTTCATAAGCCACGACAAGCTGAGCATCGTCATCGTGCAGTAATCATTGCTCGATCACAATCAATCGAACATCATCGGACGATTGGTATTAGTAGATCATGATCGATAGAATGGCTTTGGTAAATCATTCTCGCTCGATAATCATCGATCAAAAATAATGGATCGATAGTGATTCCTCGATCATCATTGATCAATCATCATCGGTCGATCATAAGCAATCAATCATCATCATTCTATTCGTATCAGTCCATCATCATCGATCAATCGTCATTCCTCGCTCATAATCGGTCAATAATCGCCGATAGATAATCATCAATCGATCATAATATGTTGATAATAATCAATCGATCATCATCCTTTGATAGTCATTGCTCGCTCATCATTTATTAATCATCATCGATCGATAATTATCGGTCGGTAATAATCAATAGATAATTATCTATCGCCCGGTATCGGTCAATCATTATTGCTCGATCATGATCGGTGGATCGTGGGACGATCATCAACGATCGATAATTATCAATCGATGATCATCAATCGATTATCATCAATCTATAATCATCATTCGATCATCATTGATCGATAATCATCAATCAATCATTATCGATCGATGATCATAAATCGGTCGATAATAATCGGTCGGTAATAATCAATCGATCATCGAATATTACCTCTGGTAACTGGTAAACTGGATCTAACAATCGGACAGTCTAGATATTTTGTATTTATGATTTTTCACTTCAGAATTTTGTTTGTAGANTGCTAAACTGGATCTAACGATCGGACAGTCTAGATATTTTGTATTTATGATTTTTCACTTCAGAATTTAGTTTGTAGAACATTTGGTGACTTTTCTCCACTTTTACAATAATTTCAAAATTAATTCAATCTATTACAAGATGTGTGTTATGTTGATGTAAGTGGTACAACTGAATCAAAATGAATCATTTGTAAGTTAGTAGTTCAAGGATGATGATGTAACTTGGTTTAAATTATCCAATTGTAGCATTTGTAAAGATTTTTTACGTGTTTTAAAGCATAAGAGTACAACTGTGTTATACTTAGAAAGACAAGAAAAAAAAAAAAAAAAAAAAAAAGTTTGATAGTAGTAAAGATGTTTAGTTGTCATAAAGACAAAAATATCATAATGACACACTTGTTACAATTTTATCACTAGCGAAATGATCTAGTTGTTAAAATCATCTCACAAGCTTTAGTGACATAAGCTAACAATAGTCACATCACAACATTTGTTATAATGCACCATAGTTGTGTATGTGTGCATGTGTGAATACTAACATTATGGGGCGAAATGAGATTACGTTAATTTCGGGTGGCGTATAAACCATCATCATGTATCTTCCATCTGCCCTGCGGCACTGTTCTGTTTGTAGTTTGCTTGTCCACTGCTTATATCCATTCCACAGCTAAGAATTAGTGTTGTATCAACATTTTCGCTTTTGAGGTTAGCAGCAATGAATTTCTCCCCATATTCAACAATCCGGCGAGCCGTATGTTCAACAAATCCACAAGTGGTACTATTAGTATGAAAAACAATTAAATTAAGGAATGTGTCGTTTAAATTATTTTTTGTCATTTATACAAGGTCCATGTTACAATTATTAAATTCTTTACACTTCAAAAATTAAATTGACAACATTGTTGCATTTTTTATTTAGCATTTGGACTTATATTCGGAGTACCTGAAGCAGACGTATCATCAACCGCAAGCGAGGTAGAAATTGGTCGACAGTTTTGTTTAGCAAGGTAAACTTTTTTATATGNAAACTTCAGAATTTTAGTACTCTAATGATATGAATGTATTGGCACATAGCTGCTAACAAACAAACATATTTCTGTGAATTTTTACTGCTATGCCAATATCGAATTACCGGGAACGGAATTACAAACCTCAGGGAGCAGAATTTTAAGCTTAAATAATTTGCGTTTCGGATTATATGTATGCATTGGTACATAGCTGCCATCAAAATTTTACTGGTTTCTCATTCAAATTTTTAATGTAACGAGTATTTACTAATATTAATGATTTGATTGACTTCCATTTATTATAACTTGAGTAAAAAATTTGAAGGCCTGATGTAAATTTTACAAACTACACGTAAGCGCAACTCGTCAAAATTTTAAGATTTGAAACTCCGCTTCAGGTAATTCGATATTGGCATAGCGGTAATAATTTAAAGGAAACTTGTTTGATTGATGGTTGCTATATACCATTGTATTTGTATCATCACAATAGCATATTTTTGAGGTTTGTAATTCTGCTCCCGGTAAATCGATATTGGGATAGCGGTAATAAATTGAAATGAATGTGGTTATGCCTGATGTCATTTATGTAACAATGCATTAATATCATTAGAATATCAAATGTTTGCGGTTCGTAACTCTGCTCCAAGTAAATCGATATTCGCGTAGCGGTAATAATTTAAAAAAATTGTTGTTTGTTGGCAGGTATATACCAATGCATTCATAACATTAAACTAGAAAATTTTGAGGTTTATAATTCCGTTCCCGGTATTTCGATATTTGCATAGCGGTAATAATTTCAAAAGAATATGTTAATGCTTGATGGCAACTATGTAGCAATAAATTAATATCATTGGAATACCTACATTTGAGGTTTGTAATTCCGCTCCCGGTAAATCGATATTGTTATAGCGGTAATAAATTCAAAGAAATATGTTAATGCTTGATGGCAGCTATGTAGCAATGAATTTACATCATTAGAATACCAAATATTTGAGGTTTGTATACCCGCTCCCGGTAATTCGATATTGGTATAGCGGTAATACTTTCAAAGAGATATGTTAATGATGCTTGATGGATGCTATGTACCAATGCATTTATATTATTAAAATAGCAAGTTTTTGAAATCTAACAATTCCGCTCCGGTAATTCGATATTTGTATAGCGGTAATAATTTCAAAAAAACATATTTATGATGCTTGATGGATGTTATGTACCAATGCATTCATGTTATTGAAATAGCAAGTTTTTGAAATCTAACAATTCCGCTCCCGGTAATTCGATATTTGTATAGCGGTAATAATTTCAAAAAAACATATTTATGATGCTTGATGGATGTTATGTACCAATGCATTCATGTTATTGAAATAGCAAGTTTTTGAAATCTAACAATTCCGCTCCCGGTAATTCGATATTTGTATAGCGGTAATAATTTCAAAAAAACATATTTATGATGCTTGATGGATGTTATGTACCAATGCATTCATGTTATTGAAATAGCAAGTTTTTGAAATCTAACAATTCCGCTCCCGGTAATTCGATATTTGTATAGCGGTAATAATTTCAAAAAAACATATTTATGATGCTTGATGGATGTTATGTACCAATGCATTCATGTTATTGAAATAGCAAGTTTTTGAAATCTAACAATTCCGCTCCCGGTAATTCGATATTTGTATAGCGGTAATAATTTCAAAAAAACATATTTATGATGCTTGATGGATGTTATGTACCAATGCATTCATGTTAGTGAAATAGCAAGTTTTGAAATCTTGCAATTCCGCTTCCGGTAATTTGATATTCGTTTAGCGGTATTCATTTTTGTAATCACCATGGTGCTAAAGAAAATCATCTACAATTTAATTAATTACTACAAAGGAGTCAAGGTGATCAAATTACTCCAGATCTACAAAAACCTTGAGAGTCAGTCTATGCGAGTCAATCATGAGAGTCAGAGTCATGAGAGTCAAAGTCATGATAGTCAGAGTCATGGAGCTCAAAGAACACTAGCTCAAAGTAAAGCGAAATTTTTTTTGTATTTTTTTTTACTTTATTCATTTCTCGTAAGTGAGGTACCTCCGGAGGTCTAGCCAAGTATCCGTAGCACTTACTAAGTGTGAGTTCACATTCATTTACATTTTGAATTGTGGAGAAGAGTGGAGTAGTGGAGGGGTGGGATTCAACTTTTGTTCGGCATCTTTATAAATAAAATGCCCATGCCCGAAACAGAAAAAAAGAAAAGTTCACAAGGAATTGTCCTTTTACATTAACTAATAAAAATTAACTTATAACATTGGGCTAATACAATCAGATGATATTGATTAAATAATACATTCTTACCAAAATAAGTTCAATAATGATGATGTTGTTGTCGATTTTGTTTGTCGATGATCCTTGAAATGATGTGTATCCTTTTGATTAATCCTCTGATCCTGTCGATAACGAAGATGATCTAGATTTTGTATTTTTGTGTTGAAGTTAGATTATGTGTAAAACATTCAAAGGTCGTTGACCCTTGTTTGTTTTAATCCAACCTCAACTCATTGAAAGAACTTCAAGGAAACGGGTGAAAATGTTGCCGATATATACAGCATAAACAAAAAAAATGGTAAATTAAATAATTAATAATGATCGAAATTAGGGAATTATGAGCAAAGTTGAGGGCAAGGTGTAGAAGACAAATGGTTTGTACTTACGAAGAAAAAAAAACTTTGATGTGTAGCAAGAGTGTTTTGGAGTGTTTAGCTACAAAAATTTGTCAATATTTGCATTGAATTAGCGCGGGTGTTTATTTTTTTGTTTTGTTTTTTCTAAGTGAATTGATTCCGGCTTTCTCAATTCGGTGCCAATCCTACTTTGCCCTATTTCTTTCATCCTTTTCTAATAATTTAAATTTGAATTTCAACTAAGACTAATCACAAAAATTTTAATTTTAATTTTAATTTTAATTTTAATTTTTTTAATGCACACTCCAGTTTGGAAACCAAATTCATTATAATGTTAATTTTAATTTCAATTAATAAATTTTAATTAAGAGAAAAAAAACTTAGCTGATACATCGGGGAATGTAATAACCTAGCACAGTAGGCGTAATTAGGGTATTCCTTCAAACAAATAAATAAATACCAAAGGGTGTTGCTCTGACACATAGAACAACAGGGTAAGGGTCACTTTTGTGTCTGCTACGTAGACGGAAAGTGAGAAAAGGTCATTCACCTTTGTGGCTTACTCACGAGGTGTCCTTAGGTTTTAGAGTTGTCAGGGACTTGTCAGAAACTTTTTAGGAGTGTATAGTTTTTATGCACATGCGCAATAGTTTGTCCGTTTACTTTGATTATACAAGGCCAGTGTTCAGTTCGCGTTACCAACGGAACAACTTTGCTACTTAATGAAATTTATTTATTCTTTTATAAATATTATTTATGCAATTCATAAGCTCCCATTTTCCTTTAAATTATATCAGTGTTCAATTGGAATTCAAGGAGGAAGGTCGTTCAAATTTTTGCTCTTTTAATTTCGAATTACATTCATTACAAATTTAATTGTAATTATTTTTATTAACAGTTTTAATTGTTTTTCAAGTTTATTATCACTTTAGTGCATCTATTGACTGGATAATTCTTGAATCAATTCCTGTTAACTTCTGTTCGTGTCAAATCTTTGTTCCTGATGTATTCTTGTTCCTGATCTGTTCCGGATTACTGTTTCTATCATCATTATTAAGCACTGTTCCTGTTCCTGACCTGTTTCTATCATCGTTACTAAGCACTGTTCCTGATTTATTCTTGTTCGTGACCAGTTCCTGACCTGAATCATTTCCTAGCAAGAAAATTGTTCCTATGGTATCCGTTACTGAATCTACCTCAAATCTTATTCTGTTCCTGTATATAAATATCATCCCTATACAAGTCACTTTGTGTTCACTTTGGATACGAGCAAAACAGCCAGACTCACAACTCCTCTCTTCTAGTTCTTTATAGTTCATCGTGCTTTTTCATAGTAGTCATTTTGTACACTACCAAGTAGAGAAAGTGAAATTAAAACTGTAAATTGTCTTTATATTGTAAATGGTTAATATCATCTTTCGTTTGATTGATTAATATGATCTTTCATTTCATTTCTTCGTTTTCTAAATTTTTCTTAAAACTTTCGTGAATAATCGTTGAAATAATCGTGAATAATCGTTGTAATAATCGTGAATAATGAAGTTGTCCCATAAGTCACGTGATCTGTTTAAATGACAGAAATGTCAAATGATGTAAATGAATAAATGAATATTAAATGTGGGTTATCTTAGGCGTGAATTGTATTTTTTAAATTTTGGGGTTAAGAATTGTTGGATAGTAAACCAGGGCAAATTATTCGCAAAGGCGAATTGTTGGCGGGAATTTAGGGTATTTAGTTTTTAATGTTTTGGCATGAGGCCATATACATAAGTAAATGACTTATAATTTTCAGAAAATCTTTATCTTCTAAATTTTAGACTCTAACTGCGTTATGCATGTTGTTAGATTTATAGAATTTGATTGGCCTAAGTATGCAAATTATATGAAAAAAAATTATGAAAAAGGTAGCAATCCAACCCGGTATTAAGCAACGCTTACCCTTTCATTTACACCACCTCGCTAACTACACCTCATTGAGATAACAGCCTCTCAAACGCACTTTTAACATTAACATCTATATTATTGTACCAAAAACGAATTTAGCTACTGAAGAAAGCCCTGTCACATTGACCCCATGACCCAATGGCAGGAAATTTTTATATTTATATAATTAATAATGATAGATATCCCTACTAAAAAATCCTAATTTGGATTATTTAAGGGATGACCACTCATGGTGGTAAATCATCCCTGGCTTCTGCAAAACTTGTAAAGTTCTTCGCACTAGAAATCCTGCGGTGAATTCTGTCGTAACAATTCTTTTGTAGGCAATAATGAGGACGACAATAAGTAAAATCCAAAAACCATGTAGGGCTCTCACTTTAGAAAAGATTCTGCTATTGTAAGGTATTGCGTTTCTTAGATTCAGGCTCACTTCAACAGTATTGACGATATTATGAAAAATAAGCTCGGATGTTCTTCGTACCCATCGTTTTCTACCAAATATAGATGATATGCCAATCGGGAGTACGATAAGTGTTACGACAAAGTACATTGTCCAACTGGCCCAATCGTATGGATTTGTGTAAAACGAAAATGTAAATGATTGGCTTAGTCCGTCACATTTATAATTAGCTCCGTTAGAATGAAGTAAGGTGTTAGTTTAATGTTGTCAATGTAATGTAAATTTAAGTTTCTGTTGTAAAAATAATATGTTAAACCATGACCATTCACAACTGATGTGGCAAAAGGATAAAGTGGAGCATTAAGCATAGAACTCACCGTGACAGAAATTATGCTTTGAAAACTTTTCCGTGGAAAAAAATTCTCTGGCGGAAATTTTTCTGTTGTTATACCTCACTAAATAAAGTAAGCGACAAAAGTTCCTTTCGGATTCCTTCCAAGGAAGGATAATCCTTACCAGGGTTGGCAAAACCCGGGGTTTTTGTTACGAAAACCCGTAATACCCGGATTTTGATGGGTTTTAGGGGTTTTGGGGTTTTTATGGGTTTTGATTTAAAAATTTCTGGTGCAGCTAGGCAACATAACAAATTTGTTTAGCAGATTAAATCTAATGAAATAATTTATTTTGCACTTATAGGCTCGTCACAACAAAATTGGCATAGTATAATATTATATAAATTAACTCCACTGGCATCACATAATTCCATTTTGTAATAAATGGGACATAGAATAGAAAACAATATTAGTACCAGCAAATTTTCTTTTTAGAAAATACCTTCGCGGGTTTTTTTCTGTCAAAACCCCAAAACCCCAAAACCCCATTGGGGTTTTGCTTTTTCTCCAAAACCCCAAAACCCGGGTTTTTGTTCACAAACCCGCAAAACTCAAACCCCTTCAAAACCCCTGAAGCTAACACTGATCCTTACATGTTTTTTTTCGGCCAAACCACACCATTAACTGCACCGATGGTAAGGAATGCAGTTCTTACTTCGGTCTGGCATAATGATGGACAGAAATTCCATCGATAGATTTTTATGAAACAGCGAAATAGGAATAACAAATCATTTATTTGTTTTCAAAATGTGTTTGTGCTGAGAGGAATTAGTTTCCATTGTATTAATAATCTACAAAATGAAACAACGAAAAATTAAAACATCAGCACGAGGAACAGGGCTATACGATAAAATAGTTAATTTTTCAGCTTTGTTGGTGTGGTTTAACAATGGAAATTGTTTCCGTGGAAAGCTTTCCATTCAGAAGTTGAAAAAATTCAACTTTCAAAAAACCATCTACAGAATAAATTCTGTCACATAGTGAGATGGTTTCTTTCGGTCTGCCCTAGAAAAATGGGAAATTGGACGGACGGAAATTCTTTCCAATCAACTCAGCAGAATTTTTCTCCTGCGACACATCTCTCGGTGAGTTCAGACGAGAGAAAAACTGATTCGCTGGAATTTCCATCCACTGTACTATGTGGAAATATTTTCCACTGACAAATCTGACGGTGAGTTATACAAAAATGACTAAGTGGATGGAAATTCTTTCGGGCGAACGAAATTCTGCAACGGTCAGTTCCGCCCTTTAGTATGTATCTTTAAGCTGTCAAANAGTTCCGCCCTTTAGTATGTATCTTTAAGCTGTCAAATTTGTCAGTCCAAACGTTAAGTTCTGAGATGCACATTAAGCAAATAATCTGAAGTAATCCGATTTCATCTGTTTCGTAAAACGGCGATTTTAATCGTTTCTGAATTTCGACTCAAACTTACAAACTTGCTGGGTAGTGACCCAAACTGCGTTGCATTTTGCCACACTTCTCTGAAATATGCTAAATCCTCTAAGTTATCAAACCAAATAAATAGTCTTCCAAATTTTGAAAACTTTTTAGCTGTTTCATGAGTTATCATTCGTACTGGGATTTTGCTAATATTAATCGGAATGCGGATGTCGATATGATAAATTCTAAAGGAGATGAAGTGTAGGGATGGAACAAATCTTACCCAGAAAATTTGTGTAACCTCGTAAACTTCAGACCCAGCCAAACCCGACGAACATACGTTTATTTTGTAGATCACTGTACTTTCGTGGGGATTGTACTCAGGATAATAATGGGTGTAACCTTTAGTTATTTCCCGTGTTGTGGTAAACAAATTTTTGTAAACGTAAGCCTGCCGAATGTACCAATCAAAAGTATCCTGATCTAATATTGTATTCATTACTTTGTCCAACCTATTAATATCGCCGTTATGAAATATTGAAAATTGGGCTAACTTTGTGCATCTTGCAAGCGATAAATGGTTCAGTTTTAAATTTGTTGTTGCATTGAACTCCTATTTCATTATAACAGTTGAAGATCCGCGTGCAAGAAAAGCACTTTTCAGATTTGTTTAGTTTGATTTTAAATGACAACAACGTAACTATGGAGAGACAGTAATATTCTCATAAAATGTTTTTNGTAATCCGATTTCATCTGTACGTAGTTTGTTAAATAATATTTCATTGCATTCTTATGGTGTTTTAAGTTGTGAGTTTGGTATTTGAGGAAAATTTCGCGTTGCAGAAATTAGAATTGTCATCAGCGAAAAACAGGAGTCAACGACACTTCTATTTTCCATTTGTCATCTCATTTTCTCAAACTACTGAAACTGAAACAAAACTCAAGCAGTTAGTCATGACCTACGACGACCAAATTATGCGATTTTTTCACGTCAAATTATGCGCTAAATATTTCAGTTTATGCGATTCTTTGCTCTGAAATCCGACTCAAAAAACTTGTTCTAAAGGTCGTTTGACGTGATATTTATTCCCTGTTTTCACGCTATCGCAACTTGACAACCTTAAAGTTCAAATCTCTACAACCTTTGTGAGTAATAAAGTCGTACCTTTGAAATACAGATGTAACGAAGCGCAACATGAAAAAAAAATTCGTGTTCATAATTTGTCTACAGCATTCAGCGTTGTTCCACTCCACCAATCTTTTTTTTTAATATTGTCTAACTGTCAAACTAGTTGTCGAAAATCCCGTCCTACAACATGATGATCCCAATGTTGTAATAATCACAGTCACAATAACCATACAACTGTGATTCCTAAGTTTGAACATCTTAACTTGTAAACACATTTAGCCGCCTATTACCTAAAAAAGCTTTTCTCTCCAGTCACCACTGAGACTAAAATTTAAGATCTAAACAATTGTACTGCTAGATATGGTGTCGAAGATTGATGCGTTATTACTAGTGTTGGAAAAATGCTCAGTTTTCAGCTCCGGGGTGAAAAAAACCACTTTAGTGAAAAAAATTGCAAAAACTGCAAAAAATGTAAAAATACATAAAATAAGTACACGCATGAGGAGATAACGCGGGAAGGTTAATTTTATCAGGTTTTTTTAAATTGAAATGTGTCGTCAATCGGACTCTGAAAATAAATCAACCTAGTAAATTAAGAAATAAGTAATAAAAATAATTTTCAAATATTAGTACACAACAAGTTTCCCACCACCCATAATCTCACATTGTTTCATTTTTAAATTTTTGCACATTTGCATTTTTTGCATTAGCCACAGCCGGGACGCATTTTTTCCATTTTCGCATAATGATTTTTTTCATTTTTTGCGCATAGGTGGAAATACTGATTATTACGTTATATTCATTAAATAGTTGGGCATTATTTGGTTAACAACAGCAAAATTCCAAATTTCTCCTCAAAATTATGCAATATTGTGCAAAATTATACAATATTATGCAAAATTATGCGTTACTTTGAAATAATGCAATTTATGCGTTTTATGCGGGATAAGTTGGTATCAATCGTCATAATTTTTCTTGATCCAGTGCACTAGAAATATGAAATTTGACGACCAGGGTTAATTACGATTATGCAATTTTATGCAAATTATGCATTTGGTCGTCCTTGGTCATGACTAAGGGCCGAATTCAAGCCACTGAACCTCAAGTGACTGATTTGTAGTCTAAACGGAGTGTGGTGAGAGCGGCCTCGAATCTCAACTCCGAATTCCCATGCCACATCAATGAAAAAAACTCGTTCTTGAATACCAACTCTCCTATCAAAGAATTACTCGAGTCAAGTCAACCCAAGCACTCACTCAAGTGGTGAACCTAAATTCGGCCATAAGTCTTTTTGCTCTTACTCTACCTTGAGGAGTGATTTGAGAATAGTCACTACATCATGCAACTGAGTCAATTTAAAATATGAGTGACTACAAAAGTGGGAGTCAATGTGACTCATGACTCTGAGTCACCTGACTGATTTAACCTTCAAGAGTGACTTGAGAAGAGTTGATTGTAATTAGTTAGGGGAATGACTCCCATTTCTTCTGAATCAGTCAGATGACTCACCCAGTGTCACTTTCGTAGTCAGTTATGTTTTAAATTGACCATGTTTTAAATTGGCGGTTGTCAAATCACTCATGATGATGAGTCAGATTTAAGTGACTCAGAGTCATCCCCATTGACTCCCAGTTTTTTAGCGTCAGCTTTAAGTATAAAATAGACTCAGTGACTCTTCCAAAATCACTTTTGAAAATTGAGACAGAGTCAGGTGACTCAAAGTCATGACTCAGTGATTCAGATTGAAAGAATTTTTGAAAATATGCAGTTTGTTTTATACATTAAATTTTTATCAGTCAGGAAATATTAATGGTATGTGTCAGTGGTACGCTAGCTTTATCCGTCAATACGCAAGTAAGATGGAACCACTCTTTCGATTGCTCCGTAAAGAAAATAAGTTTATTTGGACGGAAGAGCAGGAAATTGCGTTTAATCAGTTGAAACAAGATATTTGTGATAAAGTAGTATTAGAAAACAAAAATATGCAACAAATATTCTTGATGCAATCTTTACAACTACCTTACTCAACACCTACATTATTTGTCAGGCTGGAGACTGGGAGTTCCCGTTAACGACAACAAATCTTTCAAGCATCACTAAACCTTTGGATCAGAATACTAACAAGCAAAGAAAACTCAATAATCAAATGTTACATACAGGGAACTAAGAAGGACGTCAGAAATATACAATAACCCAAATTACAATTGGTTCTTAGTTAAAAAATACACTTACGGAGGTGAAGTTAGACGATTTGTATACCAGAGAGAATGTCACAAAGGCGCAACAAAAGAAGAAAGAGGCAGTGTGACAACTTATCACTGTCACAACAATATGGACCGGGAATTGGCAAAATCCTCAACCAGAATTTCCAACTACATGGTAATTAAAACTTACACCAACAAAGTACCATATCTCAATTTCGGGCAACACAATAACATGATTAAAAATATTGCAAATTTAAGACTGGGATTAAACACGATTAGATCACCCGACAGAACTCGAATCGACCTGTAAATCATTCAGTGAACAATTATCACTCGACCACATTCTCTTCGATTGCAAGTCCACCGCAAACGTGGGACGCCCCATAAGTTTCCAGGAATTCGTTGAAATTAAGGAGACCCTAAGGACACTAGCCTCGACAAAAATTACCATCAGAATACTACAAATCACTTAATGTTTACTTATTATCTGCTGCTAAACTTAACCGTTAACAGTCGATCGTAAACTCGACTATTAGGCCAACGTAAAACCCGAACAGGTTATTCATTTGCCGATGAATATTTTGCATCTCCCGGTTGAGTTGAGGGAAAAGGCCGTGAAACTAAAAACCGACATTTTGTCTAAAACTCCCATCATGGCGTTGGCGTACTGACAACTAGACTTCCGTCGACGGTGCTGCCAGGAGGAAAGTAGTTATTAAATTCCTTTGATTATACTATCCCCTTGATTATGCCATCCCCTGACTACTCCATCTCCATTATACCATCTCCTGACTACTACATCTCGATTATGCCATCCACTGACTACTGCGCATGCTATTTCTTGGCTACTGCGCAGGCTATCACGTAACTTCTGCGTATAGCTGTTCAACTCCCCCTCTCAATCAATCACTAAGCTAACTCCAAAGTTCATTCCTAAAGTTGACGCCCTAGGCAGAGGTTTTGCGGAATAGTTTTTTAAACCCTACAACAGTAATAAAGTTTATTACAAGTGAGTTCAGTACTGTAGTGAATTATAGTACAATAGTGAATTTTGGAACAATAGTGAGAGACTATTGTAAGTACAATAGTGAAAATGCCTAGAAGAACAAAGAAAAAAGCTCGACTGGACTACGGAGTTTATATGCCAAGTTCTCGGTTTTAGGGAAATCAGCAAAGTACCCATGGAAACCCATTGACGAAACGGAGTTTTATACTTTCGTTGGACTTTTGTTATTGAGTGGACGCAACACAAGCCCAAACTAACGGCGCTACGAGTTCTGGTCGACATAAAAGTATAATTTTCATACACAATTCTTGGCAACAATGAGTAGGGACAGATTCAGTGTCATATCCAGAATTCTTTGATTTGACGACGTGTTGGAGAGGAGAGCTGCTGATCAGAACGGAGACTTCGTGCCACGAGCCGCCCCATTCTCACAATACTTTAATGGAATTCTTCCGAACATTGAGCTCTCTACGACCCAGAAGTAAACGTGTGCATAGATGAGATACTCGTAGGATTTCGAGGACGCATTATTTTTTGCGTCTACTTGAAAAACAAGGCAAATAAATACGACTCGAAAATCTGGGCAGCCATGGATAAAAATCCTGGCTATGTTCTGCGAATGCAGCTTTACGAAGAAAAAATTGGCAACCAGGCTGAAGTAGGACAAGGAAAGAGGGTAGTAATGGATTTGGTTGACCCGTACTTTGAGAGTAGCCACAATATTACGACGAACAACATTTTTACGAGCAAGGAGTTGATGATGAAACTTTTGAATCAAAATTTGACCTATATTGGAACATTGCGCAAGAGTAGAATGGAAGGTTCTAACCATTTTTGAATATATCCGAAAAAAAATACTCTCATCAACGTTCGGATTTTGTAACTATGTTACAATTGTGTCTTAGCTTAACAGTCGAACAACGACAAAAGCCGAAGGCACCCTCGACAAATGTCTATCGGTCAAACAAGATTGAGAAACTTTCACAGAAAAATCCCGGCCCCTCATGTAATTCTATAGTAATATATAGGTATGAAACAAGGAAATTAGGGACCCCATAAGCAAGTTTTACTTGGTTTCATCTAAATACAAAAAAAAATCCGTGAAAGCCGGTAATGACAATTGTCCTGGTTACTTATCCTTTTGGCCTTCTTTGAAAATTTCCCGCAGGTTAATGGTAAATTGACGCTTAAAACATAAGTTTGCCGGCCCAGTTCAAAATTCGCAGACTGACAACTAAGACTTTTGTCCACATTGTTGCCAAAGCATTCTATTTAGCTTAGACTACTACACTTAAGTATGAAAAAGCTATAGAAAGGCTTCCGAAAAGGCAGATTTTTACAGGTGAGAATAAAAAATTCCTGAAATAAACGAATAAGGACAATTATTCATACCCTAAAAATTAATTCATTATAAAGTAAAATAAAGTGACAAAAATACTTTGACTAATTTTCTTCACAGTGAGCACAAATAATAGTTTTGAGCTGATGAGTTTTACAAATAAATTGTGAACACATTGAGCATTGTGTGTGAGATAAAGTTTTGCACAAATGGCACCCCTTTTTTAGTTTTGAACCAGTGGGCTCGATGGGAACAGGAATTGGTTTCGGTTTCATTATTCCCATCACCTCCAGTGCATGTTTGGTATAATCCTTCAAGTACCCTTCGGTTGCTCGTCGTCTCATTTGAGCGAGAATCAATTCCCTTGAGAGAACTTTTAGAAAGTTTTGTCGCTCTGATTTTCACTTTTGGCCAGGAGCGGTATTATGATATCGCCAAATAATAAAAGCGTTAAGAGCCATAATATCTATGCTGTGAAAAAAAGAGTTTGGTAGACTATCGTCGAGTTGCTTTTTGGCACGTATAAATCTTACACATTTGATCCACTGTGTCCATTCCACTTTTTGTAGCATTGTAGTCTAGAATTATTTGGATTTTTAGCTCCCCTGTGGCACTAACGGCTGTATCATGGTGCATAGAACTGAAAAAATTTGTTGCCAAGTTGCTAACAAATGTTTACAAGTTATCCACAAAAAAACAACAAAAAAACCTTAACAAAAGAATTGGTTTTTTGTTTGTTAATGGTTGTGATTGGGAAATTGCCATACGAATAAACCGATTAATTGACTAATCAATCAGTTCTATGTATTAAGTTATAATATGATCCTGCACATTTATTTGTTGGCTCGAATAATCAGATTATAATGAGGAATCACTCATAAGTTTACGTAGTTTTATTTAATTAGTTTAACATTTTTCAGATATTACTACTGAGTACAATTTAAAGCTCATTCGGTAGCCTTGTTCTTTACTTATACTGTATCAAGTAGAAGTATCAAAACGTTATTTTAATAAATTTTCACCGTATCGATTGAACGTCATGTTATTTTTAGTTTCAAAAAAATTTTAGACCAGCTTGCACTGTAATGGAAATAAAGCAGTTTCTAAAGCGCTTTACTTAAAATTAGTTTGCACATTTTCAGTTTGAGTAAGAAAGCTAACACGTACAAAGATTTGTGATGCAGGTTGCATTTTCTAGTTATTAACAACTACGAGTTCCATTCGTTGTTACCTGCATTCATCTACCAATACAGTAGTTTTATTTTAATGCCACTAACTGATATTGTCACACTTCGGTTACTGTCACTCAGTTGGCATTATCTTGATTAAACACAATGCTCTCCTGAAGTAAATACTCTGCCCATTAAACTACTATTGTCAACCTCCGACTATTGTCACCCAATTTGAACAGCATGAATGGCAGTAAACTACACTATAATGAAAACTTTCGATTCTCAAGGACAGACTAAAGGCCGTTTGATTAAATTATGTGCACGACAAGAGATTCTTGGAGGAACGGTTTCATTAATATAAGTATTTGTTGTATTCTATGTAATGTAGAACCAAAAATGAAAAAAAAATTAACACTTTTACCAATTTGATTCCTGCCAATATTTCAGTGAAGCCAACTGGTAATGTAACTAAAGCTCTGGGCAAATATTTTATTAATGCGATCAATTTATTAATAACATTAAAATTTAGTATATTGTGGCATGGCGGAAAATCCGGTGATTATTTTGGCATTCGAGTATTCTGGTTCTAGGTATTTTAACATGAGTTGAACAGATGAGGTTTCTATGAGACTATTACTTTGTCTCATGAGATGGGGGATGAACTCACACAAATTCTCAGAAGACAGGAGAGGAGTAGTTGGTTTTCTATTGTACATGTCTTTTTCTTACAGTAACAAACCTTTCAAATAAGTCAGTAGCAACGTTATCTGGGAGAAATTGGTTATTATTTCCATAGTCATGTATTGAGTTAGTTGGTGATGGTCGGATCTACTGGGAGACAAGGAGAGAGAGTCAAGTTTTTCCATCGGAACAGATAGTGTGTGTGTAGTGTCGGAGGTTCTCCATCCGCTCGAAAACCGTGGACTCGGCAGGGCTCTATCCCTGCTTAGAGTCAGAAGTTCCGCGTTGCAAAACTCAATCTCAGCGAGCAACACTAGTTCTGCGAGTTCTACTTGACATCGCACGTCATCTTTCGGTTATCTCGGTCTCCGATACCTCTGGAATGGCTGGGCTTGACGAGGCACCTGGAAATAAGAAACAGAAACCCAGACTCTCCGGTCACACTTGGACCCATTACTACCTTGATCCCCCACGGAATCTTCCAAGAACGGGAGAGTACAACCCGACCTCAAGGTATCGAGAAGATGTGGATTACGGTCCACCGGTAAGTTCCTGAGACTTGGATTAGTTGAACGGAAGAACTCCCAGAGATTCCGGGGAGAACCTAGTTCACCCGCGGATTGAAAAGTCCCAGAGATCTCTGAGAGAGTGGATTCCGGATTCTCCGTAGATCAAGACAATAGGAGTTCCTAGATAGGAGTAATTGTTCAACTTCCTCAGAGACAGGGAAAAGAGTTCTCACAGTCTGGAGAACAGATTTCGATGTTCCTATCAAGATTATCACATCCCCACCGGATAGTTCCGACTCCAGCACCAGACCTCGCAGTAGAGCAGTTCCAGTCCGAAGTTCAGAACGAGTCCGATAACTAGATCCAGACTCGAAACGGGTCCGGTGCTCTGAGTCCTCAGTATAATAAAGTAACCAGTCCGCTCTGGTAGTAGCCACAAAAATAGTAAGTTCGGTCGATGTTTTACTTCTATATCTAAGTTAGGGCAAGTCCGTTCTCCAGTGCGTAAGTTTGGATCAAGTCCATACTGTAGTACTCGAGTCCGGAACGGGGACAGATCATCTCAGATCTGTAAGATCCGCGGATCATCCCGAATCTGTATGATCCACGGATCATCCCGGATCTGAACGACCCGCAGATCATCCAGGATCTGTGTGATCCGCATATCATCCCAGATCTGTGAGATCCGCAGATCATCCCGGATCTGTGTGATCCGCAGATCATCCCAGACCTGTGAGTTCCAGAGATGATCTCGGATCTGTACTACCCGCAGAACACCCCGGATCTGAACGACCCGCAGATCATCCCAAATCTGTGAGATTCGCAGATCACCCAGGATCTATACGACCCGCAGATCATCTCAGATTTGCAGAACATCTAAAGATCCAGAACTCAGGGAAACATCTGGGAAAGTTGGATAAATCTCAGGACGAGATAAATGATGAAACCTGAAACCAGTCCCAACATTATGAATCTTTCCCACACGGAATAAACCCGAAAGAGTATAATAACAATTAATTAAAGAAAACAAACCCCTCGGAATAATCACTAATTTAGAAGAATATCTGATAAGTGGAAAATGTACACCGTGCCACAATATATTCAACCACTCATCGTCTACTTGTATAATTAAACATGTGTAACAATGTATAATTAAATATTTGTAGATATTTGTTTATTTTATTTAAGAAAATAGAGCTTGAAAAATTTAAGGTTCTCAAAATGTAACGATAATTAGTGCAGGTTATTTGCCCACATTTAGTTTACAGAATTTTTTATACATTTTCAAACCTAACCGTAAGTTTCAATCAGTTTATAGTTAAATAATTCTGTCATAAGATAATATTAAATAATATGAATGTTTCGTTCCAAATACGCAAAAACAGATTCAACCGTTAGATCACAAAATGCTACCGGTAGCAATAAAACTTTAACTTTTTATTGATGTAAAGTATGTCTCTTCGACTACATACTTTATACACATATTGTGAACTTACAATAATAGAATTTTGCTCACTCACTCACTCTGAGCTGAAGCGTATGGAATTACAAATGTTCAGAATTTACATAAAATATTCAGAATTTAAAATTTAGATTTAAATCAGATCAAGAATTTTTTAAATTTGTTTGAATCTGAGTCAATGAGTCATGATTCAAAATCACCGAGTCATGACTCAGAGTCATATTACACTGGTTCAAGCTTAAGGAGTAAGAGAAGATTCATGGAGTCATTTAAAATTCATGACTCTGACTCAGAGGGGGAACCGTGGTCCAATGGGTAGCCTTGTTACCGGGTTCAACTGTTTCGTAATTACTTTTAGCGGGGAGTTGAGGGGTACATTCCGTTTTTGTAATTAGGCACTCCTACCACGTCTAATACAGTTCTAAAGTTTCAATACTGAATTACCAACTTTAGTAATATCAATAAAAAATTTTTCTGTATTTCAAAAAGTGAGTATGGCGTAGTCGGTAAGAATGCTGGAAAATTTTTGCTAGGAACCTTTTTTCGTGAGTTTGAATTCTATTCTTCCTTTAAATTTTTTATTTATTTATTCTATAAAACGTTTTTCAATAGGAGAGTGGCAATCACATGAACGGGAATGAACTCTAAATCGGTTATTCCATGCTTTGGTATGGCGGCTAAAGAAACTTTAACCTAGGGGTCTGTAACTGTAACCTAGCTCCCAGGGAGCTTATTCTGGAAGCCTCGTAAGTGGCAAATCGTTAGCAAAATGGCTGTTTGCTGGGAATTCTATTCTAGTAACTCCTAGCATGTCCCGAAATTGCTAAACTCCACCCCGATCGCAACTGAAAGATTGCAAAGTTACCTTATGGAGCTTTCTCCACATTTTTTGGCGATCCCGGGAGAAGATGCTAGAAATGATATTCTCAGAAGTTTAGAGTGGTGACAAGCTAGCAAAATCGCTCGTATATTTGCGACTGATTAGACCCAGCCGCAACACAGCATTTCACTAGCAAAGTCATATTTTATTTCATGGTTTTAAATTTTATTTTGATATTAGTAGCTATAAATTTAGAAATTATGGCAGAATTTTACGTTTGGCTTGCTCGAAGGAGTATGTCCAGACAAAGACTGTTTAGGAATAGGACGAACGTGATCGACACATATACTGACAAGCAATTAATTCATGACTATCGATTTCCGCGGGATACATTTAATGAAATTGTTGTGTTGTGTGAAACCATGGGGAGACGGAATCGAAGAAATAAAGCGATACCTGTACATGTACAGGTACTCACGGCATTAAGGTAAAGTATTTGAGTGATAAAATTATGATACATTACATATTAAACATTAATTTATTGAATATGTTAATTGTTTAATTTGAAAGGTTTTTTGCTCAAGGCGTTTTTCAAGATGACGGGAAGGATATGGCAGGAATCTCCCAACCTGCTTTTTCTAAAATTCTGACGTCCTTTACAACTACAATGGTGCCTTACGTGGCACAATACATCCAGTTTCCGGCCACTACTGAAGAAATCTTAAAAACTAAACATAAATTCTACAGTTTATTTGGATTCCCAAACGTTCTTGGTTTGATTGATGGATCGCATATTCAAATTTTGGCGCAAGTAGGAGACAAAGAACCAATTTATGTTTGTCGGAAAGGGGGTCATTCCATCAACGTTCAATTCATTTGCAATGGTGACATGTTTATCACTGACATTGTAGCGAAGTGGCCAGGATTTACACACGATTCATTCATTTGGTCAAATTCTGGGAGACGGGACACTTTCACCACAAATGCACCGAATGGATGGTTACTTGGTAAGGAATGGATCTTACCATATACAATTTAAATTGTGCAAATGTTTAGGAAATTCTTATTCTTTAGGTGATTCCGATTATCTATTAGTACCATGGCTTTTGACCCCATACGAAAGGCCTACAACTAGACAAGAGCAAAGATTTAACGTATGTCACAAGAGTACTAGAAGTATGATTGAAAAAGCAATAGGATTATTCAAGAATGTTTTTCAAAGGTTTGAAGAGAGCGGAGGTAAATTAATGTATCGGCCTAAAAAAGTTTGTAATTTTATTGTCAGCGCTGCAATTTTGCATAACATCAGGCGAAAACTAAGGTTACCCGAAGATGATAACTTTAACATTCCAGCATTAGTTGAAAACACTGAAAATATGACTCATGCCACGGACCTCGTACTCCAACAAATTGGACAGGCTACTCGGAGAAGCGTAACGCAAAATTTCTTTAGTTGAAAAAATTATGAGCTCTTGATTCTAGTCTTAGTCTTGAGAATAATTTTATTCAATTTAATTTAATCAGAATTTTAGTTTAATTCAATTTAATTAATTCAACAAATTAATTTTGAAATGTTTTGTTTATAAATTTGGAATGAAATATGCGTTATGCTAACTTTAACAGTGTTTAACAATATTAATTAAATCCCTACTTCACCTTTTTTAAATTTAACAATTCCACCTGTACATCCGTCATTCTCTTTACTTGGAAAAAAATTTCTTTTTGAGTGGCTAACATTTTATCCTTAACACTTTCCATCGTCTGTTTCTTGTGAACGGCTCCAACTGTCGAAACAGATGATGGAGAGAAGGCACTGAAACTTTCTGGACTTTGAGCCTGTATAATAAAAATTAAAAACGTTGATAGATCACTATTACTTAATAGGTTACTTTACTCGTTCTTTGATTATTACAAATTTGAAGTTTTAAAATTTTACCTCTATCTCAATCGAGACTGGTGTGACAGGAGAGTTAACAAGTTCTACTAGCTCCATTGAAGCTGGCACCTCTTGAATGATGACTCTGTTTGAAGGCAGAACCCTTGATGAGTCCAAATAGTCCCCTTCAATTCCCACAAGCCCTTCTTTACCGATGAACCTGGCCAGTCGCCGTTCGAAATCGTCTATAGACGCGATGCAATGTTCAATAATTCTCCATAGACATACTGTTCATGTCGCACTCCCCACCACCGGTTTTTCCCCTTTCAGCGAGCACTTTTACTATCTTCTTCTTTGTTCTACTTTTAAAATCTGTGAACTGTCCCTTGGCATTATCGACCGAACGTCCGCTTTGTGAGACCGAGTTGACCTAAACCAAAGGATTATGGTAATTATTTGCATCTTCAAACACAGGTAAGTCAAATAGATAATTAAAAAAAATAGTCTCACCACTGCGGTAATTCCCATCCAAATGGACTTTTTCTTTTCTTCAGTCACTGTAGAAGAGTGCTTGCCGAACAGCTGTTCATACACGGGATCAATTGCATTGACCAGTGCCTGGCGTTCGTCCTTCGTTCAATTTGGTGCTCTTTTAAATGAGGATACGCTTTTTCCAAACATTCTGACAACGAAAAGACTACCGTTTGATGTGTAATTTTAATCCTCCAACTTTAAACAAATTAAGTTAAAAAAAAATTGTTTATACTTTTAAATTTTCCTCACTGTATTCCCTTGCGAAGTAAAGAAAAAGAGAAAGCATTTTGCTTGAAGTTACCGGAATATGAATTTTTTAAAAATAGCAAGGGCCTCGCAAGCAAGCTTCTAGCAGCTTGCTACCGATCGATCCCTTCAGAAGTAGAGCTTTTTGAATTTTTTTCACNCCTACCACTATGCAGAGTCGGGCACTGTAAAAATTGCTCAAGATTCCCATGGTATGCGAAAAGTTATTTTATTCTGAGAATCAGACCAATACAAAAAAATTGAAAATTGGGAATAAAATTCTGGTTAGGCATGCAGTTGGAATTGGCCGTAACCACTGTTCCGATGACTTTAGTAATTGGTCATATGCTTCAGACCTGATAATAAAGAAATTATTAATATTAGATAATATCACAGCTGAATTAGAAATTGTTAATTGTATACAGTAAAGTCTCGATATAAAACCTGGTCGGGAGTCGTTAAAAGTAGGTCTTATACCCAGGGGGTCTCTTCGATTCTTGACAATATTGAGTATAACATTGAACTGGGTCAACTCATGCCCATAACATTGTGATTTAAAATTTCACAATAGCCACACATTTATTACTTTTGTGTGTTAGTTGTGAAATTCAATTAATTAATTTAAAATTTGATAAATCAATAATATCTACTTTTAGTCTATCGATTGACAAAAGCTTAAAAAATTACAGTGAATGCAACAGTTGCAGTGTCAACTTTCCAATCGTGTTCCGGAACTTTTCAATAGGAAATTTATTACCCTTTTAGTTTTAACTATTTATTCGCTAGGTTTTATAACAATTTTTAAATTTCCAACTGTCCCACGAATAGACAGATGCATTGTCTGTATTTTCAAAAAAAAACCCTGAAGTTTTAACTAACAGTTTTTTTTTAATTTTCACAATTACCACACTTTCACAATTACACTGAGATGGTAAATGACAATAGTCAAAACAAAACAAACAGTTCAATCAAAAACATTCCGCAGAATTAAATTTGAAATTTTCGCATATTATTTTGAACTCAGGTCTTGTACAAACTACTAAGGCCGGATTTAGACATTCGCCACCCATAGGATGAGCGTTGGCATGGCATCAGCCTAGGCTTATTACAGTATTTACACTTTGCCTTAGGCAAAGGCCAATTTCTTCCAATTGCTCGTCGTCCATTCTTCGGCTGGATAATTGAGTGTAGAAAGTGTAAATTGAAAATTTTTGGCAATGGGAAGAGAAAACTTGAATTTGCTTCTTAAGTTGACTTTGCTTAATTAAATCCAAAAGTTAATTACTGAATGATGAGTTAAAGATTATTTAGTAAACAAAGTTGAAGAAATTGAATAATTAAGTTATTTAATTGAATTAAGTAATTTCAGCAACAAATGAGCTATGAAAAAGTTCAATCATTTCAACTTTCAAATAGCCAACGACAACCTGATGAGCAGATAAAGTGTAAATATAATTCTTCGTCNTGACGCCATGCCAACGCTTGGCCAAAGTGAAAATTTAGAAGATACGATTCTCTGGACGATAATCAGGATGAGAGGTGGGGAAAGCCAATGCCTAAATCCGGCGTAAGGGCTTACTTTGATTTCTGTTCATAAAATTAAGGTCTTATAACCAACAGGTCTTACATCTGTCGTTCTTATATCCGTCCCCTTTACATGTAAGACTCCCATAAGAGCAACCAAGTGTTACAAATGCGTGTCTTATAGCCAGGAGGGTATTAAATTCATAGTCTTATATCGAGACTATACTGTAATCATATTACGTTGAAAAATAACATTACCATTTACCCATTTACCCGTCTCCTCGCAAGGTAGCCAGGAAAACAAGGAGACAGGGGCAAAAACTAATCACGTTTTTGCCTAAAGCTCAGACGATTAGGATAAAACACGATTTGGCAAAACNGACGATTAGGATAAAACACGATTTGGCAAAACAGTAGGTATACAATGAAAACTAGCAATTTATAGTAAAACTAGTCAGGATAGCGTGTGATCTTTTCAGGATAAGGCGTATACCATTATGAAAATAGGCGTTGAGATTTTAGGAAAAGACGTTGACTATTACGTTAAAGGTAGGAACTTTTTAGGAATGGGCGTGCATTTTTTAGAAGGAGTTGACGTTAAGTAAAAGGCGTGGCCTTTTTATGAATGGGCATATACTTTTCTGGGAAAAGGCGTTCACTTTAATAAAAGGCGTGGACTTTTTAGGAGTGGGCAGGTACTTTTTTAAGAGAGGGCGTTGACTTTACGTAAAACTTGTGTACTTTTTCCATATCGTCGAAGCTGAAGCTGACCCTGGCTACCACATACATTAGTTCGAGTTGTGTCAGCACTTACTACTCTAGTATATTCTCGACGAAAGCAATTTCCACTTCCTCCACCACTTCTGGCACTTCATCTATTGCAACTGGGAAGGCTATTTGAAATTCTTGGATAACCTCGTTTGCTGCCGTTTTGGTTTTGCGCATGTGTTGCTCAAAATGGCCACCGCCGACGAGGTTACACAACTCCAAACGCTTCNCTGCCGTTTTGGTTTTGCGCATGTGTTGCTCAAAATGGCCACCGCCGACGAGGTTACACAACTCCAAACGCTTCAGAAAATTGCGCCGAACTTTCAATAGAGTTTCCTGGCTTATTTGATGGAAAGCTACGGTAATCGCGTTGCGAAGCTCATGGACTGTTGCTGGTCTTGGACGATAAGAAAGCGAATGATACTTCAAATAACTTCATAAATAAAAGTCACAACTGCTCAAATCTGGGGTCCTTGCAGGCCAAGCTATGGGGCCACCTCTCCCAATCCAACGCTGACGNTAAAAGTCACAACTGCTCAAATCTGGGGTCCTTGCAGGCCAAGCTATGGGGCCACCTCTCCCAATCCAACGCTGACGAAATGTAGCGTTGAGGAAGGCGAGAACGGGTTGCGTAAAATGAATACTGGCCCCGTCCTGCTGGAACCATACTTGGTTGAACGGTATCATTTGTTGAGTGCAACTCTGCTGAAGCCAGGGAATGAAATACTCTTGGAGTAAGTTGAGGTAGCGCGCAGATGTAATTGGCGTATTGTCAGGAAAAAACCATAACACACCATCGTTCCCAAAAATCACCGCCCGCATATTTAACTTTTCTCTCTGCGTTGTTTTGCAGCCGTCCACATCAAGCGATTTTTGTTTAGCCCAAACGCGAATTTTCCAACCATGGCGTTTGCCTCGTCGGTGATGGCAATACGACGAAGCAAATCTCCGTCTTCATGTACCATGTTCATAAGTTTCAAGGAAAATTCTGCTCTAGCAAAGTAATCAGTATCTTTCAGTTTCCGATGTTTCGGAATTACATAACTTTTGATTTCAGCACGTTTCAACATTCGTAGAACAGAACTTTCACTAAAACCAACCTGTCCTGAAAGTTGACGAATGGACAACGTCGAATCTTCTTCCAAAATATCTTCCAATATCTGACAATTTTCTGCGCTCGTGACAGTGCGAGGTCGCCCAATACGGTTTTTGTCTTTAAGACTGTGCAGGTCCTGAAAACTCTTGACGATCCGTTTGATAGTACTCCGATGTATTTTTCGTCCATGCACTTCCTCAAACTCTCCAATTACGCTGCTCACTCGATGCGGTCCATTGTCATAAGAAAAATATTTCTCAACGACGAAACCCCTTTTTGCCTCAGTAACTCTTGTATTTGGTAAATGTTCTGCCATTCCTTTTCCCTAATGAGAAATACACATTTTGCGGAATTAATGTTTGACCTTGACCTATAACCTCGATTGATCACCACAGGAAAAATTTCTCAGATAACAATGACACAGCTTAACATTCTGAACAAGTTTTATTTATGTCATTTTATCACTTGTGCGAGATCAGAGGTTTGACCTTGACCTGCGACCTCCATGGGTCATTACAGAACAAAATTTGAAAGGAAAAGTTATTCAGTTTTACATTCTGCACAAGTTTTGTTTGTGTCATTTCATCAATTGTGAGAGATCAGAGGTTTGACCTTGACCTGTGACCTCGATGGGTAATCATAGAAAAAAATCTCCAAGAGAAAATATGCTCAGTTTAACATGCTGAACAACTTTTATTTAAGTAATTTCATTTCTTGAGGGACCAGAGGTTGGTTGAATCACCCATACCGGGGGCAAGGTATACAATTTCTGTTTTTTTTTTCGCATAGAAATCCGTTTCAGGACATTCTGAAGCAATTCTGAAATTTTTTTTGAAAAAAAACTTTTTTCAAAAATTTTCTAAGTACAAAATTTGAAAAAAATTTTTCGAAGTCCAAAATTTTGATTTTGGGTTCCCCTATAAGCCACAAAATTTCTTCTATAAAATAAGGGGAAAAAATTCTTCAAAAAAAAATTACCTTGCTCCCGGTATGGGTACTTTGGACGTTTACCTTACTTTTGACCTGAAGGGGTCACCTCAGAGAAAATAGTTAAATGGAAAAATTGTTCGGATTTTTATGCTGAGCAACTTTTATACAGGACATTTTTTGGGTTATAGGGGAACCCAAAATCAAAATTTTGGAATTAGAAAATTTTTTTTCAAATTTTGCACTTTTCGAAAATTTTCAAAAAAATTCTTTTCAAAATAATTTTCAGAATTGCTTCAGAAAGTCCTGAAACGGATTTCTATGCGAAAAAAACTTAGAAATTTTATACCTTGCCCCTGGTATGGGTGATTCAACCGTTAATTTTTCTCATCTAAAACGACTAGACAACTTAAGTAAATAAAGCACAAAATATTCAGTGGCGGAGCTCTCCTAACCCATGGCCTTCATTCCCATAAAAAAAAACATTTCCAAGCGAACTACATTAGCCATTTTGCCAAATAAATTTTGGTTTACATGCTACAGCACCTACATAAAGATTTAATATGAGTTACCAGAAATAATTGTCTCAACTTTTCACTTGGTCTCATCCCTGGAGCGAATGGGTAAATTAAGAGACTTTGCTCAGCAGCAACCTAGACTACCCGCCGTAGTTGGGCATGTAATATATTAAATAATACTGGAAACAATTACATAACCAATCTAGAAATTTACCAATAGATAGAAAGTATCAACTGAATGATCTTGTCCTAGAGAATAAATTTTTGCATACAATTACCGTTCCTAAAATTGACCGCTGGCCTCCAGACGTCACGAAATTTGGCATTACAAAGATAGACAAACTTGTTCGATTATTTTTAAAATCGACAGAGAGAAAAAACTATAGCCAATCGTGTTAAATGGGGACCAATTTCATTAGAATTAACCTATGACCTCCAGAAGTCACCAAAGTTACAATTAAGTATTAACGTGAACTTTTATATCTCGGTCATATTCGAGCAAAAGCGAACAGGATTGTGTGTCCAAGTAATGTAAGCTTTGGTCAACTCTGAGTGTCCGAGTTGGTCTACATATGGTCAGCTGGCACCTATCAGCTGATCATACGAAACAAATGTATCTGACCATTTAACATGCGCAGTAGGCATTAATTGATCATTAACATGCGCAGTAGGCATTAACTGATCATTAACATGCGCACTAGCAAATATGGTGTCATTGACATGCGCACATATCAGCTGATCGTATCACAGAAATGTATCTGACCAATTAACATGCGCAGTAGCCATTTCAATGTTGTTCCTCTTTTCCTCTGGTTATGGTGGTGAGAAACTTGTAAATTTCAAAAGTATCCATTTTAAGTCCTTGTATAGTCCTTGAAGAAGATATTCTTCCCACTGTCGATGTATAAGGGTAGATTGATAGTCTGCGTGACAGATGACGTTCAAAGCTCGAGTGGTAGACTTGTTGGACTGTATACTAATTTTTATATTTCCATGACGTGCTGGGCAGACTGCGTCGTTGATGTTTCGCATGTTGAAGACAAAGAATTTTTTACCATTCATAAATTCCTCAAGGGTTATCCCGGGTCCTTCATTGCACACATATAGACCGAGTCCGTTGTACATGTTGAAGTATGTTTCTATTGTTGGATTTTCCTCACAATTATAGTTGTAGGATTGATGAAATAATTGTTTTCCGTTTGCTGTGACTGAAATCTGGCGGAGTTCAGTAATTTTGAAACGAAATGGATTTGAGGTAACTGTTCCATTCATACTTTCACTTTCCACAAGACAAACGATAAGTCGGTCTGGGAGGAGTCCATTCATGATATTCTCGTTCACATTTTGAACAGTTCCAATAGGCAAGCTATGTCTTGAGATCAATTTTTCTCATTGGGTAAAAGACTGGTAGATTTTTATTCCATATTTTCAGCTGACAAGATGATAAGATACCTTGTCTGTGCAAAAATGTCAACATGCGGTCTTACAATCATATCAAAAGTTTTTCCTTCACACGCATGTAGTTGACGGTCATTGTGATAATTGTCATCAACGCTTGCTGTATCCTTTTCTTGAATATAGAACTGTGCTCTTCCCTGAGCATCTTTATAGTCTTTACCATACGCTAGAACTGTCTCGATGTATGCCCGGTAGGCATAGAGTGAAGTATTTGGTGAGATTTGTGTTTCATTTAAGTAAACGGAGCACTGCTGGAACAATGACATTAAAAAGTTGTTGACAGGTGCTACTTTCCTAGTTTAACGATCATTCATTGGCCTTCCTGCCGAATCAGTAATGTTGCATCGAATATAGAGAAGAGTTGAGTTTAAATCCAGATAGTGAACATCATTTCTCTTTATTTGGAAGGATATTGGGGCATTCTGATAATTTAGACTTGACAGGGGATGATATTCAAATATTCCACTACTATTTAAACTGATGTCAATTCCATCTTCTGCAAATAAATCTATTTCACTTCTCACAAACACTGCTGAGGTATTATGCTTTTGATGTGCCATTATTCAAAAATGTTCCTTTGTGGTTTCTTCCTAGATAGACTCGGTTTTTTCGTAAAGATTGTACGATTATTTTTCTCTCTTTTTCTGAGTTCCAGATCCCGACTGATTGAAAACGCTTTGTCCAACTCCTTTTATAGCTGTCATTCTATTTTCTGTAAGTGATTCCTTGAAACTTCTTTTCCATCCAAAACGTCAATTGCAACGTTTTTTAATGCCGTCTTGGCAAATGGGAGAACGTGTTTGGTCAAGAACGGTAAGAGCCTGCGGACAATCGATCAAAAAATTGCCACCAATCCCATATTCCTTCTGTCTTGACAACTCTGTTTTGAAAAATACTGAACCGTCTGCTCCCACTNAATTGCCACCAATCCCATATTCCTTCTGTCTTGACAACTCTGTTTTGAAAAATACTGAACCGTCTGCTCCCACCTTTTTGTGGTCGATAGATTTGGAAGAAATCTTCCTCGTTTAAGTCACAGCAGTACGTGTTGACTATTGAATGTTCAGAGGATGAATGACTTCATTCACAGCTAGTTGTTATTTATATTAGAACTTTTTTCTTCGAAAATNAATTGCCACCAATCCCATATTCCTTCTGTCTTGACAACTCTGTTTTGAAAAATACTGAACCGTCTGCTCCCACTTTTTTGTGGTCGATAGATTTGGAAGAAATCTTCCTCGTTTAAGTCACAGCAGTACGTGTTGACTGTTGAANTTTTTGTGGTCGATAGATTTGGAAGAAATCTTCCTCGTTTAAGTCACAGCAGTACGTGTTGACTATTGAATGTTCAGAGGATGAATGACTTCATTCACAGCTAGTTGTTATTTATATTAGAACTTTTTTCTTCGAAAATGTAGTGTTGCAGAAAAGCATCCATTAGTGAAGAGTGGTGCTTTACCATTTTCATTTTTAACATACATCCAGATATGATCAATTTCAGACGAAGTTATGTCAACGTACTGTAGATGCAAGAATGACTGTGTTACAATTTCATCATGTTTTCCAGTATAGCTCATTTTTCGAATGAGTGGAACAAGTTCACTCCCAACACGTTGGTTCTCGATAATGTTACAGTATACATATAACTGTGTCCTTCCGGCTTGACCGAATATATCGTAGAGCTTAATTTGATATTGTTCATCCCATCCAAGTATTCGACTTACGTCTTCACTGAATCTGATTTTGTCACTTATGGGCTTGATAACTTCAATTCTTTTAAGTGTTATAGGAACCATAAAATTGTCTATGGACAATGTTAATGATGCTGAATTTATTGTATCCAGTAGCTCTCTCGAGGTTTGAATGTCCTTGTTTGCTTTTATATTGAGATCTTCTACGATGGGATATATTTTGTTTGTCTGTTTTGGAATATATGTCATTATTATATCTCCCCAAGGAACAATAATGCTTGAATGTATATATGCACATTCTACCAATGTCACCTTGTATTTGTCTGTTTCCAATCGAATAATTTCACCAAAATGATTTCGAAAGCTTGATATCGTATTGTTAGGGTAGTGGCTTGAAGATGAATTACTCTGAAGTGTGACGTAAAAGTCACCCATGACTGCTGATTTAAGACTGAACCTGTCAAACAACTAACAAGGGCATTTATAAGAATGCGGACGGACGGGCGGGCGGGCGGTTGGGCTCCCCAGGGCGGACTCCCCTCATAGGCTATGACAGGTTTAAACATGTTTGGATAAGTTTGCGTGATGTAGCAACACCGCAGACTTAGATCGGTGGATAAACATAAGTTCATGTGTCCGTGTAATTTAGCAACACCGCCGAGTTATGGTCGGCGGTCGTTGACAAAACTTAGGTTCATAAATCCGTGAACTGTGGAAAATGAGAATACTTGCATTCATAGGCTATGACAGGTTTAAACATGCTTAGATAAGTTTGTGGGATGTGGCAACGCCACAGACTTAGGTCAATGGTTAGTGTGTTACTTAGGTTCTTAGGTCCGTGGACGGTGGACCTTGTGACAGGTTTAAACATGTATAGGGATTTACATTCCTAGGTTTGATTATTTTCTTTATGTTATTTCTACTATATAAAGGATTTATCAATACCAACACTCAAGCAAACGGAGTCATGCATCTCTCTCAAATTCAAACCAACGAGCCATAGAAACTTGTATTTAATCACAATAATCATAAAAATGATAAGTCTAGACAATATTATAGTAGTTAATAGAACAGAGAGTCCTAAGTTAGGTTAGGTTAATATTAAATATAGTAATTTAAGCATAAAAAAAATATGTAATTTTCCCATGCACTTATGGAAATAAATCAATAAATAAAAAAAAAAGGTTTATAGGCTATGTACCGATAGTTTGGGAGTTTCTGAGAAAATAATATCTCAAAGCCATTTCTCTGGCATATTGCAAAAAAGTTTGCTGATTACTTTAAGAAGTAATTTGCTTTTAGAGTATTCTAAATTCAGGTAATAACTTCAAAAGTTGTAAAATAAATCGAAAAAGGTGTCGTATCATAAAATACGCCTCTAAAACCAGGAACTTCGGATTATGTCACCTAATCTTTGAATTATCAGTCAGTTGACATTATCGGCTATTGTCAACTCCGCCTACTGTCAACCGATTTTTTGGCTCCCTCGGAGGTGACATTAAGCTAAAACCACTGTAATAAGAATAAAATAATGCTTAATTAAATTACTTAATCAAAAACAAAAAGAAAAAAAAACATATTGTGTTTCATTCGAATGAAGGACGAGTGACATTTAAGTATAAAGCTGGCCGTTAATCATACTTAATCTTATTTAATCTTAACGCGCTGGTTTTTATTTTGTTTAATAAGGGGGTCTGGTTGTAAGTTATTTACTTGATTTGCTGCGTACTGTTAAACGTTCACTTACACTATGACAAGGTGAATTTCTTGTGTATTGGTTGTCGTCCTTAACTCTTCGCTAAGGAAAAGTTTGGGTAAGGTAAATGATCGGCGAAACGCTCTTATTTAATACTTACAAATTTTATTCCTTTTTACTTTAATTAGGCTTTACGTCTTGAATTAATATTATTCTGGGCTTAACTATTTGAATATTAGATGCTGTTTTTATTTATTAAGTGCTTTGCGGGATAAAGGTTAGGTACATACATGTCCGTTACTTTTGAAAGGCAAAGAGGATGACTGAAAAGTTAAAGGGATACTATCATTTCATTCGCTGTAGTACTGTTAATATCTTCTGGGCTTGTGAGTGTTGGTATGGATGTAATTGTCGTTGGTGGTGTTTTAGTTGTGGTTGTGGTGATTGGATTTGGATCATCTTCTAGGTAATCGTGTGATTCTTCTGAGGGTACAGCGGATACGAAATATGAACATATATCTAACTGTTTAATGACGATATAATATGGACGATTTATTTCAGTGTGTGCAATTAACAGGATGCTGAAATCCAGTTGAGCGGTGAAACTAACAGAGTTATTGTAAGCTATTTTCATGCCGCAATTAAAGCGGTGTTGTATGGAACTAACTACATAGTTGTAGTTAGGATCGTAAAAGAACGTATCGGTTAGCATAGAAAAGTCGGATTGGTAAAATGTGGGCGGCAGTGAGATAGTAGAGGCGTTCGACTGGTGGTCTAATAAACTTGTCCTTATATAATGTTTGACATTCTTGATCTGTTACGTTACAATGGTCAAGAAAATCAGTTTGAGGTGATGAAATTATTCCGGAGGCTGGATTAACATCTAGAGTTAGCCGCCGAACACAGAAGTTAAACACTTAAAATATTTTTGTTGTCATCCAATAATATTCTGCAGCTGGCCAATTTTGTGTGCATATGGTAGTGGCTGTAGATTTGGTTAATTTTTCTCCGTGAAGGGTTGTGTTGGTGAAATACATATAGTCACATTCCGGTCGTGATAAAGAAACTTTTCTGTGAACATACTTATGAGTATGATCTCCGGAAAGTAATACTTGGATAATGCTTTGGGTCTGCTTGGCCCAACATTCAAATGCGTGAACAGTTGGAGCAATGTGTTGATTAGCTCTTAAGTTCGATGACACAGTGCGAGAGTAAGAAGTGCCGAAATTACATGTTCCGTGTATTGCGGGGAGTTTCCAAAGCGTTCCAATGACCCAGTCAGTCCGCTGTATCGGGCCAGATAATTGAATTTGAGCTGGTTCAGAGGTTGGACGTTTTAGGTGTGGAAGTAACCGATGTAGGGTAAAGTTCGTAATGATGCTTGAGTCAAATAATTCCGAAATATTGCGAAACTCAATGGGGAATGTGTCAATTTGGATTGCTGAGGGAAAGGGTACGTAAAGTAGGATTATGATGGGAAGTTTGGAAGCAAGTGTATGGTGCATCATTAATCTAAAGGACAGAATATATTATTTAGTATTAAAGACGTAATTACGGGTTATGCGTATTAATACGCAGAAGTGTTAAATTTTTTGGATAGGTGGAGCAAGTGCCTAAATGAATAAGTTGGACAAACGATGGTTTGGTCACTCGTATTGTTTCGTAAACTTTCGTCATTGTCATATCCATGTGTTTTCTGATACGACGTCCCGGTTGATTATAATGACTGGCGTTTAGCTTGTCAGTATAATAACTTTGTACACCACCAAACCCAATGTGATTGCCACAACCTATGGTGTTATGTTGGTTGTAATTGACCAATGTAAAAGCTAAGTTTGGGCAATAAAGCTACTCAGGGGCAAAATAACAGATGGAAGGACATCGATTACGAAGTTTACAAGTGGTACTAGTTGATGGTTCGGGTATATTAAACAAAATGATTTCTAAGTTGGACCAGCAACGTCCACTATCATATTCACAGCTATGTCTTAGTTGATTGGAATTAGACATTATATAGAAACTATCTGGTTCAAGATAAATTGAGGTGTAACGAAAGTAGAAGATAATCACTTTGGCGTTTACTGCGGCGGGTAAATAAAATATGTCTTCGTCCATGAGCATTTCATTTATGATTCCCCACAGATTATGCTCTTTTTGAATTAGCGGTTGTGCTGGTTGTGTTGGGGATTACTTGCGAGTAATCATGAATGTACTGATGATCATCTAAGGCGTATGAATTCACGGAGATGTTTGTTCGACTTAATGGATGTTCGGGTGTGGCTGGTTTAGACCAGATTTAGGTAACTTGGTAACACTCGTAGGCTGGAACCTCGATGGTGGGTTTCATATTCGACAAGAAGGTTACAGCTACAAAAAAAGCACCATCCATTTTTAGTGGACATCCTTTGTTATGAGCATATAATGCTCCCAAACCTTAGCGGGGTCGAGTAACATTTACATACTCGGTATCTGGCGCTCTATCTTGTGGATCTAGTTCTAAACCTGCAGGTTTTATATAGGATCCGTAAGCGTCGGGTTCGAAAATTTCTTGTAACACAATAATAGATGGGGTCATAGAAGTTTGGACGTACATTGTTTGATCATTGATGGTTGAATAGTAGAAGTACAATAGAATTTGAGGTATTTCGGTTGTGAGCATTTGAGAAAAATAAAGGAAGGGTTTAGAAGTGAGTACAGCTTCCTAACTGTGTAACTAATATTGGTTGGTTGGATCCGAGGACAAGATGTTCACTGAGAGATTCGAATTGCATACTTATGACTCGAATTTTGTAAAGATTTCCACGAAGTGTTAGGAGAAATTTTTATGAGACTTATAGGAACCCCACAAATATATTTGTAGTCATATGGATAAATGGTAAGAAATAATGAGGGACAGGATAAATACACACTAGACAAGTAACAAAGGTCTAATTTTTGAGTAGTGAATAAACAGGTTTGAAAACTAGATGCTGGTGGGTGGTAGGTTTTGTAGCAATATTCCAAAAAGAGTTTGACGTTCCGTACTGC
Organism: Holacanthella duospinosa; assembly: GCA_002738285.1. Lineage (NCBI taxonomy): Eukaryota > Metazoa > Arthropoda > Collembola > Poduromorpha > Neanuridae > Holacanthella > Holacanthella duospinosa. Next base: position 167,120 of record NIPM01000286.1, read on the forward strand.
GGTACCCGAGACCGGAAAGAATACAGATCATCTCAGATCTGTACGACTCGCAGAGCATCTCGGAACAGTGCGATCCGCGGATCATCTCGGATCTGTACGACCTGCAGATCATCTCGGATCTGTGAGATCCGCAGATCATCCCGGATCTGTGTGATCCGCAGATTATCTCAGATCTGTGAGATCCGCAGATCATCCCTGAGCTGAACGATCCGCAGATTATCGTTATCCGCAGATCATCCCGGATCTGAGAGATCCGCAGATCATCCCGGATCTGTGCGACCCGCAGAATACCCCGGATCTGAACAACCCGCAGATCATCCCATATCTGTTTGATCCGCAGATCATCTCAGATCTGTGAGATCCGCAGATCACCCAGGATCTATATGACCCTCAGATCTGCAGAAAATTTAAAAATCCAGAACTCAGGGAAACATCTGGCAACCAGATATACATCGGGAAAAGTTGGATAAATCTTTGAAGACAAGATAGATGATGTAACCCGAGACCCATCCCAACATTATGAATCTTTCCCACACGGAAAAAACCCGAAAGGGTATAATAATCATCAACTAAAGACAAAAAAACACTTATCATAAATCATCATAATATTATATATATATATCATATAATATATATGATAACACTTAAATAATCACAATTTAGAATAATTTAATAAGTTAGAATAATTTAGAAAAATGTAGATTAATTTACAATTTAGAATAATTTCCATAATAATGGAAAAAGTTTACCGTGCCACAATAGTTTGATCAATGATAACATTCGTGAATGTGGTGGATGTGTTTTTAGCTGTGTTATGTTCCGCTATGGTGTTATTTCTAGGTAGCATTATTGTATTTCCTATTTGTTTTTCAAATTCAATATTTGCTTCTAGCAGGGCCGAGATTGATCTGGTCAATATTTGTTGAATGACACGATCACTGATTAGAGATAACAAAACTCGGATCTCACAGTTAGGTAGCGGTGTGTAGAAGGTACTATGTCGTGTAGTATTATTAGAAGCACTATGCGTGATTTCAATAATTTCGGGTGTCGTTTCTTTGTCTGATACTAAATCAATTATTGGTGGTACACTTTCACTTTACTATTACTACTGTATCGTGTATACTACTGTTCGTGTATTGAAATATAAATATTCCGATGCCGGAACAGAATGTTCCGGGGTGACAATTGTTGTGTTTGATACGTTAACGATTGGTTGAAGGGATCTGGTCATCCGTTAAGGTGATAACTGTAGGAATAATTCGGGTAGCGGGGTAATGAAACTGTGATGTTGAACTCGACTGTTCTAATTGAGCTGCTGAGAATGCTACTACTGCTTTAATAGACTCGTCAACTCGGCAAATCTGTTTGCTGTGGTTACAATGTGGTGATCGCTAAACTGTGTTTCGTTATTTAGAGTAAACGGTGGTGCATCTTGGTACAGATACGGTGGGTTTTGTCTGGTCTCCACCCAATGGCGGATTAATTCAAAGCGTTGTTGTTCAGCTGTTAACTCTGGTATATCGTCTGTGGGTGTCGAAAATTTTGGTGAGTTCGTCGGAACGTTCTTTTTTTTGACCGTTTGTGGGTAAGGTTATGAAGCTGCTGGATAGTGAAGTAACAGAATCGTGGGTTTGTTGGGTTTCGGACAGGTATGGGTTGATCTTAGGATTGCGAGCCGTAAAGGTAACGTATCTTCTATTGTGGAATTTAGCTAGTTTCCATAATGTTTGACTTTCTTCGCCGTCTTCGGCGTATTGTGTAACTAAAATTTGGGTAGGTGCTCGAAAACTTTTTTGTTCTGGTTTACTGTTGATAAATAAAGTACCGTTAGTGCGTGATGTGGCTGGTTTTAATTTTACTGGTGGTGTAAAGTGAGGGTTTGTATATGTATGAAAATGTTAGACTGTTTCAATAATGTAGCCCAGGTTGGGGAATGGTGAGAACCCTGGTGCTTTGTAAAATCCCAGATCAAATTTTTACAAGTTGAATTCACAAACATTTGTTCTACATTAGCTGGTTGGCGTATACTAATACTGAGTGAAATTGTTGGCGAACAGTTCGTGATTGTTCTTTTGAACATTCCTTCCACTGTTGGTAATAAACTCCTGCTCTGTTTATAATTGAATGTTTTACTAGAGGATCATAAATGTTAGCGGGTAACTGTAGACGTGGTATATGGCGAAGGTATTGTTTGATTAAATCAAACTCAGTACGCAAACTACCATAAAACGAATTCACTATTTTAGTGTAGAGTACTTCCATTTGACGATAATAAGAATATCGCACTGTCTAGTTGGTTCGATATTCTACATCGGACCAACAAACGGAGAGATACTCTGTTTGTACAGTTTCAAACACTGCTGTTTGTAGTGCAAAAAACTCACTCGCTAGGTTGTGGAGGTTATCGCCTCCAGAAGCAAAAAAGTAACGTTGGTGTTGGAGGTTCGTGAGGATTAACATCCTGTCATTGTGGACATGCAGATTAACCAATTGCATTAACCATGTGGACATGTTAAAGACCCTGGCTTAAATTGTCCATTTTCAGTTGTAAAGGAAGTCTTGGTTTCGATTGGTTTTGGGATCGATTTTAGATATATATATTTAGATTTGGTTAACCAAGCACATCTATCGGTTTCGCTTGAGCAACTTCAAGTATCAGGTTCGGTTTCGGAAAAACTTGAAAATGAATTTTCGGTATCGGTTGTAAAAAAAATTTGAAAATATAACTTGGATTTTGATTTTGAAATTAATTGAAAAAAAAAGTTTCGGTTGCGACTGTAAAAAAAATTGTATACACGAATTTCAATTTTGACGAAGTTACAACTTTGATCAAGAGAAACAGAAGAATGAATCTGTGATTGGAGCTCCACCCCTTTGTAAATTCCACATCTTCACGCTTCTAAAACTCGGTGCCCCAACTTCACACCACGTGTCAATGAACGGCACAACGCTTTTCAAAAAATAATTTAATTAAGTCGGAACAACTCCGTTGCTTGGCTAATGTCCATTTTATGTACTTTGGTTGGATTTGTAATGGAAAAGTGATAGTAAATTCATTGATTATCAAGTAAGGTTCAACACCTAAACTTTGGAAAACATTCATGATGACATTTGTCGGGATAGGTGATTAAGCGAATCACTATTTGTATGTGTAAGGTAGCTTAAACTTTTGTTTCAACTGAACTGAGTATTTTTAATCTCGCTCAAGTAATAGTTTGGTTAGCAACACGGTAGGCGGTCCAGGCGTTATAGTCGGAATCGTGACTAGCATGATTTGCCAAGATGGACATGAACACGCAGATGAGTATGCGGGAGGGCAAAATAAAGATTCCGCATCGATTGACGCGAGAAGTGATGGGTACACCGGTTTTAATGGTTCTTGTGTAACTGGTATTTCACAAGAAACTTGCAATGGCATTTCCTCATTTGAGTCAGAGTGTTTTGACCCATGGGGTGCTGTCGCCACAGTATAATTTAAGGGTAACATTTTAACCACATTAATATCGAGAGGTTGTGGGTGATTTGATACATTTACATGTTACCAAATGCCACATACCACTTTTGTAACACCACATTACTTTAAATAAAATAACCAAAATTTCCACACTTAGCAATCCGAGTAAAATTTTTGTAGCCAAATTTTGAATTGGATCGAGGATCAGTTGTCTTAGATGTTGTGATACTTCAATTTATTCAAATAAAAGTGGTATTCCTTTCATGCGTGTTGTTATTATATTATCCAATGCTGAGGAAGCTTGCATTTGAGTAATCAGTGCATATAATGTTTGCAACCCGGATACGTCTTGGAAATTGTAAACGCCAGTGCTACTGAATGCAATGTCAGGCATGGATATGTTGTGCTGAGTGAATGGTAAAATAGATAAATTTCCGATCCGAGTGGGAATCTGATTTCTGGTTTTCGGTAGCCCATTGTGATATCAGTTCTGTTATCAATATCGACGAAATGATATTGGTTTACCTTGTGACATTTAAAAATGTCCACGTTTGAGTATACCGCATAGGGAGCTTGGCCCAATAGTGTTCGAACTACATGAGTTGGACTTCCTACTTGAGCTAAAGATCGTGCTAGGATCAAGGTTTGACGCTGTGTGTTGCACACTGCCTAGCCAGTAGTTGCATATTTGCCGATTGTTTCGTTGATCATCTCGTAAACGAAGGTTAATTGTGCGTTTAACTGTGCATCAGATAGAACTCGCGATTGAAATGGATGCGTTAGCTGGATGGGTAATTGATGTATAGAGGTAACTGGTTTGGAAATGAGAAACGGTCGGCAATATTGATTGGCGGAATATACTTTGGGGATCTATGGCATATGTACGGAATGTTTCTGTCACCTAGGAACCGTTTTCTTGGTCGTAATCTGGCAATCCATCATCTAATCTAGTAGGCGGTGAAGTATTTCTCTTGGACTCATCCTCAGTTGGGATTGGTCGTAACTTGTGACCATAATAATCGAATTCAGTCACTGGAGCTGTGATAGGTTGTTTTGAAACAGGTAAATTTAGAAAATCTTGTCGAGTTCTGTCCCGAGTTTTCATATCCGAATATTTGGCGTGTGTAAAAATTGGAAATCGACCTCTGGTACGTGAATGTTAAGAGTTAGCATTCACTATTGGAATTGGTCGATTAGGCTCAGCAGGGTCTTCAGGTAAAGGTACTAAATTGTTGGGAGCTATGTAAAAGGGATTATGTTTGTGGTGTACTTTATCTATAATTTTGTTAGTGTGTTACGCGAATTTGTTCTGTAAATGGAATAGGACAGGTGGTAATTTGGTAGTTGTGTATATAATTTCATACGCTAGTTCGGGGATCTTGAAATTACGGTTGGGATACTCGGTGGTAAAGGTAATATAATAGCTGAGGTATTCGATTTGTCTGTTTCCGAATATTCTTGAGTATCGTGTAAGTCAGATAGGTCAGAGAATTGAAGGATATCGGCATTTGAATGTGTTGTTTGTAGATCATATTATGGGGACACGGATTTTGGAATGTAAATCGGTGACTTTTCAATTTCCATCGTAGTAGGTTTAGCTTTTAATACTGGTGGTAATGCTATTGCTTTTTTATTCTCTAATATGACGTAAACAGGTATTTCGCGTTTATGTCTGGAAATAGATGTTGATATAGCTCGTTCGAATTCTGCGGTTGTGGAAATTTGATGGTTAATTTCACCGAACACGAGAACAATATGTGTTGTTTTGACATTCCGGTCCATAGTTTTCCACAGCATAATTTTGGTGGTGTTAGATGAATCGCGATGCTATCCACTGGACATGTCAAGCGTTCGTTAGTAGTGAACATAAATTGGGTTTTGGAATATTTTTTCAATCTGCACTGATTGATTTGCTCAGGTGCCAGATGAGATAACTATATGCGTTTGCTCAATATGGCAATAGTCTTTGGTGGCAGAACATTGTTCGGATAGTCGATTAGGAGCTATAATGTTTCTGTTTTCATTGGATACTGTGGATTGGACTATCGTACAGTAGACGTTCACTACCGGTTCTATTTCAGTATACGGCCATGAATAAGTATCCAGTGTGAGAGGAACGTTTGTTTCCCATAGACCATGTTGAATTTGTTTCATGAGTATTCCGTTTGGAGACGTTTGTCGATGAAGCATGTCATTACACTTGTCCAGAGTAACAGGATTTGCACTTTAGTACTCTTCCGTTGCATAAGATCCAAAAAAGAAATAACTCATACGTTTAAACTTTTTAATGGAGTAGCAATGGTAAGACTCAATTTGTTGTAGGGAGATATCAGGAGGCCACATCGTGATGCTCACCATTATAGTGTGTTGCATGATAGGTAATAATTCACACTTAAAATCCGCAAATTTTGGGATTCTATAGTAATTTCCAGACTTATATCCATGACCAAAATGATGAACCGGGATTTTCGTCTCTAAGTTTGTAAAATATTTGTGAATGATAGAATTGTGGTGATGATTGACGTCAACATCTGTCGTATTTCCCGCAACAAGTGGAAATACGTACAGAAGGTAACAGACGCTGAAGATAGTCTGGAAATTGCGACTGATTAACATTCTCATTTGGGGTTAATACAAATAATAATCTTTGAAACGTTTCGATAGGGTAGTTGTTCTGTGAAAACGGGTTGATTCGGATGCCGGAGGTGCTTCAGCTGTTCCTGTTGGATTTGTGGAATTATTAAGTGCTGGCTCTAGTTGTCAATTATTTTAAGAAATAGATGGATTATTTAGTTGAGAATCGAGTGCAACATGTTGATTGTGCATAGTGTTTTGAGAATTTGCTGATGACTCTATGAATTCAGTTGACATATTGTGGCATGGCGGAAAATCCGGTTGTTATTTAGGCATCCGGGTACTCTGATTCTCAGAATTTTAGCGNGACATATTGTGGCATGGCGGAAAATCCGGTTGTTATTTAGGCATCCGGGTACTCTGATTCTCAGAATTTTAGCGTGTTGAACGGATGAGGTTTCTATGAGCTAATCCATTTGTCTTAAAGACTGGGGAGTTGACTCATACAAATACTCAGAAGAAAGGAAGTGAACACTCCTTGTGGTAGGGTTTCCGAGAGCATAAATAGAGGCTAAACGCTCACTCCGAGAAGGGAGGTGGCCATTACGTTTTTGTCTCTCGTTCGAGGAGGGAGGGGTGTAATCTGTTTTTGTCTCCTGTCCGAGAAGTACGTTCCACTTTGTTTCTAATAGTTGTTTCTTTATGGTTCTTGTCTTGAGTAAAATAATAATTCTTTAACTAATTCTGTATTGTTATTGTGTGAGAGAAATTGGAGTTTATTTCACTGTTTGAGTGTTGGGTTAGTTGGCGTCAATTTGGTTCGTTGGGAGAAGGAGAGAGAGAGACAAATACAAGATTTTTCCCGTCGGAACAGTAAGTGTATGTGTAGTGTCAAAGGTTCCCCATCTATTCTGAGGCCGTGGACTCGGCAGGGCTCCATCCCTGCTCAGGGTCAGAAGTCCCGCGTGGCAAAACTCCATCTCAGCGAGCGACCCTAGTTCTTCGAGTTCCCCTTGACATCACACATTATCTTCGGTAATCTCGGTCTCCGATACCTCCGGTGTGGCTGGGCTGGACGGAGCCCCTGGAGTTAGGAAACGGAGACCCGGACACTCCGGTCACACTCGGGACATCGGGACCCAATACTTCATTGATCCCCCACGGAATCCCCCAGAACGGGAGAGTGCAACCCGACATCAAAGTATCGGGAAGATGTGGATTTCGGTCCACCGGTAAGTTCCTTCGACTTGGTTTAGTTGAATAGAAGAACCCCCAGAGAGTCCGGGGAGATCCTAGATCACCCGCAGATCGAGTAGTCAGGAGATCCTAGAGAGTCTGGGGAGAACCTGGCTCAACCGCGGATCAAGTGATCCGGAGATCCCAGAGTATCCGTGGAGAACCTAGTTCACCCGCGGATCAGGTGATCCGGAGATCCCAGAGAATCCGGGGAGAACCCAGTTCACCCGCGGATTGGGAAGTTCTAGGGATCTTATAAAGAGTGGATTCCGGATCCCCCGTAGATCAGGACAATAGGAGTCCTTCGATTAAAGCTATTGTTCAACTTCCCCAGAGACATGAAAAAGAGTTCTCACAGTCTCGAGAACCGATTTCAATATTCCCTTCAGGATTATCGCATTCTCCACCGGAGAGTTCGTACTACAGTACTAGACCTTGGAGTAGAGTAGTTACTGTCCCAAAGTTTGGGACTAGTCCGATAACTAGATCCAGACTCTGAACGGGTCCGGTACCCATAGTCCCTATTGTAATAGATCGATCCAACCCGCTGAGCGCCTAAAATCTGTGTGATCCACAGATCATCCTAGATCTGCGTGATCCGCAGATCATTCCGGATCATTGTGATCCTCAGATCATCCCGGATCTGTGAGATCCGCAGATCATCTCAGATCTGTGAGATCTGCAGATCATCCCAGGTCTGTACTACCCGCAGAACACCCCGGATCTGGACGACCCGCAGATCATCCCGGTTCTATGTGATCCGCAGATCATCTGAGGTCTGTGAAATCCGTAGATCACTCAGGATCTATATCACCCGCAGATCATCTGAGATCCGCGGAACATCCAAAGATCCAGATCTCGGAAACATCTGGCAACCAGACATTACATCTGGAAAGTTGGATTTATTTCGGAAGATGAGATAAATGAGGTAATCCGAGCCCAGTCCCAACATACAGAATCTTTCCCACACGGAATAAACCCGAAAGGGTTAAATAATAATAATTAATTAGGAAAAAGACGAACCCAATCGGAAAAACAATTTAAAGAATAAACTTTAATAATTAAAGAAAGGAAAATCGACACCGTGCCTCAAATGGTGCATTGACCGGGAAAAGGTCAAGTAAGTGCGGTGTACGTGTAAATCTCTCTCTCATCTCCTGGAATCGACACCAAGACATCAATTGGTAAGGAAAATTCTTTTGAAAATCTCAGTTTATTAGTTTTAATGTTTTAGTCACTACTTTGTTGTTTTGTGTGGGTAAAACTTTTAAGTAAAACCTTCTTCAAATTGAACATTGATTCTTTGTTTATTGTGTCATTTGTTTGTCATTTGTTTGTAAGCAAATTTTTGTGTAATGTAATGTAAGTGGAGTAGAATCTTGTAGTAAGGGACAAAAACGGAATGGCCCACTCTTCCGTCCTATGGGAGGACGTTAAAGAAACCCAGAAGGGCTCAGTCGTCCGAGCCAAAGTACCAGATGAGATCGAGCTAGAGAGTGTGAATAGACTATTCAGTCCAGAGAAAGGGATGAAACACGTGGTGTCTATCCACCCTCCAGAATTTAACCTAATGGTAGGGAAAAGCGTTTGGGTTTGGCACCCACCTAGCAAAGCTTATAATCCTATCGTCTGCGCTCTGGTTGGACCTTTCGACGTGACTGCCGTCTGGGACGGGACTTTGTCAGTGGAACCTATTGGGAAAGTACTGAAGGCTGTCTACCCAAATGTTCTGTGGACAGTTTCGAAGAAGGTGGTGATAGAAGAAGCAGTACCACCGTACTACAGACATAGGATGGAGAAAATCGTAGGTTATTTGTTAAGGTTTGCAGGACTAGGACCACCAATGGATCTGACCAAGGATTGGAAGATGAAGTCTAGATTCACCTATCGGATCGGGAAAGAAGATCCAGTAGCACTGGTAGAAGGTCTCCCGGAACCATCACCAAGTCGGGAGAGGATGAGGCTACAGTACAAAGGAAGACCGGACGGAAGCTTCAGAACACCGATCGTGGAAGCTCTATCTTTGGTAATGCTGAGCTCTAACACATGGGGAAAAATATACCAAGGTAGTACAACCGCCAGGACGATAGAAACTGACAAGGCAGGGACAGAGGTTTGGTTGCGCCGACCACCGATGAGGATACCAGCAGTTTGCAATATCGAGTGGGCTGGACCATTCGTCATCGAGAAAAGACTAGTTCAGCTGAACGGAGATTTGGAAGGAGGAATTTTAAGACAGGTCTACCAGGTAAAGTTCAAGGAGGAAAAACCAATGGGGTTGTTTCCAATGGAACTTTATGTAGNTTCAGCTGAACGGAGATTTGGAAGGAGGAATTTTAAGACAGGTCTACCAGGTAAAGTTCAAGGAGGAAACACCAATGGGGTTGTTTCCAATGGAACTTTATGTAGAACGTACCCTAGTTCAGTTAGAAAGCAGTTTAAGTAAGCGAACCAAGGAAAAATTTAATGAATTTGTCAATTGGATGGGAACGACCCGCGACAGTTACGATCACGGGTCAGGAGAGGTAGAAAGAAGAGGACTTTATTCATTGCGCTGGGTTAAAAAGGAAAGGGAAATCGATGGCGTGTTAGGAGAAATAGAGCCAAAGGGACAGAATGAAAAAGATCTGGTCTCAGCTACCGCGAAGAACACGACCGAGCCCGAGACAGTGGGATGGACGCGCATACTAGAAGGGTTACAGTTGTTAGCTCTAGGGGAGTAGTGTGGAGAGGTAGAAGCTCGCAGTAGTTTAGGTGGGGACGCCTAAAGGTGGGGATACTGGGTGAAAAGTAGACAAATTGGTGTGTGGACTACAGAGGTAATGTCCGGGGAACCATAGGATTACTCGTCACTGTTTGGGCGAGACGACGTTTAGTGGGTTAATGCCTCCAGGATAGCTATATTGGACATTATGGGGAATAGAGGGTCCTGAAAGAGATACGACTGTGTGGGTGAGTCCAATGAAGTTAAGCCTACGCGTACAGGATGCATATATACTCCGTAGGGCACGGTCTTGCCACGAAGACAACCATCATAAACTTTGTGATCTTGGCGACCACTGCGCTGCTCAGGAGTGGTTGGGGCTAGAGGAGCAAGGGCGAGGGGATATACGCATGAATCAAAAACATGTAGTCTACGTGAGAACCGATTTCGATATTCCCTTCAGGATTATCGCATTTCCCACCGGAGAGTTCGGACTACAGTATTAAACCTTGGAGTAGAGTAGTTACTGTCCCAAAGTTTGGGACTAGTCCGATAACTAGATCCAGACTCTGAACGGGTCCGGTACCCATAGTCCTTATTGTAATAGATCGATCCAACCCGCTGAGCGCCTAAAATCTGTGTGATCCGCAGATCATCCTAGATCTGCGTGATCCGCAGATCATTCCGGATCATCGTGATCCGCAGATCATTGTGATCCGCGGATCATTGTGATCCGCAGATCATCCCGGATCTGTGAGATCCGCAGATCATCTCAGATCTGTGAGATCCGCAGATCATCCCAGATCTGTACTACCCGCAGATCATCCCGGATCATCGTGATCCGCAGATCATTGTGATCCGCGGATCATTGTGATCCGCAGATCATCCCAGGTCTGTACTACCCGCAGAACACCCCGGATCTGGACGACCCGCAGATCATCCCGGTTCTATATGATCCGCAGATCATCTGAGGTCTGTGAGATCCGTAGATCACTCAGGATCTATATCACCCGCAGATCATCTGAGATCCGCGGAACATCCAAAGATCCAGATCTCGGAAACATCTGGCAACCAGACATTACATCTGGAAAGTTGGATTTATTTCGGAAGATGAGATAAATGAGGTAATCCGAGCCCAGTCCCAACATACAGAATCTTTCCCACACGGAATAAACCCGAAAGGGTTAAATAATAATAATTAATTAGGAAAAAGACGAACCCCATCGGAAAGACAATTTAAAGAATAAACTTTAATAATTAAAGAAGGGAAAATCGACACCGTGCCTCAATCTCTGATAATTCGTTGTGAAATTATTCGGAATCTGAGTTAGAAAGTGAAGGAGGAGTAATATCTAATAACGGAGGGCGCAATTGAGTGATCGAGGATTCCGTTGATGGTATGGATGACCCTCTTTCATACGGAAGTCTATAGTTTGATGAGTACGAACCTGAATAGCCTGGGATGGTTCGTCTTTCAGGAAAGGTTACTCTTACTTTATGATTGTGAGATTTTGATTCATTAACTGTGAATCCGGTTGGAGTATTATCTATTTGGGTGGAAATTGGTACGGTAGGTGTTTGAACTGGTATTGGTATGCGAAGATCAGGAGAGATGTTGTCCTCATCAGAATCAATCTCTTCGTTAGTGTGAGTCAGAGCAGGTTTGATTAGTTGATTACTTGATTAATGTTCACACAGATTATGATTACAGATTACTAATAGGTACTCTATAATCAAACCCCTTCAAGTAATCTATAATCAACTGGGTTTGATTACGGATTTGTGGGCTTGTAATCATAATCAAGTAATTAAGACAATAAATTATTTTATGAGTACATGATTGCATATTACCCATCAGTTACAGCTCCATCTTTTATTCAGCAATCCGTCTATCCACAAGCAAGCCACGCTCCACCAACACAAAGCTATCTTAACTTAGGTTGTAATACAAAATTCTTTATCTAGAGTTTCTAAAGACAGTAGAACAAGTTAGTTTATTTAAGTAAAGTTGCAAGACAAAATTGACAGAGTAACTGGTTAACTTAATATGACATTTAACTCCCTTTTTATAGGGTTCTCATGGAAAATTCGAAAGGAATAAAGTTAGTTTAAACTAGTATAGTTTTAACTACTATCAAAATATTAGCCCTTAAAGGCTCACAAAAATAGAGCTTAGAAAGTTTAGGATAAGGAAGATGATGAGTCATGTCCTCTTCTAAGTATTTCATAAGGTCGTGATTGTGAGTCACAACTTTTTCTAACACTATCCCCCAATCTCGACTACTTCTTCTGTTTTCCCAGGAAAATTCTTGTCACCTCCGATTTGCTTGTAAATGACAGATGGCTCTGTTGAAATTGGAATTACTAACTTTCTACACCAGAAAATCAAAATCAAAATTAAAAATGCCAAAAATAAAATTCCTAATATTACAGTCATTGCTATAAACCAAGGAAAGTAAACGTCTGTTTGACCTTCCGAGTTAGNAAATAAAATTCCTAATATTACAGTCATTGCTATAAACCAAGGAAAGTAAACGTCTGTTTGACCTTCCGAGTTAGTTGATGTGCTTCCAAAAGAAGATCCAAACACAATCTCGTCTAAATGAACTTTTGGCTGGAGAAATAAGTTGGCTTTTAATGGCCAAATTGGATCAATCTCTTCCTGATGGTCTAACTTATATTCTTCTCTATGATAACGTTGTCCATTAATCTCAAATTCTGACTTCTGTGGTAGAACAAAAATTTGATTCGGACACGGATGTGTGATACTACTGATGGTGATGTTACTACCAGCACAATAAACGTGTATGCTTCCATGATAGGGTTTTAGCTGAACAAAATCCATAGCATCATTTAAATATCTTGGCTTACAGTGATCTATTCCAAAATACTTTGAAGTTTCTGGTATGCTTGAGGCTTTGCTGCATTTCTGCGATGGAGAGAGTATAAGATTTGTGTATCTTAAGTTTACAGCATATACACAATTTTCGGTCTTCGAAACGATAACATTTTTGGGGCCTGTGTATTTAACAACACAAGTCTGGTTATTCATTTGATGGATCATATCAAACGGGTCTGCTTCCAAAAGTTGTAGTGTAGTATTAAGAATAGGTGAAGTAAAATCCATATACACCATTGTTCTGTCGTAGGAGAGTCGACATCGTTTTGTTGTGGCAAACTGCATAGGGCAGGAGTTCCCACATGGAAGAGTGTAGTTGATGAAATCGTAGAATGCTGCATGGAGTCTTCCATCTTCCCATTTTCTTCGAGTAGCTCTTATGATCTGTTGACCTTGTGACAATCTTGTTGTTATATATGAAATTGCGTTTATAGCTCCAGACTGTGAATTTTTCAGTTTATCAAATTTTTCTTTCATTTTCTTAACATTTGAATCCAGCATATTGAAACGGTTGGTAAGTATGTTGAGTTCTAAGTTTAGCGCTGCTATCCCCTGCTGTACTAAATTCAATTTCTTTTCAGCTTCTTCCAGTTTTGCTATTTGAGTATCAACTTTATCTCTTAAATTGTTCACTTTTGATAGTGCCACTCCTGCTGTTACCTGTGCAGAAATTCCAAGTCCTACCGCGGAGCCTATTGTGATTACTAGAAAGGCTAACGCAGTAAAAATAAATCTTTTTTTTTCTTAGTTGTATTTCATTGAAACTTCCACGAGGACACATTTGTTCTATTTCATTAAGAAAGTACTCTTTGCATAATTCTTCACAGCGTTGATGGGTAGTCCTTAGAAGATCTGGATGTATATTTTCTGTGGTTAGGATCTCGCATGGGCTCTTGAATTTAATAATTAAGTAAAAATAATTAAATCCAGAAGTAATTGGTGTTTTGCTATTTCTCCAAATGATCGGTTGTTGACTAACTGTTGATACAGCTAAAGAAATATTTGTGAAGCATAGCAATAGTACAGAGAGTGCTAACATCATTCGATGAGTAGTTCCTGGTCGGATTTTTGTGGCTGGCTTTTGAATGGGGTTTTCTTCTTTTTCTTCTCTGTTTGACATATGGAGTTTCTGAATCATTGTTTCATGGTGAGTTTTCATAAGCGGCTTCCTTAGAATGTCTGCTAGTTGCTCCTGGGAAGGTACAAAATTTGTTCTAATCTTCCCTGTTTCTTGCAACTCTCTGATGTAGTGGTACCTTACATCTATGTGTTTAGTCCGCTTGTGGAATTCTGGGTTATTAGATAACTTAATGGTGCTTTGATTGTCCACTCTGATTTCTGTGGCATCTTCACTTTCTACTCCAAGTTCATTTAGATGTTTCTGTAGCCAGACAGCTTCGTGAGCGGTGAAGTGAGTGCGATGTACTCCGCTTCAGTTGAAGAACAGGAAACAATTGACTGCTTCTGGCTTGACCAGCTTATTAAGTTTGGACCTAAAAAAAGGTATAACTGCTTGTTGACTTTCTATTGATTTTATCGCCAGCATAATCTGAATCTGAGTAACCCAACAAAGATAAGTCATTTGACTTGCTGTAACGTAATCCCAAGTGATTTGTTCCTTTGAGATACCTTAAAACCTTCTTGGCAACAATCCAATGTGTTTTGTTATAAGCATTCATAAATTGTGAAAGTTTTGATACAGCAAATGCTATATTTAGTCTTGTTAGTCTTGCCAAGAATATAAGAGATCCAACCAGTTGACGATATGGAATGTTTTCATTGATATGTTCGGCTAGGAGAAGTTCCAAGTTCTGTTGCATGGGGGTAGTTACTGTGTTTGATTGCTCATGAAAGTCTTCTCTAGTATCGTGTCAACGTAAGATGTTTGTCCAAGGTGAATACTTCAATCATTTTGAGGTTTTATCTCAATTCCAACGAAACAGTTAGGTTTACTTGCTGTGACTTCAAAACGTGATTTTAAGAGCGTGATTATCCTCTCCGATTCCTCCTCTGTTGAGCATAAAAGTAAGATGTCGTCTACATAAACAATAAGGAAATTAGGATTTTCCTGCTGTTCAACAAATACGCAAGGGTCACTTGATGTCTCAAAGAAATTGTATTGATTCAGAAAGTCACTTAATAAGCTGAACCAACACCTTGGTGATTGTTTTAACCAGTACAAACTTTTCTGGAGGAGGCATACAAGGTTATTTGCTTGCTCATAATCTTGGGGTTGCTTCATGTAGATGACTTTGTCAAGTTCTCCATGAAGAAAGGCTGTCTTAATGTCACACTGTACCATGTGATAACTTCTGTTAACAGCAAGAGCTAGAAGAAGTCGAATTGACTCATATCTACATACTGATGCATATGTTTCCTCATAATCCACGCCATATTGTTGTTTGTAGCCTTTAGTGACTAGACGAGCTTTGAACCTTTTGATTGACTAATCTAAATCACGTTTAATTTTAAATACCCAACAAGAGTCCAGCAGTTTCACATTTCTGGGGCAAGGGACTAGTATCCATGATTCGTTTTCCTTATGACTTTTCATTTCGTCGTCCATGGCTTCAATCCATTCTTGAGCCTGAGGCGATTCCATTGCATCAACTAGTGTGAGTGGCTCTTGTATGTTATCAGCAATATGTATCTGATATCTAGCAGGTGGCTTGATTAAGTTTCGGTCCCTGAGTGCCATTCCATAATTTTGTTGCTTAGGCAAATTTGTTTGATCCGTTTGCATTTCTAGTGATTCATCTTCATCCGAATTTACTTCTTTGGAAATTTTTGGTGATACTTCTTCTATACTGGAATCGTCTAATACTCTTGTTGGTTCTTTATGCCCATGTTGACTCTCATTCAATTCATCAAAGTTGACATTCCTAGCCACTACTATCTTTCACCTTTCGGTATCAAAGAGACGGTATTTGTTAGAAAATCCTTCCTATCCCACAAAAATGTACATTTTAGCCTTTGGTTCCCAAACACGTCTAAGTTGATCTGGAACATGCGCGTATGCCTTTGATCCGAATATTTTCAGATGTCCAAGATATGGCTTTCTTTTGAATATTTGTTCATAAGCAGTTATCNTTGATCCGAATATTTTCAGATGTCCAAGATATGGCTTTCTTTTGAATATTTGTTCATAAGCAGTTATCTCAGAACTTTGTTTGTCTAGTATTCTGTTGTGAATATAGACAGATGTCGCGACTGCTTCCTCCCATAAGAATTCCGGAATATCGGCCTGCTGCATCATAGCCCTGGCCGTGTCTTTTATTGTTCTTATTTCCCTTTCAATTCTCCCATTTGATTGGGGACAATAAGGTGCTGAAGTTTCATGGACTATCCCCTTTTCTGTAAAAAATATGGACATATTTTCGTTTACAAATTCCGTACCGTTATCAGTGCGAATGGTTTTCAATTTTTTGCCAGTTTGTGCTTCCATGAAACTGATGTAGTCTTTGATACACTCAGTCACTTCACATTTGTGTTTCAGAAAGTAGATTACTCGAAATCCACAAAAATCATCCTTCACAAGTAGAAAGAAGCTTGCTCCCCCAAGAGACTCGACCGGGAATTTTCCAGCAACATCTGCGTGTGCCATTTTGCCTGGAAGTGAGTTTCTTCTTTCAACGAGTGGATACGGCTTTCTTGCTTGCTTTCCTTCCTGGCAGCTATGACAGAAGTGATTTCCTTTCCAGGAAACTTGCTGAATGCCATTTGCAGCCTTTTTTCTAATTGTATCCAAGATGTAAGTGGTGTTAATATGTGCACATCTCTCATGCCACAGCCTTATTGCAGAAGTATCTTCAGAAGACGCTAGTACACTGATGGCTGGTACTTTAAATTTTATTGCGTAAAAGTTTTGAAAAGGATATGCTACTTGTCCAAGGTTTCCACAGTCGTCAAAAAACTTAACGATTTCAGCTGTGCGGATAATGGTGTAACCTTTCTTAGCCATCACCGTTTCTGAAAATAAATTCACTGATCCAGGAACATTAAGCGCGTTTTTTACTATGCACTCAACCCAAATTGAATCTATGAAAGCAAGAATTCTAACATCACCTTCTCCCTGTGCGTAAATTGGAGTACGATCAGTCAAGTAGATGGGCTTTGGTTGGTTAAATTCTCTATATGTAATGAACCAATCCCTTTGTCCACAAATATGAGAACTTGCTCCAGAATCGCTATACCATATTTGAATATTTTCTGAAGAATCATAGGCCATGAAAGCCTTTTTTGAATTTGTCGGTGCTTTCACATTTTGATTGGTATTTGGTACCTGCGCTTTAGGTTTACTCCTACATTCTCTGACCCAGTGACCACGCTTGCCACACGCATTACAGTTGGAGTTCCTCTTTAATTGATTTATTTTCTTTCGTCTTTCTTCCAGACTATCTTTCTTCTGTGCTGTGTTGCGAGGGGATGCTTGTCCAGAGTAGCTAGTAGATGACTGTCCAGTGTAGCCTGTAGATGACTGTCCAGTGTAAACTTTTGCAGCGCTTAGTTCTTTTCCTAATGTTGCTTGTTCGCTTTCTAGGCCTTCTTTCCTGAGTCTAGCAAGCAGCACTGGCATCTTTTGCTGTTCTTGACTGACGCTGTCCCAAGCTTTCTTGAATGCTTCATGTTTACTAGGAAGCGAAGAAACAATCTTAGTCACAACAGTATCTTCATCTAATGCTACACCCATTTCTCTTAAACTTCTATAAAGTTGTTCCATTTCGGTATATGCTGATACCAAACTCTGGCCTACTTTCACTCTATAGTTAAGGAAAGCTGAAAGTGAATGCTGCTTGTTAAGCACAGAACTGTCCGAATGAATATTTTTGAGACGGTCAANAAATAAAATTCCTAATATTACAGTCATTGCTATAAACCAAGGAAAGTAAACGTCTGTTTGACCTTCCGAGTTAATTGATGTGCTTCCAAAAGAAAATCCAAACACAATCTCGTCTAAATGAACTTTTGGCTGGAGAAATAAGTTGGCTTTTAATGTCCAGATTGGATCAATCTCTTTCTGATGGTCTAACTTATATTCTTCTCCATCATAACGTTGTCCATTAATCTCAAATTCTGACTTCTGTGGTAGAACAAAAATTTGATTCGGACACGGATGTGTGATACTACTGATGGTGATGTTACTACCAGCACAATAAACGTGTATGCTTCCATAATAGGGTTTTAGCTGAACAAAATCCATAGCATCATTTAAATATCTTGGCTTACAGTGATCTATTCCAAAATACTTTGAAGTTTCTGGTATGCTGGAGGCTTTGCCGCATTTCTGCGATGGAGAGAGTATAAGATTTGTGTATCTTAAGTTTACAGCATATACACAATTTTTGGTCTTTGAAACGATAACATTTTTGGAGCCTGTGTATTTAACAACACAAGTCTGGTTATTTATTTGATGGATCATATCAAACGGGTCTGCTTCCAAAAGTTGTAGTCTAGTATTAAGAATAGGTGAGGTAAAATCCATATACACCATTGTTCTGTCGTAGGAGAGTCGACATCGTTTTGTTGTGGCAAACTGCATAGGGCAGGAGTTCCCGCATGGAAGAGTATAGTTGATGAAATCGAAGAATGCTGCATGGAGTCTTCCATCTTCCCATTTTCTTCGAGTAGCTCTTATGATTTGTTGACCTTGTGACAATCTTGTTGTTATATATGAAATTGCGTATATAGCTCCAGAATGTGAATTTTTCAGTTTATCAAATTCTTCTTTCATTTTCTTAACATTTGAATCCAGCATATTGAAACGGTTGGTAAGTATGTTGAGTTCTAAGTTTAGCGCTGCTATCCCCTGCTGTGCTAAATTCAATTTCTTTTCAGCTTCTTCCAGTTTGGCTATTTGAGTATCAACTTCTTCTCTTAAATTGTTCACTTTTGATTGTGCCACTCCTGATGTTACCTGTGCAGAAATTCCAAGTCCTACCGCGGAGACTATTGTGATTACTAGAATGGCTAACGCAGTAAAAATAAATCTTTTTTTCTTAGTTGTATTTCATTGAGACTTCCACGAGGACACATTTGTTCTATTTTATTAAGAAAGTACTCTATGTATAATTCTTCACAGCGTTGATGGGTAGTCTTTAGAAGATCTGAATGTATATTTTCTGTGGTTAGGATCTCGCATGGGCTCTTGAATTTAATAATTAAGTAAAAATGATTAAATCCAGAAGTAATTGGTGTTTTGCTATTTCTCCAAATGATCGGTTGTTGACTAACTGTTGATACAGCTAAAGAAATATTTGTGAAGCATAGCAATAGTACAAAGAGTGCTAACATCATTCGATGAGTAGTTCCTGGTCGGATTTTTGTGGCTGGTTTTTGAATGGGGTTTTCTTCTTCTTCTTCTCTGTTTGACATATGGAGTTTCTGAATCATTTTTTCATGGTGAGTTTTCATAAGCGGCTTCGTTACAATGTCTGCCAGTTGCTCCTGGGAAGGTACAAAATTTGTTCTAATCTTCTCTGTTTCTTGCAACTCTCTGATGTAGTGGTACCTTACATCTATGTGTTTAGTCCTCTTGTGGAATTCTGGGTTATTAGATAACTTAATGGTGCTTTGATTGTCCACTCTGATTTCTGTGGCATCTTCACTTTCTACTCCAAGTTCATTTAGATGTTTCTGTAGCCAGACAGCTTCGTGAGCGGTTGATGTGAGTGCGATGTACTCCGCTTCAGTTGAAGAACAGGAAACAATTGGCTGCTTCTGGCTTGACCAGCTTATTAAGTTTGGACCTAAAAAAAGGTATAACCGCTTGTTGACTTTCTATTGATTTTATCGCCAGCATAATCTGAATCTGAGTAACCCATCAAAGATAAGTCATTTGACTTGCTGTAACGTAATCCCAAGTGTTTTGTTCCTTTGAGATACCTTAACATCTTCTTGGCAACAATCCAATGTGTTTCATTATAAGCATTCATAAATTGTGAAAGTTTTGATACAGCAAATGCTATATCTGGTCTTGTTAGTCTTGCCAAGAATATAAGAGCTCCAACCAGTTGACGATATGGAATGTTTTCATTGATATGTTCGGCTAGGAGAAGTTCCAAGTTCTGTTGCACGGGGGTAGTTACTGTGTTTGATTTGCTCATGAAAGTCTTCTCTAGTATCGTGTTAATGTAAGATGTTTGTCCAAGGTGAATACTTCCATCATTTTGATGTTTTATCTCAATTCCAACAAAACAGTTAGGTTTACTTGCTGTGACTTCAAAACGTGATTTTAAGAGCGTAATTATCCTCTCCGATTCCTCCTCTGTTGAGCATAAAAGTAAGATGTCATCTACATAAACAATAAGAAAATTAGGATTTTTCTGCTGTTCAACAAATACGCAAGGGTCGCTTGATGTCTCAAAGAAATTGTATTGATTCAGAAAGTCACTTAATAAGCTGAACCAACACCTTGGTGATTGTTTTAACCCGTACAAACTTTTCTGGAGGAGGCATACAAGGTTATTTGCTTGCTCATAACCTTGGGGTTGCTTCATGTAGATGACTTTGTCAAGTTCTCCAAGAAGAAAGGCTGTCTTGATGTCACACTGTACCATGTGATAACTTCTGTTAACAGCAAGAGCTAGAAGAAGTCAAATTGACTCATATCTACATACTGATGCATATGTTTCGTCATAATCCACGCCATATTGTTGTCTGTAGCCTTTAATGACTAGACGAGCTTTGAACCTTTTGATTGACTTATCTAAATCACGTTTAATTTTAAATACCCAACGAGAGTCGAGCAGTTTCACATTTCTGGGGCAAGGGACTAGTATCCATGATTTGTTTTCCTTATGACTTTTCATTTCGTCGTCCATGGCTTCAATCCATTCTTGAGCCTGAGGCGATTCCATTGCATCAACCAGTGTGAGTGGCTCTTGTATGTTATCAGCAATATGTATTTGATATCTAACAGGTGGCTTGATTAAGTTTCGGTCCCTGAGTGCCATTCCATGATTTTGTTGATTGGGCAAATTTGTTTGATCAGTTTGCATTTCTTGTGATTCATCTTCATCCGAATTTACTTCTTTGGAAATTTTTGGTGATACTTCTTCTATACTGGAATCGTCTAATACTCCTGTTGATTCTTTATGCCCATGTTGACTCTCATTCAATTCATCAAAGTTGACATTCCTAGCCACTACTATCTTTCGCCTTTCGGTATCAAAGAGACGGTATTTGTTAGAAAATCGTTCGTATCCCACAAAAATGTACATTTTAGCCTTTGGTTTCCAAATACGTCTAAGTTGATCTGGAACATGCGCGCATGCCTTTGATCCGAATATTTTCAGATGTCCAAGATATGGCTTTCTTTTGAATATTTGTTCATAAGCAGTTATCTCAGAGCTTTGTTTGTCTAGTATTCTGTTGTGAATATAGACAGATGTCGCGACTGCTTCCGCTCATAAGAATTCCGGAATATCGGCCTGCTGCATCATAGCCCTGGCTGTGTCTTTTATTGTTCTTATTTTCCTTTCAATTCTCCCATTTGATTGCGGACAATAAGGTGCTGAAGTTTCATGGACTATCCCCTTTTCTGTAAAAAATATGGACATATTTTCGTTTACAAATTCCGTACCGTTATCAGTGCGAATGGTTTTCAATTTGTTGCCAGTTTGTGTTTCCATGAAACTGATGTAGTCTTTGATACACTCAGTTACTTCATATTTGTGTTTCAGAAAGTAGATTACTCGAAATCCACAAAAATCATCCTTCACAAGTAGAAAGAAGCTTGCTTCCCCAAGAGACTCGACCGGGAATTTTCCAGCAACATCTGGGTGTGCCATTTCGCCTGGAAGTGAGTTTCTTCTTTCAACGGGTGGATACGGCTTTCTTGCTTGCTTTCCTTCCTGGCAGCTATGACAGAAGTGATTTCCTTTCCATGAAACTTGCTGAATGCCATTTGCAGCCTTTTTTCTAATTGTATTCAAGATGTAAGTGGTGTTAATATGTGCACATCTCTCATGCCACAGCCTTATTGCAGAAATATCTTCAGAAGACGCTAGGGCACTGATGGCTGGTACTTTAAATTTCATTGCGTAAAGGTTTTGAAAAGGATATGCTACTGGTCCAAGGTTTCCACAGTCGTCAAAAAACTTAACGATTTCAGCTGTACGGATAATAGTGTAACCTTTCTTAGCCATCACCGTTTCTGAAAATAAATTCACTGATCCAGGAAAATTAAGCGTGTTTTTTACTTTGCACTCAACCCAAATTGAATCTATGAAAGCAAGAATTCTAACATCACCTTCTCCCTGTGCGTAAATTGGAGTACGATCAGTCAAGTAGATGGGCTTTGGTTGGTTAAATTCTCTATATGTAATGAACCAATCCCTTTGTCCACAAATATGAGAACTTGCTCCAGAATCGCTATACCATATTTGAATATTTTCTGAAGAATCATAGGCCATGAAAGCCTTTTTTGAANAACTTGCTCCAGAATCGCTATACCATATTTGAATATTTTCTGAAGAATCATAGGCCATGAAAGCCTTTTTTGAAGCTGTCGGTGCTTTCACATTTTGATTGGTATTTGGTACCTGCGCTTTAGGTTTACTCCTACATTCTCTGGCCCAGTGACCACTCTTGCCACACGCATTACAGTTGGAGTTCCTCTTTAATTGATCTATTTTCTTTCGTTTTTCTTCCAGACTATCTTTCTTCTGTGCTGTGTTGCGAGGGGATGCTTGTCCAGAGTAGCCAGTAGATGACTCCAGTGTAAACTTTTGCAGCGCTTAGTTCTTTTCCTAATGTCGCTTGTTCGCTTTCTAGGTCTTCTTTCCTGAGTCTAGCAAGCAGCACTGGCATCTTTTGCTGTTCTTGACTGACGCTGTCCCAAGCTTTCTTGAATGCTTCATGTTTACTAAGAAGCGAAGAAACAATCTTAGTCACAACAGTATCTTCATCTAATTCTAATGCTACACCCATTTCTCTTAAACATCTATAAAGCTGTTGCATTTCGGTATATGCTGATACCAAACTCTGGCCTGTTAAGGAAAGCTGAAAGTGAATGCTGCTTGTTAAGCACAGAACTGTCCGAATGAATATTTTTGAGACGGTCAAAGAGATCCTTTGAAGTTGTACAGTCATAGATATGATTTGTGTTTGTAGAGTCCAAGGTGGGGACTATAATAGCCTGAGCTTCGATATCCTTATCATCCCAATTGCTAAAATCAGAAGCGGGTCTAGCTGTTTTCCCACTCACTATATCCCATAGCTTAGCTGATTTCAAAATCAAAGTGATTTGAATTCGCCACTGTTGGTAATTCCCATTGGTCAGCTTGACCACATGGGTTGTGTCCACTTTCCTTACTGTAGCCATGTTTGTTGAATTCAAAAAAAAAACAAATAGAATAGCCGTCACACAGTCAATTATATTTTGTACTAATGCACTAACCTTTAGCTCCGTTGACCTAGTTCGGAGACCCCGCACACAGAAAAAACAGATTTCAATATTTAGCTTTCTGAGTTCCNCAAATAGAATAGCCGTCACACAGTCAATTATATTTTGTACTAATGCACTAACGTTTAGCTCCGTTGACCTAGTTCGGAGACCCCGCACACAGAAAAAACAGATTTCAATATTTAGCTTTCTGAGTTCCTGTGCTTGAGTCCTACCCTACTTTTTAGGAATTGGTTACTGGGAGTGCGAATACAATAATTGACTTTCGAAGTAGTGACTTCGTAATAGCTTTACGTAAATTGATTGAAAGTTGAAAGAAGAGGCAATATTCTGAGCTAAAAATAATTTAACTTTTGACTTAACTTTGAACAATCCAAAATCCAAACGAAAGGTTTGACCTCTGCTGACCTCTTGACTCCTAGGACTTCAGTTGACTTAATTCTTTAAGAACTGTGACCTTCTTTCTTTTCTCTGATTGATTAACTCTGTTGATGCTAACACTTTTGCTTGTGCTGTTCTCTTTCACTTTCTGCTAAATTGTCACTTTCTGTTTGTCTAGAGCTTAACTTTCTTCTGTTTAGTTCACTCCACCAGTCTTATTGCTATAAGATTGGTTTATTCACTTTCAGTTATGCTCTGCTTTTTCACTCTGTTGTGAATCACTGTATTGATAATAAATTCACTCTATTGTGAATCACTCTGTTACCTTTTGTTGCCTAGTGACTTTAAAATCCTCTAGCCTCTGATGTCTTGTGTGCACTTCTGTAGTTTCACTCTGCTTTGAGGTATGTCCAGGATTAACTTGTTGCACATGTAACACTTTCTTTCAAAATATGATCTCTTGAATAGTTAAACAATAAATTTCACTCTGTTGTGTTACTTTTCTTTTCAAAAATTCTATTTAGATTCTGCTAAACATATCACTTTACTGTAGTTCTAAAGGATTTCGGGAAAACTATTAACTCCTTTNTTCTGTTTAGATTCTGCTAAAAATATCACTTTACTGTAGTTCTAAAGGATTTCGGGAAAACTATTAACTCCTTTCTAACTTTAAAATTTACTGCCTATTGTCCCTAACTCAACCACTCGACTGCTACCATGTAATACAAAATTCTGGATCTAGAGTTTCTAAAGACAGTAGAACAAGTAAGTTTATTTAAGTAAAGTTGCAAGACAAAATTGACAGAGTAACTGGTTAGATAAATATGACATTTAACTCCCTTTTTATAGGGTTCTCTTGGAAAATTCTAAAAGAATAAAGTTAGTTTAAACTAGTTTAGTTTTAACTACTATCTATAATATTATGCCTTAAAGGCTCACAAAAATNGAAATAGAGCTTAGCAAGTTTAGGAAAAGGAAGATGATGAGTCATGTCCTCTTCTAAGTATTTCATAAGGTCGTGATTGTGAGTCACAACTTTTTCTAACATAGGTCAACAAGGTTACGGCTACTGACCTGTTACTGCCACATCGGTCTATCCTACCCAGCTCATCCATCATCAATCGGAATTCCTTAAGGTTAGTCAATGATAGGAATAATGGGTCAAATTCATGCATCAGCAAATTCCACTCCGCTCGACGCAAGATTTTTCAATTCTGTTTCTTGAATCTCTTACGGTTATAGGAATTTATACAACATACCGTTAATTTTAAATCCATTTCTTTCTACTTGGAAATTCTCAGTCTTACTTATGAGTACTCTCCGAACTCCTCCCAACCATCCAAGACTTACAGTAGGTAATTGAAAGCAGCAGCCCTTATTGAACTTCCTCACCATTAGCCAAACGAAAGACCGGCTGATTCGATGGATTCTAGTTCCCAAGAAATTCTAACTCCAAAAATGCCGGTCTTAAATGACGATATGGTTAAATTGATTTTAGAGGCTGTTTCAGTGGTAAAAGCTGATACCACTGTAATTATTTCAAGAATGGATTCATTGGAACACTTAGCGGAAAGACAGGGAATTGAAATCACAGATCTCAAAACCCAAGTTTCAAATCAATCGGCAGTCATCAGCCAGCAATCCTCCATTAGTACAGCACAATCCATTTTGATATCGAAGCTGCAAACGCTAAATAACAAGCTGACCGATGAATTGCGGAAACAAAATCTACTGTTCCACGGAATCTCCGAATTCATACAGGAAGACCCATCCACCACTATAGCCAACTTCCTTCTCGCAAACGGCGTAATTGCTAAAGTAGATTTTGTTCACAGAATTGTCAAAAGGTTACCTGGTAATGAAAGACCCCGTCCAAATAAGGCAAAATTTATTTCGCATCAGGATAGAACCGCCGCTTTCTGCCTTAGGCCAAAATTGTTGGCAGTTAAAGCTCCACAATCCATAACTGAAGATCTAACTGTCGAAACCAGGCTGAAAAGAAAGACGTTCTGGAAAAAATCAGGCAATCCCCCGAGTTCTATTTACACTCAACCCCCGCCTAATAATCAATAACGTTCTGGCCGTCCTCATCAATCACCGTTTTCTGCAAATTTTAGTTCCTTTCAATCCGTTGCGCTGAATCACTTAGGGAACTTTTTTACAATCTTTTATCTCAATGTACGTAGTATAAGTAACCTTAGTTTTAACTTCTGGACACAATTTTTTTTCTCTTCAACCTACTTTTTTCTGTCTCTCCGAGACTGTTTCACGGCGACTGGCGTACTAAAGATCTAGATTGCTCGTATAATTATTTCTCATATTTTGCGACAAAAGGTATCAAAGTTAGGCCGGCTGGTGGTTCTGTGTATGGTTCGGCTAAAAGCTTCTCATTCACAGTTATTGTTCTTAAATAAACAGAATACGCAGTATGGCTCCAAATCTGTCACCAGAACCCTGTTTTCTGGTGTTCATATTAATTCCGCCCAATAGGCAGTTCCAACTCAATCTTGACAGATCAGATAGACAGACTGATCTATTTCAAGAAATCATGCATTTCCTCGTCAATAATTGTATAGTAATTGGTGACATGATTGCAAAAATAGGGTTAGAAGTCCCCGTTTCTTTTCATAACAGAAACAGCAAAGATTTAGTGGTTAATAGAAATGGACGTAACTTGATATCCTGGCCCCTATTCTATAAAGCTTTCACAATTCACAATTCACAAGTTCACAAATCACAACTCACAAGTACAAGTGAAGCAAAACTGCGTTTTATAAAAACGGGTTGTAAAATAGAAAAGTTTTACAATTTTTAAGACCAACTTTACAATTGTAAAAATCCGATTGGCGCAAAATTCAATTATTTTGATTAATTATTATTTTAATTAAATTTTGATTTTATTTACCACAGCAACTCCGTGGTATTGAGCCCCGCCCCCGATCCAATGTAAAGCACACAGAATTTGTTCACTTGGCGAAAGACCATTGGTCATCTGGTTAGGGTATATATTTGGGGGGTGTTGAAAAATTTCTAAGCTTTTTTCAAAAAATTTATTATCTGGATTTTTTCATTTCTCCATGAATCAGACATTTGAAGACTTTTGGGATAGTTTTTCGAAAAAAAAATTATTAAAAATTTTTTTGTTTTGAAAAAAAAAATTTTTTTTTGAAAACAGTCTCAAAAGTCTTAAAATGTCATGATTCGAGGAGATGTGCTTTAATCCGAAAAAATTTTTTTTACTAAAAAACAATTTTTGAAAAAAAAATTTTCATAAAATTTTTTTTTTTGGAAAACAGTCTAAAAGTCTTCATTCGTGGAGAAATGCATAAATCCTGAAAAAAAAAATTTTTGTAAAAAACTTTACAAATTTTTCTTAACACCCCCCAAATGTATACCCCAACAACCTGTCCTCTTTGTGTGCTGTAGAAACTTTCTGCTATTTTTTTGCAACTATTTTAATTAATAAGAAAATATTCACTCACTTCTGACACTTGTAATTGTGTTTACAGAGCTCAAGGGCTCTGTAAAATTTTAACTTACAATTTCACAATTTTGTGAAATTGTAATTTTTTATAAAACACGAAGTTGTAAAATCAGAAAAACCCATTGGTAAATTGTTAAAAAGTACCTGTGAATTGTGAACTTTTACTTGTAAATGTAAAATGTAACTTTAGCTTTTATAAAACAACTTTTTACAAAATTGTGGATTGTAAATTGTAAATTGTGGACTTGTGGAGTTGTAAAAGCTTTATAGAATAGGGGCCTGGGCTTCAGAGTTGGGACTACTGGTAGGAAATGGTTCCCTTCCTGGCGACGAAGTAGGTAATTTCACATTTATTAATAAATCAAACGGAGGATGCAGCGTTGTAGACCTATTTCTCATAACCCCTACTCTAGCTAGGGAAATTGCTTCTCTTGAGGTTCTCGCTTGGACTGACTCGGATCATTTCCCGTTACTGTTTTCCTTGAATGCACCGTATCAAGGCCCAACTACTCGCGTCAAACTTACGAAACCAAAACTCGCTTTCCTTGTTAAATTTGACAAACAAATTTGTCAAATTACTCGAATTGAAAATAAGAATTTCCTCTATTGAATTCATCGACTTGGACTTCTTTGGTAATTTTATATATTCTGCAATTGTTGACACCTGCAAAGACCTCACGTTATTCAAATCTCCAAAACCACAGGAAAACCGTCCTAAATGGTTTGATAATGACTGCAAAATATTTAAATACGAAAAAAATCGCTCGCTGCGGCTTTTACGTAGAAATACTGACAGTGAAAGTATGAAACAGCTCGCCAAAGCATACATTGATAGCAACAAAAAATACGCAAGTATAACTAACCAGAAAAAGGATAACTTCATTTCTCAAGTTTCTCTGCAACTGCACAATTCTTCCAACCGAGCCAAGTTCTGAAAAGCGGTAATACACTTCAGACGCACCTCAGAACCCACAAACAACACATCGGCAATTCTATGTATTCGGCATTTTAGCAGTGTGTTTAATCCTGAAAACCTCAAATCGGTCAATTCCCCATACTCCGAATGCGTAAATGTCACCGACCCAATCCTAGACAGGGAATTCAATGCTCTCGAGACACAAATGGTCATCAAATCACTGAAATCTGGGAAAGCACCTGGTTAGGATCTAATACCCAACAGTGTATGGAAGATAAGTTTGCCTGTCCTTTTGCTATACTTATCTAGCCTTTTCCAACTATGTTTTGATTCAGGAAAAGTCCCCGTTAAATGGTGCAATGCATTAATTTGTCCGATACTAAAAAAGTGTTCAAGAGAAGTCTCCGGGAATTATCGTCCTATCTCTTTACTGAGCAACACACTCAATTTTTTTAATAAAATTCTAAATAATAGACTGGTGGAGTAGATAACCAAACACAACATCGTATCCGACTTTCAGGCAGGTTTCCGGAAGGAAAGATCTTGCGTTGACCATGTTTTTACTCTTATGTCTATGGCACAGATCCAACTTCTCGATAAAAAAGAGTTATATGTTTGCTTCGTTGATCTTTCTCAAGCATTTGATACTCCAAACCAGAACCTCTTATGGAAAGTTCTTAGAAACACTAGATTTATCCGTATATTCAAATATATATACGAGAATGCATTTGCAAAGATTTCCACTTATTATGGTTCAACGGAGAAAATAAAAATCATGAAAGGACTTTTTCAAGGAAAATCTGCAAGTCCCACTCTCTTTAACCTCTTTATAGAAGAATTGATGAACATATTTGATTAATGTTTCCTTGCCGGATTTCGACTCCGTTCAAGATCTGTACATTTCCTTATTTATGCGGACGATCTAGTTCTCGTTGCTCAGTCACGAGAACTCCTCCAACAGAAGATGAATCTCACTGCTAACTTTTTCCACTTACGAGATCTCCAGGTCAATTTTTCTAAAACAAAAGTACTTGTGATACGGCGTTCTGGAAGGGTGAGAAAAGACAATACGTTCTCCTTGAGAAGTATCCCAGTACAGCCTACGAAATCTTATATGTACTTTGCCATAATTTTCCAATCGAATGGGTCGTTCAACCTCCACTCTAAATCGGCTATTAGGGTATTTTTCTTAATTATTAGCTCTTTAAGCAAGTGGTGTCGCAGGTGAGGTGCAAACTTATTATTGGAAGTTATTCTGAGCGTGATCAGTGCTCAAAATAACAAGACCTCCTTTAATGTTGTGTAGCACTGAACGTGGATAAAATATTAATCTGTAAACTTTACTTTTCGCTATTGAAGGCATACTGTGTTGTGCACCTAGGTAGGAGCATCAATAGCTACAGAAATTATTTAATGTGGTGTTTGGTTGGAATTAATTAGATGTATAGGTAACGTTTCACAACCAATTTAAAGTAAGTTGTCTTTATTTTTGATAATAGACGCAGCGTGTTAGAGAAAGTCACTACCTATGAGCACAGGTAGCTTAAACTCGTGCACTACTATAAGCGAAAATATGGTAATATAGTCACCTATGCAAATTGTTGCTTTAAAAATTCCTAAAATTTGATAGAAATCATTAGTAATACCCACTAACAGGATATTACTTTTGAGTGCGTCCATTTCGGGCACAAAATCGTTATGAATCAAAGATTTGGTAGCACCGGTATCTAATAGAGCGAGTAATGAAAACCTGTTCACTGTTATTGGTATACAGATTAATCCGCATCCCATACCTACACCTGTAATATTAAACTTTGACGATTTGTGATACTAGAACTAGATGATACTGGATTATACGTCTTAGCAGATTTAACCAAATAGAGAGGATTTGGAATATATACTAATTCATATGTAGTTAATTCATTGTTGGTTGAAATTGCTGACGTGATGTTAGTTGAGGATTGTTGTATCTTAGGCTGAAATTTTGCTGGGGGTTTAGACCACGGTTTGGGGGAGCACGCAGTGGAGCATTGTATGGGTATGCTATTCGATTCGAAGGGGTCGAATAGGAAGAACGGCGGTTTGAACCAGTCGCGGTATTGAACCGAGGCTGTCTCAAGACCGTTTGGAGGCGTAGTGCCTGTTTGTTTAAACGTCTATTTGTTGAGAGTAATCCCACACAAATAAAACTGTCATGATTATTGGAGTTATGTTGTTCACAATTACACTTGACGCGTACAACTTGTGCGTGCATGACCTTTCAGTCCACAACGGTAGCATGTTATCACTGTTGTATTATGGAACTATTATATTATAAGCTATTATTTGTATATTTATTTTAATTTAAATGTTGTGCTAATGTGTTGTTAGTGTGGGAGTATTTCAAATTAAAAAGGCATTGGGAACAGAGTGGACTGTGAGGAAACTAAAAAGTCAAGTTTCATATACTCTTATGTTGACAGCATTTGCTGGAACATAGAGAGGGGTCGGATTTTCAGTGCCAAGTTGTGACAAAAAGTATCCCTGCACGCTTGGCTCAATGATATCGACATTTTTTGGAAAGTCTATCGAGGTTTGATGAAGACCTCGTCCCTGCTCAGGATGAAGATGTGTAACGGCTGGGTGTTTACTAGCCGTATTTAGCTCAATTAGAGGAATCTAAAGGCGTTTTCACACTAGGAAGCAACACGCAACTTTTGTTGTTGCTGCGTGTTGCTAACAGCACCGGGCAACTTAAAAGTTTCGTGTACACACGAAAAAATTTTTGGAGGAACAGTTGTACAAGCAACGCAACAAAAATATTGCAGCGAGAGTGAAGTTGCTAGTGTGAACATATTTGCAACAACTATGTCGAGTCCTAGTCTCATAGTTTAAATTCTTTGGCGCCTAATTTAATTTTAAATTTAATAACAGGCCGCAATATTTTATTTAAATAATATTTTATATGCTTTGTGATTCATTTGTAAATGCTATATTCTAAATTTTATTTACAGTGAATTTGGAATGCTAACTCATTCGACCATGTTTGATTTGTACAGCTGAAGCGATATGTAGATGCTTGACTGCGGCGTACCAAGTCTAAGAATAACCTGGGTCCACCCATTTAGTCGACAATTTTGTTTAATAAAAATAGTACTTTAAATGTGATTTTAATTTTTTTTTGTGCAGTTAACCAGGTGTCTTTTAATTGCTGCTCCAAGATGATTTAAAAATTTGAATCGAAATTTATTTGAAGCATCTGGCAAATGAAATTGAATTCCAAAATTAAATTAAAATCAAAATCCAGAATAAAATAAAATTGTTGATCAAGGTCTTTGCTTGGTCAGATCAAGCAACAAAAGAAAGTGTTGCACATCACTTTTTTCTCTTGCCTGCAACAAGTTGATTGTAGTGTGAACACTCGCGCAACTTATGATGCAGTAACAAAAGCTGCTCGCAACTTTTCAAAACTTGCCACAACATGTTGTCGCAGTGAGTTGCCTCTAGTGTGAAACCACAACACGAGGAAATGCTGCGAGTTGTGGAAAAAAATTGCGTGTTGCTTCCTAGTGTGAAAACGCCTTAATACCTATAATTTGTAAAAACATGCTCGAAAAGTTTTACCGGTTCATTTTGTTACATTCAACCTATAATTACAATATAGTAATACGTATGTGCAATTTTGTACTATTATTTAATTTTAAAAGTAACAAACATGGATCCTAATTTTGTGTTGAAATTAAAAGTAGGGTTAAAAAGCGGAAAGGTGTAGAAAGGTAACTGACACTATTTAGTTTATGCTAGTTTTGTTGGGATTTAGACCCATGTGTTACTCTAATTTACAAAGGTAGAGATAGAGAAGAGAAGACTTCAGTTGGTTTGTAGGTCCTAATAATTTGAACCAGTTAATAATGCGTGTAGACTTTTAGAACGAAATAAAACAAGAGTATGACATGAGTGTGTGTGTGGAAAATTTTTGTATGTGACCTAGAGTGTGGATTAATAGTAAAAAATAAACCTTGAACATGGAAGAAAATGTTCATTTTGACAGGGTAAATCCATGTATTAAGTCATGTGAGAGAAGATAAAAAAGAAATTTTAAAGAGGGAAACAAAACAAGAGAGAGAGAGAGAGAGAGAGAGAGAGAGAGAGAGAGAGAGAGTAAAAAAATATTTGTATACTGGTGAAGAAGGAAGGATATAGTTTGTAGCAGTAAAGAATGTACAGGGAGATTCGAAAAGGTTGGTGGTAGAGAAAGATGAAATTGTATGTGTTCATAATATGATGTTACAACGGATCATCTTAAATCGTTGATTACTGTGTCTCCGTTTGGTATAGTATGCAACTCTGCAATTGAAATAACTCAAGTTTTTTTTTGTGTTTCTCTTTTCTTCTCTCAGTGTTCAAAACTAGATAAAAATCTATGGGGTGGTTGTTAGAATTCTGTAGTGCTAGTACTTCGCATGATTTGTATCGATGTTACAATAGAAGATGAGAAAAAAAATATATAATATTAATAAAAATATGACTATCGTCTTATTTTGTTCACTGTGCCACGGAACAATAAGAAAAATGTTGGTAAATTGATTTAAATTTAAATATTTATTGGTTGATTATAAATTTTATTGGATTGGGATAACTTTCTCGGAAAAATGGGGTGTGGTTCATTCCTCACTACGGATAAATGAAATGTCAGAAAGGATGAAAATATAGCTACAATGGGAGAAAACAAATTATTGTTTCCTTACCTTTAATGGATCCAACTCGGTTATAAACCCCTCGGTCAAACCCGGTCTGGTTACCGCTGTAATCCTTCTTTTTCGATGGTTGTTCGCTGTGGAATCGCACTGGCCCAGAGGGCTGGCGTAGTTAGTTTTAGTAAGAGAGACCTTGTTGAAATAATCCCGAACTCTCCTCTCAAAATGACTTTGATCAATTTACTTTTATTCTAATTCAATGTTCTGATACGGGTGTGAGGAAAAGGTCTACTGACCCAGATTTTTCGAATTCCTCTCGGTTTTATTTCCTCTTCACTGCGGAGGAATCTCGGAGTTTTCTGGGTCTCAAGCACAGCGTCCTCGCTCTTGATTGGTTGTTGCCAGCCAAGAAAACGAGGCCGTGTCCTTTTTGAACCATACACGCAACCGAGACAGAATTGAAAGTCTCTGGGTTATTTTTATTATATTAGGCATTTCTCCATTCGAGTTTTTATACTCGGAATGAGAAATGTCTATAACAATATCAAATTCTACATCGTTGACTGGGTTTCAAACAGTCAACGGAATATGTTAAATGTTAAATGTTAAATGTTAAATGTTAAATGTTAAATGTTAAATGTTAAATGTTAAATGTTAAATGTGAAATGTTAAGTGTTAAATGTTAAATGCTAAATGTGAAATGTGAAATATTTAATGTTAAATGTTAATGTTAATTCTAAAAATTCTATGAAGATGTTATACTTTTTAGTTTATAGCAGCTAAGTTCTCAAAACGTTGAAATTAAATTTGACTACAAATTCTAATGTATAAAATAAAGAATTTTTATTATGCCAATCTGAGTCACTGAGTTTTGATTCAAAGTCAAAGAGTCATGACTCTAAGTCACCTGACTATTATTCCAGCTTAAGGAGACTCAAAGGAAAACCCGTGGTTAAATTGTCAACGGGTTCAACTGTTTCTTATGTACTTCTGGAAGGGAAATCAGTGGAGCACTTCGTTTCTGCAAACGGGCATTCCTACCCCGTAAATACTAATTCTATACTTTGAATACTGCATTACAAACTTTAGTAATATAAATAAAAACTTTTTATTCCAAATAGTAACTTTTAGTGTGGTTTACAGTGGAACGATATTTTAGGGGCAAGAAATTCGGTTCCTCGATTTTTCTGAGTTTTATTAGTTCAATTGTTTCCTTTTTCTAGAGTCTGCTACCTCAAAATTAAAAAAACCAAAAATTTACTTGAACAGAAAAATAACATAGATAAAACTATCTGGAATGTCTTCAGAATTCTGCAATCCTAGTATTTACTCACGATTTAGAGATGCTGTAATAGTGAATAAAGAACAATTAGATAATTAAAATTTGACAATTTGTTTTATTTTGATCACTCCGCCACGGAATAATAGGGAAAACGTTGGTGCAGCGAATCAAAACTTAAATTATTCATTCATTCACAACGCATTTTGTTAAATTGGCATAAGATTTTCAACAAAATAGGGTCCTGTCCATCTCTCACGATGGTGAAATGAAGGGCTAGATCGCGATTTTTGGTTCATTACACTCAAGAATTCATTTTAACCAAGTTCATTATGACCAAGGTTTTTAACATTAATTTGCCTATCGCTAGGCACGGATCGGCGATTCAGGTTCATTATAACCGTGGTTCCATTCCATCGAGGGTCATAACCCAAAGTGGTTGGTAAGATTGAGGGCAAAAATTTGTTGGGAAACTTTCCATCGTCAGTTTCCGGCAATCCTATTTCAATTTTTTAGAAAAATTTTGGTTCTTTAAACGGCTTAATTTTATTTCAAGTGTTTCCTAATTTAATTAATTGTCAACACAATAATCGGCCTATTTTATTTAACTGAACTTATTTTAATATTTATCTTCGGGGATATCTTTCTACTAAACAATTATAACAAAAACATTTATAAACAATAGTTTAACCCATACACTGTGACTGAAATTTGAATATCTGCCGGTACTCATTAAAATAATTTAATTTATACTTTTAAAGATTTAAAATCAAAGTAATTGATCCATATATGTAATTATAGATAGCCTAGAAAATAATATGTAACGCTGTAAGACAAAATGATGCACAATATTTATTACTAAAACAACAATATATAACAACAATATATAGTATGTATAACAACAATGTTGCTACAAAGCATGGCATTGCTCAGATACATTTGTTTGATACGATCAGCTGATAGGTACGCATATCTATGAATGCTTATTTGCTACGGCGCCTGTCTAACATATAAAATGGCTACTGCGCATATCAATGATCAATTAATGCCTACTGCGCTTGTTAAATGGTCAGATACATTTGTTTGATATGATCAGCTGATATGGTCACATGTCTATGAAAGCGTATTTAGTACTGCGCATGTCTAACAACATGAAATGGCTACTGCGCATGTTAATGATCAATTGAGGAGTTGACATTAACAACAATACAGTGAGAATAGCCGGGGAGTGGACAATGACACCCAAGTTCACACACCCCACCCAGGGACCATAGACGGGCACAACTATTTTCCGCGTAAGGTTAGGAACTGAATGATTTAATTTGAAAAATAATGGATAGAATATTAAAATCATGAAGGACACCCAAATTAGTGATCGCAATATGACTGATTATTACTCAAGTATTAATCAGGATGCGTATATTTGGATCTGACTAACTACGACTTTGTAAAAGTAATTTTTGGACTATTTGTTACAAGCCTGAAAGTCTGCCGGTTGACTTCTCCATTTAAATGAACTGAGCATTCGTCACTGAAAATAATGCCGCTCGTCCATTCCGGGTTTTTATGGCACATGTCACGTGCTCATTCGCAAAAATCTGACCGCCGATCCGCATCGTCGTCATTCAACATGTGCAGTATTTGCATTTTGTAGAGGTGAAAATTGTTCTGCTTTAGAATTTTTACTACTGACATTTGGCTAATTCCGGAATCCAGACCGAGCTTCCTAGTTGTCGTGTGTGGATCAAGGAAAGCAGCAGCTATGACAGCTGCTGCCATTTCTTCTTCAGTTGCAGGTTTCTGGAGATTTTTTGGTTTCAAGTCCAACAGTGTGAACGACGATTCAAACTTGTCAATAATATTTTTTATGGTACCCTTACTTCGAATTTGATGGTTAATTGTAGATGGATGGGCAACTTTCCATCACTTGTTGGTAAGTATCCTCAGGGTAGCGGTAACTAATTTTTATAACTATTAGTCGCAGATACGGTGGTAGACCCATTCCAGTAATGAGAAAAAACAATTAAGCGTAAAACTATTATTAGTTAGCAAAAACAATGAATTAGCAAAATTAATTCCTTCAAAAACAAAACCCAAATTTTGACACTTTTTGCATTTGGGCATCTTCCCCCCCCCCCCCAACCTACTTTTAACGCTCTAAAACAAGATTATAGGTTATCAATCTACTAGTGTAAAATCTGAACCTCATTAATTAATGATACTAGTAAAAAATGTTGTTCCCATATATGCTGTTCAGTTCGGATGGGGTGTGTGAACTTGGGTGTCATTGTCCACTCCCCAGATATTCCCACTGTATATCAGCCATTTCAAAAATTCTCCATAACCTATGGATACAAACAGATTGATGTCATGTCGCTGAGTTTGTTGTCATGAAAATTCAAAAAACTCAAATGACATTTTTTTTTTGATTNAAAAAACTCAAATGACATTTTTTTTTTGATTTATTAGACATTTGCACTTTGCGACTGTATTTATAAAAATTAAAATTAATTGACTAAAGTCACAAAGTATTTGCTACGATCATTACCAACAGTGGAAATAGTGATTGAATTGAAAGGAAATCGCTCTCGACTATTTTCATCGTAATAAGGTTTGATAATATCTTGATAATAGCAATATCTTGATTTAGCAATAAATTTACCATGTTTGTGTACCCTTATTAGCTCGTGTTTGCTTGATGAGTGAGACAAAGATTGTGAGTACAAAAATCGACGTTTATTTATGTTACCGTATGAGTCACTATGAAAGTTATAGACACAGCATTACTCATTTACAGCGTACCCTTTCTTCCTACAGCGAAAACAGAATCATACACTCTACTACTAGAAATTATAGACGATATATTCCTCCTACCCATGCTGTTTGCAATCATCCTCTTCATGTTGATGATACACATCTATCACCAGAAAATCACAACACCAAGTGTCCACTTTGTCAAAAAACCTGAGACAAGGATAATTCAAATCAACCAAGAAATGCTTTCTCAGGATGCAGTATCTGCAGAACCCACGAGGATATTCTATTGAAAAAAATTCATCAATAAGATAACTATAAATATGAATACAATGGGCCTAATCTAATCAGTAGCTTCACTATTTATCTCAATCTCATCTCTAAAGAAAAATATACCGGTCAACATGTCACAACACATCAACTCACACACACCAACCCAGTTCTCACAGTAAAATTAGAAAATCAAAAACAATTTTGAAATATTTTTGAGAAAATTAAAGTCAATCACAACATGTTTGTACATATTTGCCGCAGCATGAGGAACCAAGAACGAGAATTGGAGCACCTCAGAAATTGGATCGAACAAAGTAAGATGCCTATTATCTCATCACCCTATACACATTCACCATACCCTTCCAAAGAAAAAATAGAGAAACCAACCCCATCACTTACAATAGTGTCTCAACCTACCAATCCTGCATACAAGGTAACCGCTAGCACAACCACCAATGTTGCAAAAGTACCCGGCCAAACCACACCACTTCGCACTAAAGCATTGGACAGGAAACGTATACGTCTCACTTGTATTCCTCACCTTCCGGCGTTCTCTACAGCAAAACATCCCCTCATCTCCAAAACGGGTAAATACTTCAACCCTCAAAACCAAAACACAGGAAGCGCAGGGAATTTACATGTTAGTACAGACTCATCATCACCATCCTCCTCACCCTCCAGTGACGGAGAGGTCAATTCGGCATAATAATTTCACACTCTCAATCTATAAAAAGACTTAAAATTTATTAAACTACACCATGGTTCATTTATTCTTCATCCAAACTACTCCAAATGCCTCAACCAAGAAACTTTTAGTCCAATTTTGGTTTCAATTTCATCTACAACAAAGGATGAAAGATTAAACCACTATTACAATCTTTCAACATATACATCAGCTACACAATCTGATCCAAACTCTGGAAGAACAGAATTGTATCATCCTCACGCACCTGCTGATACCAGCAACGACGCAACTCAGACACCTTCCCGCATGATGACCACTACACCAGCCAAAACCAGATCCCCATCATCACCATACAGGACTAGATCAACCACCTGGAGCAGGCCCAGAGGTACCACCACATCTTACGAGAAGCTACACAGGGCCTTGCACCTAGATTGTTACACCGAGCACACCGACGCTACTATTCACCTCCAACTATCACTCATCCATCTGCACCAGGACTCCTCAGAAACAACCATTGCTCTACACCACCTACGGAGACATCACCTACGATAGAAGTCAACAGACGGACATGTAGAATCAAAATCCACCCAGTAAAACTCACTCCAGTTACACTCATTGCGTAGGATGTCAAACAGGATATCAAACCAGACGTCAAACCGGGCACACAACCTAACCTCTTATTACATACTTCATACATATTTTCCAAATATATATATATAGGCATATACTTTCTGCTTAATATACCTATTATTATTTCAACTTTATTACTTATTACTTAATCATTCCATCCCAGATAGACAACTTCGCCCATCTGAACTCGACAATTCCAGCGCTAGGAGTAGAATACTTTCACCATAAGGTTAGATAAGGGATTCAAGATTAAAAAGTTCATAGATGATAATGATATAATTTTACTTTTCTTTTCAATATTTGTCTATTATTGGGACAATAGTCTGCAATGCTTGGATATATTAGGATGACGTATCTCAATCAAAGAAATAATGACATCGACATTAGCATGCACAGCATGTTAAGGTCGATGGCAGTAGCTTTGAATGGGTTTTGAATCATTCAAGAAAGTAATAATAGATAAGCTCATCAGGCCAGAAGGATCTCACTTCGAGATCAGATTTCATAACAAAATGAGAATCACATCTTATCTGGATAATAAAAACTCTTCCTCAACTTTAAAATACATTAAATAATCATCAATTATTGAAGCATCAACAATAATCATCAATAGGAATAAAGTGAATAACACATCCTAACATGTGTTATTCACTAATATCCATTAATTAGAGTAAAGTTATTCAAAAAATAAGTTTCGAATGGTGGGTTATGTCTGTCAAGTGCAGTTTCTCCCCTTGACAGATAAAATATGTTTCAAGCAATAAAGTTATTCCAAAAATGCATTTTTCAAATTTCTACTTTGAGAATATAAGCGGACTTAGTCTTCAAAAGAGGAAATGCGATACCATGTAGTGCAGTGTGACCTCGCGAGCGTCACTGGACATTGATGGGTTCATGTGACATCGGTGGATTAACCCACCTATATCCATTGGACTCCTGCATATTGAATATTCAGATTGAAATGTAATAATGCAGTTTGAGTTCATAGTTGATGCTAAGGTTATAAAAGTCATAGACTTATAGAACAAACGCTACGTCACTTTGACTACCACGTGACAACACTAAGAGTTTATCGAGTTTATAAAACTTATAGAAATTTTTCTTTTGGAAGTTTATTTGACTTATTGGCTTTCGCCCAATCAAGGGGGTAGGGACTTTATCTGGAAATCCCGCAGACTTGCTTTTCGTTATTTCTGCTGCCTCGAATCAGGCCCGCTCTTTTTACGTGCACGTATACACAACCTTTTTAGGCGTCTCGTAGTGTGAATCTACTACTACACATACTTTACCTACTTTACATGAAAGGGGGTGAGTTATTGACATTTATCTTACTCTGTTGGAAAACTTTATCGGCATCTTTGAATATCATAGCATGGCTCCAGACTCCTAATCACGAAGATACAGACAGTCTGGTTCCATTCCTTGTCAAAGTGCTTAAGGACTAAAAAACTGTAAGGATTTTTCCCCTTTTGTGAGGTTTTCCACCTTTTTTGAATACTTAATAGCTAATGTTCATAACTTGGAATGACACTCTCTTCGGCAACTTACATACAAATTTCTAGAGCTTCCACAGTTTCTTTAAGGAGCGCTTTTCTTCACTCAATAAAGCCGAACTTAAATCAAATACTCACTAAATTAAATAAATAAACCGATCACCAATTACTAACCATAGACAAAACAATTTACACTTTTAATTCCACTTTCCTATAGATATAAAATAAACACTTCAAAAAATCACGACGAACTGTGATGAAAGAAGAGAAGAGTTGTGAGTATGGCCTTATATGATCAAAGTTAATGAAAAAAGCTATAGCGCATGTGCATAAAACTTAATTATCCCTAACAGGTCCCTAACAGGTCCCTAACAGGTCCCTAACAGGTCCCTAACAGTCCCAAAGCCACAAAGGTGAATGACCTTTCTTCACTTTCGTCTTTGTTAGACACAAAGTGAACCCTTACCCCAACATCCGCATCCATAACTCTTACAATCCGACTCTTATTCAAGATTCTTGGTACGAGTGCGGACGTCGAGTAACCACCATATCGATGGTTAGTGCTCCCTGTGGAGCAGAAAGTGCCCATGTCCAACAAGCATGAGAAGAAGTGTGCCAACGTGCTAGTAGGCGTTTTTGAAAATGAGGGGAATAAGACGGTCTGGCTCATTCCGTACTCATAGTGGATTTGGATCTTGGACGCGTCTGGTCTCCTCACTCTCCTCATCAATTATTATATTTGTATAATTTATTGTTTGCTTCTGTTTGTTGTGGTAAAGTGATTGGCTCTTGCCAATCACTATAGTAAATTATTATTATTTATTTCGGTTGTGTTTG
Organism: Holacanthella duospinosa; assembly: GCA_002738285.1. NCBI lineage: Eukaryota > Metazoa > Arthropoda > Collembola > Poduromorpha > Neanuridae > Holacanthella > Holacanthella duospinosa. The sequence goes on from NIPM01000286.1 coordinate 207,806, forward strand.
TGTGTTGATTGAAGTCCTAGGAGGGACTTCATTTATTGGACTTTTTGGGTTGTTTGTCCCTTACGGGACTTAGTGTATAGAGAAGCCATCATCCTCATCTCATCAGGTACCCCATCATATAGCGGCATTTTCCGCTCAACCAAAGCTGACGAGCAGCATTTCGCTCGGAGGATATTTTCATCTCGTTGTAGGATTCTCCTCGGTGGCTGCTGACGGCAGACCGCCACATCATCACTGCCAAGCGGGTCATGGGAAGTTTTTTTCATCATTTGTATATTTTTTTCACTAATTTTTCCGTGAGGTATCCGGAAGGTGTAAGTTTTTGGGTTTTTTTTTTTGCAATTGTCTCAATTTTTTGTTACCGTTGTCACCGTTAATGTTCACGGTTTTCAGCGTGTTTTTTTTTCAAAAAATTTCTTCAATTTGGTAGGGAAATAAGTGGTTCCGCCCACTTTTCCCAAAAATTTTCAAATTTTTTTTGCAAATGTGAAAGTTAGTTTTGCCTAACTTTCACCGTTAACATTTTTACACCGTTTTGCCTTTAAATTTTTTTCATAAACAGCTATTCTTGTGCATTTTTGAAGTTATAGGTGGTGGTTACCACTATTGTTAAATTTTTTTTAGAGAATTTTTTTTTTATTTTTTCGCAAGTTCATATTTTTTTACAAATTAATATTTTTTACCGAATTACCGTTAATTTCATCGAGTTTTCGAAGATTTGGAGTCGATTTCGTGGGTTTTCCATCGACTTTTTGTTATTGTCGTTAGCTCATTCTGAAGCCGGACAGGCTTACTCAGCCGCTCATTTCGTTCAGCTCAGCTCAATTTTTTCTTTCTTTCTACAATTGTTTCGTTTGATTCCGGGAGAGGTCAATCTCCACGCATCAGTGCATTTCACTCAGCTCAGCTTCACTTTTTGATGATTTTTTTAATTGAAATTTTTCTCATCTGGATTTTGGCAATTTTCTCGTATTACCGTTAGTATTGCCAGATTTCCATAATTTTTTAATTCGAATTCTGTTTCTTTGTAAGTTTATTTTTGTTTTGTCGATTTCTTCATATTTTTACCGTTAATTCGTATTAGTCGTGGTAAATTTGTCGAAATATGTTCCCGTTTCCTGACCCCTACAGCGAATGGCGGGTACAGCGACCGAGGAAGCAGAATTGTGTGGATAAGGACTTGATACCATCTGATTGCGACATATCGTTTTCTGGTCAACTGACTTGATCACATGCAAGTCATGCTGGACAGGCATCGGTTCCGATCCGACGGCCGACGGTTCTGACCCGACAGCCTTTATTTCCAACAGTACCTGAAGAGTTACCAACCACCAAGTCATCAGGTACAATCGGTTCAGTTTCAAATTTCCTTCTACCCGGTTATGGTTTTTCGTGTTCACCGCAGTCTCGTTTTGGACGTAACACTGTACTTCCACCGTATTCACGTGATTCGTTGAACCGCCCAATTTGTAATTATTGTCACGAAGCAAGGCACGTAGTTCGTTATTGCCGTAAAAGGAATACCAGCCGAAATCGTTCTGATTCTGGGAAATTTGCAATTTCAGCCGAATCTATTAAATTTATTCCTTCTATCGTATCTGCCGAATCAAATAGTGAGCTAAAATCTGCCGTTTTTACCGGGTCTTTTCAAAGTTCTAAACCGATTCCAGCTTTTAAGTCTCATTTGTCGTTTAAACTTGCCGAATCTGTTGAAATAATTAAGCCATCTCAACCTGCCGTATTTATCGAAAATACTAATTCCTCAAAATCTGCTGTTTCTGCCAAAATTCCTATTCATAAGTCGAAGAAATTTGTTGTATCTACTCCATCAGTCGATTTGTCGTCTTCTTGTCGTTTAGGTTTAAATTTTTTATTACTCATTAATAATTTAGTTTCTCGTATACAATCAACCGAATCTGTTCTATCTGCCGAATCTGCTGAATCTGCTAACTTTTGTAAAAATGGTTCCAGCTGTAGTTATTGTGTAGAATTTGTTACGTTTTTTCAAATGTATATAAGAATACTGAATTTGACGCCGCAGTTCAGGCTTCTAAACCTGTCTGTGGACTTGCCGATTTGCCGAAATTAGTAACTAGTTCTTCTCAAACGTACAATGGTTTTGCCGACCTACCAATTGTTGTAAATAGTTCTTCTCAGACGTATAATGAACTTGCCGATTTGCCGAAATAAGTTAATAGTTCTTCTCAAACGTCCAATATTTCTGCCGACCTGCCGATGCTTGTAAATAGTTCTACTCAGATGTCTAATGTTCCTGCCGATTTGCCGACTTCTGTAAATAATTCTAAGAGATCAAGTGTTCATGCCGATTTGCCGAAATTTGTCAATGGTAAATCTGAAGCATTCCAGCCACTTGCCGATCAGTCGACTGTCAGAAGCAAATATTCTAGGACGTTCCATGTTAATGAAAATTTGCCAATTTCAAAGAAAAATTCGAAAACGTTTGATGTTTTTGCCGATTTGCCGATTTTACAAAATAATTTTAAGACGTCCGATGTTTATGCCGACTCGCCGATACTTTCGAATCGTTGTTCTCTGTCGTCGTCCGTTTCTGTACCTTCAGCCGAAATTCGATTTGCTTCCGCTTCGCCGAAATTTACACCAGCTGTTTTTAGTTACTCTCCTGTCGAATTTCACCATTCTAGTGTAAAGGATTTGAATATAGTCTCACGTTCGCCGGCTCCGATTGTACATAATACCGATATTCCGTGTGGGCCTCGAAAAATAGCTAACAAACGTCGAGCGCGCGGATATATTTCTATGGTCCTTCAAACTTCACTCAACAAATCATCTGGAATGACGAGGTCGTCATCTTCCCGGAACGACCAGAGGAATAAGGTATGGATCATCTCGTCCTATCAAAAATTAGGTGTGGTTCCCCGTTAAAATTAAAATTAAAAGTTAAAATTTAATTAATTTGTAAAATTTTCTTCCTTTCTTTTTTTTATTATATCTATCTCCCAAAATTCTTTGTTATGTATAATTTAAATTTTTCAAATCACGAGGACGTGATGATGCCAGGAGGAAGGGATCTGTGGAGCAGAAAGTGCCCATGTCCAACGGGCATGGGAAGAAGTGTGCCAACGTGGCAGTAGGCGTTTTTGAAAATGAGGGGAATAAGCCGGTCTGGCTCATTCCGTACTCATAGTGGATTTGGATCTTGGACGTGTCTGGTCTCCTCACTCTCCTCATCAATTATTATATTTGTATAATTTATTGTTTGCGTCTGTTTGTTGTGGTAAAGTGATTGGCTCTTGCCAATCACTATAGTAAATTACTATTATTTATTTGGGTTGTGTTTTTGTGTTGATTAAAGTCCCAGGAGGGACTTCATTTATTGGACTTTTTGGGTTTTTACACTACACTAAGTTCCTTACGGGACTTAGTGTATTGTTTGCCCCACTGGGCTATTTGGATTGAAGAGAGGAGCCATCATCCCCATCTCATCAGGTACCTCATGATAGAGCGGCATTTCCCGCTCAATATCCCTTTTGGTCCGACATATAATTTCCAGAATGCCGACTTCCACTATGTCTATTCACTTTAACTTAGCCTAGAAACTCCCAAAAGGCATTTGGGACCAAATATAATTAATGAACTTGATTAATTAAGTATTTTTACGTAATTTGTAATAATTTTCCCCATTAATTTAATTAGTTTTACACTAAAAATTGTTAAATATTTGATTATTTCTTCTGCCTAAATTTGCCTACCTTTACGCGCATGCGTTAGACTTGAGGTCAATAAACTCATTCTCATTCCTCTTCATACATTTCCACAACTCACAAAACCAACAGAAACAGCTCTTGTACCAGTGCTAGATTGTTAGTCTAGCTCAAGGAATGGCACCGATCCAAAACCGGTAACCATTGCACACTGTTTAGCTCGAACAACACAATAGGAAAATGTGTCCTCGGGCCACCCTAGGCTGGTTTTAAAAACTTATAGAAATTGATAGTTTACTTGTTTTTAAACTTTGTAAAGTTCATAAAGTCTATAAAATTTAACTGCATGATAGGCACAGTTGACGTCACTCTGAATAGACCCGTGGTCAATTATAAAATTTATACGAGTTATAAAAATCTTATAAACAGTAGCAAATCTTGATATCTTTTTGAAAATTTCTAGTTTTTACAAGAAAAGAATTTACATAATATAAACTTGTAGAATCAAAACTCAAATTGGTCTGATTAAAATTAATGAGAAAGTTTTAAAATTCTATAAATTTTATAAATTTCCATGGACGAGTATAAACGAAAAGCATCTATTATAAAATAAAAACAAAAAAAAAGGAACACATTTGTACAGTATGTATTATAAGAATAAAAACCACAGATAGAATTTCTGCTGGCAGAAATACCGTTTCACCCCTTTCTTCCGGCAATAAGGGGCGAGACCTGGGCGAAAGGGGCGATATAGTTCTCCACCACGTCATAGCTGGAGCTACGCACGTTTTCTATGATTTCATTTACCACCATTAGTTTTTTTTAGCACGTGAAGTTATAACTTACACTGGTTGTTAAGTTTTGTCCAATTAATCCCTAATAATATCTATTACACTTAATCATAAAACGATAACGCAGTTAAATGTATATAAACAAAATTAAACAGTACAGTTGAAAAAGTTGTCAAATTACATTAAATAATTAAAAGTTAAAGTCAGTAATTTTGTTTTTAAAATTTTCAATTCCCGCGGAGTAGACCAAAAAAAAGGATAGTGATAGAAGCAGTGTTCCTCAATAAAAAATAAATTCAATTTCGCGCTTTTCTCCTACTTTCATGGGTCCATTTTGCCCGAGAGAAAAAGGCGAAACCAGTTTCGCCCCTGCCATTTCAGCCGGCTGGTGCTAACACTGGTGAAAACCTTAGACAATAAAATAAATTTTCATTACATTATAAATTTTCATAACTTTTAAACTGAAAAGTCTTTAATAAACGTTAATTGTTTGGCCAAAGTGAAATCAAGATATAATAAATTACTTTTAGTTATCACAATTCGAGATTATTTATAAATGAATTTCGCTGTATATTACATTTTATAAGCATATTGATTAGTTCTATATTTTTGAGACCAAGCATATAAAATATCCCAGACATTATGGAGGTTGTATATAAAATTTTAATACGAGAAAAGAATGTTAATATATACAATGCATTTCCATTTTAAACCATAAAATCCATTCGATATAACCTTTACTTGAAGCTTTAAAGTTTAGGACACTTTGCAGTGTATTTCAAGTTTATTTAGTTTAAAACTGGTAAGATATTTGTATAAGTTGGAATCAATTTTTATACTTTGAGTTACCATTAAAAAACTTAAAGTTAGTTAAAATACAGATTCACCCAAACTGTTTTACCCTCACTTTTCACAAATGTTATCCGATGTAGATAATTGGTAGCCAATACACAAATGCGGAATCATGGAAGCAATCGGTGTAGATTTAGCCAGCATTCAAAACTCATTCGAAACTATCTACGAGCCAGAAAAGTCAAAATGAAAATAAACGAAAAACTTTCAAAAGATTGTTTCGTCAACATGGGAGTTCTGAAGGCACTATTCTAAGTCCGCTACTTTATTCACTCTTTGTTATTGATATTCAAAACTTATTCATAGGTCTTGGATGATGATGGGTTATGAACCAACGCAACGGCATAATGTTTTCATTTTAATAGTCTCATTGTTGTTGTTATGCCTATTTTGGTTTTTGTGATATGAAATTTTGCTTCATTGCTCTGCTTATGTCTTTGGTAAAACAACTGATCTTATTTACAAATAACAATTTGTCATTTATTGCACTACAACACAAAGTTTGAGTTCACAGAAATGAGAGTAGAATGGCTTGAATGATATAAAATTTAAGTCACGAATGGTAATAGTCACATTTTATGCAAATGTGACTTATATGAGTGTAACTAGTTACTATATTGACAGGTAGCGTAGGTAAACCAAATACTTCCATATTTTTATTTATAGTATGAAAAAATAGGAGTGACATGCTCATTGTAATTGAGTTATTATTATGGTTATGAACTCTGGTTTATCACTCGCCTAATGTCAATAATAAGACATAACTGCTCTAATTCTCCAATGATAATTTATCATTTATTACACTACAGTCACAAGAGTTGAATGAGATTACAAGAATGAAGGGATAATTAACTTGAATGACATAATAGATTAAAGTTATGTGTCAATAGATACATTTGACACAAAGATGATATGAGATGACATGAATATAGGGCTGAAGTGCAACTAATGACATTATTGGTATGTTGTATAATTAAAATAATGCGATCATATTTTAATCGGGACAAGAGACTTTATATTCCAGAAGTTGAAGGGTTTTGGCAGCTGACAATCATTGAAATTTAACAGTTTCATATTTTATTTTTAGATTTGGATTTCCCAACTTTATATAACTTTAAGATAAATTTAGTTATCATTATATTGAGAAACTTAAGAAGCTGACATAATCTATGTATGCCGCATCTATGGCTGTCTTCAAATTCGGAAGATGTTTGATGTATATGTTTACTCCGCGCCTGAGGTGCGGCTTCCCAGCACTGTCATATTTGCGAATCTCAACCCAATTCACGTTGTTCCAGTGATATGTTTTGACAAACACACCTCTACCAATATGGTAGGAAACACCCTTAATATTTTGTGCTGGATTTGGTTCATTTGGAGTCAAGTTATGGAATTCACCCTATAAACAAAAGTTTCCTTAAATTATCTAAATTAGCAAAGTTAAATTAACGAGTTATACCAATTCATTGTTCTGTTTGTTGGTATTCAGCTTCCTCTGAGACTCCGATGATTCCGCTTCAGAAATTTCATCCACTGAACCAACCCTTCTCATGGTGTTAAGTTTCATCCCTTTCTCAACTCTATAAGTAATCTAATGTCAACAAATAATAATATAAATCAATTGAACATTAAATATTAGTTAGTTTAGTTCACCTTATCAGAACATCCTCGTTTTTTCCACTTGTAACTTTTGCTACAACTTTTGACATTGATGCAACTGGTGGGGGTGGAGTAACTTTGGGAGGTGTCATTGTTTTCATCAGTTTCTTCTTAATGACAACCACAGATCTCTTTGCAGGTTTAGCATTAGCAGCTTTCTGCAAAAAAAAACAAATAGCAAAACTTCCAGCAACTTTGTTAAAGTATTGTTTCACCTTAACAGTATTTCCTTTTGCCGCATGCTTCTCCAATTCTTTGACAAGCATTTTCAGTTGAATTGACGTAGTGACTTTTTGAAAGTTTGCTCCATCTGCATATGAATCTTCATCAACGTCTGTTGCACACTCGCGATTAATTTCAGACCCTTCAAATTTGTTTTCATCAGTTTCGTCTTCATTTTTATCATCATTTTCATCTACCCCTTCATCTTCTTCATCAAAAACTTCACTTTCATCTTCATTAGAAAGCTCATAGTCAAGATGAGACTCCTAGAAGAACCATACGAAAAAAATTTACACAATTTCATTCTAACAAACGAAAATATATTACTCGACTTACATTTTCTATCTGCTCCGCTTTGCATCTGATGTCCTTCACATCATCCTTATACTGTTGACTCCATTGAATTGGGTTACGCTTTCCTGCAATTGCTTTCGCAGCCTCTAGCTGTGCCAGGTCTATTTCTTCAATTTCTCTCTTCTCTTCATTGGAGGCTAAAATAGGCATAAGTAAACCTATTCCTATGAAAAAGACAAACAAAAAACAAAATACCTTACCTTCTCTTGGAATACTTTTTCATTTTTTCAAGACAGGTATCTTAGGTTTTTGAGAAAGCCACATCTTCCCATCGTTTGTAAGCGCAATTGTTCTTGTAATGGTTCGTCCAAATCTACCTCAACTGTGCTGCCAGATCCTAGGGAATATAACCAATATTGTTTAAGGCGTATTTTTTAGTAATTTAAAATTTTTTTTTTTTTTTTTTTTTTTTTTTTTTTTTTTATTTTAATTAATTTAATTATACAGAATATTAGAATATTAAATAATATTTAAAATTATTTTTTAATCTTTTTCTAAATTTAAAACAGAAAATAACCTTGAAATAAAGCTTATTTCTCTACTTGATATATTATAAGGGAATAAGAGAAGGCTTACCTTTGGTTTGTTTGCTTGAATTCATTTTTTTTGTCAAATTTTCTTAGCACTTTTGGAGCACTTAATTTACTTAGAGTTCTAATTTAGAAGTGATTGGCAAACAATCCGAAGCTACCTTCTAACATAAAATTTTCAATGTTGTTTACTTAGCAAATTTCAAGCTTAAGGTCATGGGAATGTCATTGGATCCTTCTTCGTGTACTTGCTGATTCAGAATAAAAATCAGTGAAAGTATTTATAGAATAGTCAAATTTCGGTTGGATGTTCTAAGTTTCAGAAACGTGATCGTGATATCGAAAGTTTTTTTTTAAACTTTCTTAAAAATAATTCATCTATGTTTTTTTTTATATAAAATTGAATTTTCATTGGTTTCATAGGTATAAAGTAGGACTTCAACAGGACAAATCCAAGTGTACTAGCGCCACCTTCCGGGAATTTGGGAACTAGTTTAGTATACAATATATGAAGGTTTGAGATCTAGAAAGCAGGCAAGTTTTTGTGTTTTATCATTCCAGTACGCTACATTTTGTCAAGTCTATTAACTAATTTGGTTTCACTGCTTATGTTTTTTTAATCTTAGATAGAAACTTAGGGGGTTATGAGTGACTAGCACCATCTTACAGAGAAACAAGCGCAGTGTTTAATAGCGGAATGTTTGACATATAGAGAGCAGATCAGCTTTCGCTTTTATCACTAATGTATGTATGTATTTATGTATGTATTTATGTATGTATGTATGTATGTATGTAGGTATGTATGTATGTATGTATGTATGTATGTATGTATGTATGTATGCATGTAAGTATGTATGTATGTGTGTATGTATTGGCGTATGTATGTATGTATGTATGTATTGGCATATGTATGTATGTATGTATGTATGTATGTATGTATGTATGTATGTATGTATGTATGTATGTATGTATGTATGTATGTATGCATGTAAGTATGTATGTATTACTGTATGTATGTATGTATGTATGTATGTATGTATGTAAACTACGCTACATTTGTTTCAGTCTATTAACTAATTTGATGTTATTGCTCTATTTTTTACCCTAGCTAGAAGTTTAACTACGAATAACTTAGACGATTTCATATTGGAGAAAAGTCGGTGTTTAGTGTCTGAAGGCCTGACGGTTAAGCAACAGGCAAGTTTATGGGTTATTTTTTTTCCACTCGAGTATGCTACATATATACACATTTATTATAATACAGTATGGCTTGTCCGTATGTCGTTTGTACGCGATGTAACTTAAGAACGACTGGTCGGATTCAATCCGACTTTTCACTAATTAATTCGTTAATGGACATTTTTGAAGATAAGCGATGTCGGTGACCTCTTACCAAGATAGTTTTTAAGTATTTGGAACTTGAGTGTTTCCTTATGAGAGTTTACGTGCTAAGTTATAAGTGGATTATTTCAAAGAGTAATTTATGTGTCGAAATGAAATTTTTACTATAGAATAGTCCATACATAAACCTTTTGCATGTGTGCAGTCGTTCTTTACATGTGAGGTCGATGTATGACGGCGCAGTGTACATTCTTCGAATGCAGTGGTAGATTACACGCGCTGCACACATTCTATGTGTGCAGTGGACATTTGTATGCGCAGTATACATTATATATGCCTTGTGGACAGTTATAGGCGCAATATGTGTTGAACATGCACGCACAGTGGCCTTATTTTAATTAAATTTTTAGAAGCTTTAACATGTGCACATTATTTTATTTTATTAAAAAAAAATTATACCATAATATTTATTTATTCAAAATTTAGATGCCAGTGTATATTTTTCGTGCGCAGTGGTTGATTATATGTGCAGTACACGTTGTACATGCGCAGTGCATGTCTGCATGCACAGTAAGCAATATAGGTGCATATAAAAAATGAATATCATTTCAGTTTTCAATTTTTTATTAACTAATTTAATTTGTTTTATTTCTCTTTGAATTAGAATTTCAAATACTAGTAAGTTGAGGACTTCAAAACCACAGAACGGAAAATTTAGGAACACATTTGTTGTTTAGTATTTTTGGTTTGACGTCGAAAAAGAATTTAAGTGGAGGTTTTATCACTTGATTACATTGCATTTATTCAAGTTTCTTGATTAGTTTTATTTCACTTCAGTATTTGTGGAATTTCTGCTTTAAGTCATTCGTTTGTTTTTCAATAAGAGAAGAGATAAGAGATAATGGCAAATTATTCTAAAGTAAGTTGCACATTTTTAGGTTTAAAGCATTTTTTCACTATTTTTTTCTGTATTTTCGTTAGATCAAGCCAAGAAATCTTATCTGTAATCTATGTGGAGTAGAAAAAATCTACAACTGGTCTATATTTGTTGCATATGTCAAAATGTCGTCGCAAGCAAACTCAGAATTTTCAGGCTCCACCTTCACAGCGACTTCATTGCGTCGTGTGTAAAAAAGTATTCCACTTGCATATGAAGCTAGAATTACATTCAGCGACTATACATGCAAAATTACTTCATTGCCGGGTTTCAGCAATCATGACCTCAACCCATCAAAACCAACAAGGTTTCAGAACAAATATCAGGAGACCTTTTTCACCTTTCAAAGATAATTCGAGCCTTGAAAGGGTTTGTGGTTACTTATAGACACTCGTGTACTAAAGCATTGAACAGTTTGAAAAAATACTTTGAAAAATACTTATCAAACATCAAAAATGTAATCTCAACTAACCTCAACCGGTTAAAAACTTTGAAGTGTCAAATGTGCATGAAAATTCAGTTCAAACGCTTCTTACGTGAATCCACGACCGGTGACGATATATTTGAATATTTGTTGTGATGAACAAATTTATGACTTTGGACCGATACTTGGAACTTTGCGCGTCAAAAATACATCACACTGTTAGTATCTTCGAACAATATGGGTCCGCAGGGCAGTTTAATAAAGTCTTAGCATGTGACATCAAAATAGCAAAATTCAGACCAGTCAAGGATGGAAATTGGATGAACGTACCTGAACTGTTGAGCAAAAAAGCCACTGTCAATATAAAATCCAAAGGCAACGAGTGCTTCAAATTTGCTGTGGTGGCTGCTTTGCACCGCCCAAAGCACTCTATGAATCCGAATCGTGTCTCATCATATGCGAAGTACTTGGCAGATTATGATTTTAGTTGTGTTGAGTTTCCTGTTTGTTTATCTGCTATACCAAAATTTGGAAAAGGTAACAAAATAGCCTAAATGTTTTCTCCACTCACCTATCTAACGGAATACGCCCTGTCCAGATCTTGAGCTTTAATTACACAGACTTTAAAAACGTGAACTTGCTCTAGCTGTCTAATAAAAATAGTTTTAAATGTCATTATGTGGCAATCAGGGACATCAACAAGCTTTTGGGGAAAAGAAACGAACATCATCGAATCTTCTGCTACAATTGTCTACAGAGAATTCCATTATGCAAAGGAAAATGTGGTGCTCAGATTTGCAATAACCTTTGCATCCTGAACAGTCATCGTGCTAAATGTAAAACTTTTAATTTTCAAAAAGTAAAAATGCCAAAAACGGTTGACGACTTTCCGCCCATAATGTCATTTGAAAACTTTCGACATCGAATGAAAGTTCGCTATGTCGCATATGCGGACATGGAATGTATGCTTAAATTAGTTGGTCGAACACAACATCCTCTAATTATAACAAAAACTAAAATAAAGAAAATCCACATTCCAACAGAATTTTCTTATGGTATTGTCAAAGAAGATTCAACACTAGTTGCACACAGAGTCTACAGAGGAAGAGATGTTGTAGACGTTTTTCTTCAAGATCTATTGGAGATATTAAGCATTATAACAGACATTTATAAATAAAATGTTCCTCTTCATGTCTGAAGATGATGGGCTAAATTTTTATCCATCCAAGGTTTGTCATATTTGTACTCAAGTCTTTGATGAAGATTCAGAGGATCTAAAGTGTCGTGATTATAATCATTTAACAGGTATATTAAATTTGAATTGAATATTTAAAATTACAAAATGCTAAGAAAAGTTAATTTTCAAGAAAGTACAGAGAAGCCAGTCATCAAAGCTGTAAGTTAAATTTTACACAAAAGGATGTTCTACCTGTGATTGTAAGGTCTTATTGTGTTGATTGCTTTAAATTGATCTAACATTCAATTTTTATAGATACATAATTTTCGCGGTTATGATCATCACTTTGTTATACAAGGATTGAATAAAATAGGAAAGAACATCACCGTTTTGCCGACTAACACTGAAAAATATTTGTCGATTAGTGTATATGAACTAAAGTTTGTGGACTCACCTCAATTCTTAAATTGTAGCCTCATCGTGTTGGTCGATAATCTCAAACGCAAGTCTGGTGATAACTTCTTTATATTGAAACAAATATTCGGTAAACAAGCTAACTTGTTAACAAGAAAAGGAATTTTTCCATATGACTACATTAATTCATGGACTAAATGCAGTCAAAAGAAGCTTCCCAGCAGGAATAAGTTTTTCAATAGTCTTACCAAGATATATCCGTAGATGACTACAAATATGCTCAAGAAATATTTAATATTTTCAAATTGGAAGACATGGGTGAAAATCATGATCTTTACTTATTGACTGGTACACTACTTTTAGCAGGCGTATTTGCAGAGTTTTGTCAAATGCCAATAGAAAATTTTAAATTGGATCCAGCTCACTACGTCTCCGTGAACTAGCTTGGGACGCTGCACTAAAAATGTTTGGCGCTAAGTTGGAGCTAGTAACCGATATCGAGATTTACATATTTTTAGAACTTGGGATTTGAGGTAACAATACGATAGGATTCTGATTCAATTTATTTTCTTACGGTTAGTATGTTTCACTTTCAGGTGTGATTGCACAAATTTGCCTACGGCATGCTTATGCCAAAAAGAAACACATAAAAGGCTACATAGGTGACGGAAGCGAAGCGGACCAGAGATACATAGTATTCTGGGATACGTTCAATCATTATGGCGAGGCTGTGCAACAGCTCTTACCAGTTTCTGATTTCTAGAACGCAGTGAGGTTGACTCATTTGATCTTATATCAATTGGAGAGAATGATTACATTTTATATGTCTTGGAAGTTGATCTTGAGTATCTTCAACATTTGCATGATTACCATCAAGATTATCCGTTAGTCGTGGAACGTTCCAAAATCCTTTCCCAAAATTTTAGTTTTTATCAACAAAAATTCTTAGATAAACTACCAATCAAGTATATTGAGAACCAAGTCAAACTAACACCAAATTTATCTGAAAGACGTAATTATATCTGTCACTACATAAATTTAAAATACTACGTTGAGAAAGGACTCATAGTGAAGAAAATTCACCGAGTTCTTAACTTTCGGCAAACAGCTTGGTTGAAGGATTATGTGGAGTTTAATAACAATAAACGAGCTAAAGCAACAAGTTAGTTTGAACGCGTATTCCACAAACTCTGCGTCAATGCTGTGTTTGGAAAAGGAATGGAATCTGTTAGGAAGAGAATGAACATCAGGTTAATAAACGATCCACAGAAAGCACTTAAGTTAATTGCGAAGGCACAGTTTTTGTCCAATGATATTTTGGGACCTAGTCTGGTCGCGTTCAAAATGCAAAAAAATACCATCACTCTCAACAAGGCCATTTATACTGAGTTTTCTGTGCTGGAACTCAGTAAGCATCACTTGGCAAATTTTTATTATGAATATGTGAAGCGAAGGATGGGTGACATAGCTTTGTTATTAGTGACAGACACAAATTCTTTAGCCTACTCTATTACAACCCCAGATGTTTATAAAGATATGCTCACGGACTTGGATCTTTTTGATGCGAGTAACTATCCAGCTAATCATCCACTCTACTCGGAAAAAAACAAAACTGGAATTGGGGAAATGAAGGACGAAGTACAAGGAAAGATATTGTACATGTTTGTTGGGCTCGGACCAAAGATATTTTGCTTTTTGAGGAGTACGGAAAACGATGAAAATTTTAAGAAAATCGCTCTTAAGGGGAGTACCACAACACATCCAGTGTAGAAGTTACTTATGATACTTCAGAGAGAATTTTCTTTAAGCAAAATAATTTAGCGTGTAAAATCAATAGTATTCGTTGCTACAAACATATTATTTACAACATTGAAGTCAATAAGTATACAGCACATGGATTCCATTCCAAACGCTATATTCTTGAAGATGGAATTAGAACTTTATCTTACGGTTACTATTTTATTAACGGCAGCTTTAATTCAACATAACAATCTCAAAGTTAAGCTGATGTAAAGTAACCAACCACGTTTAACATTTTTTTGCATTAATGTTCTCACGATAAGTACCATTTTATGTATGTAAATCGAGAATTTCTGTTGAGTAATGGAACATCTAAAAATAGGTCGAAATATAAATATAATAAAATAAGACTCAAAGGTAAACTTTCATAATTAAGTCTATTTCACTTCTACAAATAGAACACTTCAACTGGCTTGTCGAACAACTAAGGCACAAAACCTAATGACAACAAGGACCGTACAAGAAGGATGCATTTTCTGACAAGCAAATTTTACAAGAAATTATTTTCTTGAGTTTGCGAATTTCGTCATTAGCAGCACTGATGTAATCAAATTCCTCATTTTCTAATGAAACTGTTGCTGCTGTAGCACCCTAGGAGTATAATTTTATTAATTCTCATATTCAAAAGTTTCAAAATTGTTTACATTAAATTTCTTACAGTATTGACTGATTCACCTTCTTCATCACCATTAAGTAATTTTGGATTACCAGTACCTGCAGTCTGTATTTAGACAAAATGCATTTTCAATAAAACAAAAATTATTTTTTTATAATTGTTTCACTTACCGACAGTCTTCTATGGTCGTTGAGTACATAGTAAGCACAAGTAGGTGAATGTTCTGAGTGTTCTTCTCAAGGATCGTCGTTTCGATTCCATTCATAAACACAAACTCCGCAATAAAAACAAGTCCAAAAATCAGATGTTCCGACAAAAATAACCAGCGTCTGCCATGACACTGATATCCGGCAATGATTGATTTAAAATTTCCAAAAAGCTTTGAAGGCAATTAGAGACGGTGCAATATGCCAGAAAGATGGGACCGTTTTTTGATATGATGACCATTTCTACCAATTCCTCTGGTCTTGATTCTTGTTCCATCTACTTAATAGTGCACTAAAATCTGTTAACTTGTCGGATGCTACTATTTAACTAAGAGTCGTCGTTGTAGGGAACCCAGTAGGTGTGGTGAACTGAGCCAAGTCAGAAGCTGAATCATCAGTATTCTCAATTGCGGTTCAATGTTCTACGAAGTTTCGAGGTACTTAGACTCTGGGATGAAATTCTTTTCCGCAATGTTAATTTCACAATGGTATTTGGAATTGACAACTTCTTCAATATGTACAAAAATGTTTGCACCCGGCAGAGGGTCGATGTTCTTCACGGTTGATCTAAGCACGAAAGAGAGCAAATCTATAATGTTAGCTCCCTTTCTTTTTTCTCCTTGAAATCGGACTCCAGCTACTTCATCTCATGGTACTTTGTAGCCATCTCTTTTTAACGCCTTTATAGTATACACCGCCACTTGTTGTAATTTTGGAGATAACATCTCGCTTAACCGCTGAAGCGAAGAGTATTCTTCAGCGTCAGAAACATTTGATGTTTCATGTTTCTTTATCTTTTCGGTAATAGGAGTTATGGTGGAGGCAGAAGATGCCACGTGAATAGGTAACGGAGTTTGAGTGATTTCATTAAAATGGTTCCTCAGTCCCTTCGTCACTGTGTTGAATAGAGCAAGTTTTATATCGTCAGTTAGATTTTCTAAACTAAGGATTTTGGGAGAAAATACGTTCTTTCTGTTGAAAGAGTTAACTGAAGCTGTCTTATGCAGCAACTGATTTGCGTGGTGCAAGCTGATTAACTTTTCGTACTCCAGTTGCGGGATAAGCTTCATTTTTTTAGACATCACAGCCCAGCTACGTGACTAAGCGCCTTAGCAGCAAGTCCACCTAATATAGACAGTATTGGTGTGATAAGAAGTGGTAAAAACCTACCATTTTGAACAAGAAGCTGTTTTTTTCTTTTTAGCGAAACCCTTCTTCTTGACAAACTTCTGATACTTTCCTTATGTCTTGTTAATTTCTTCTTTTGTAGTTCACTTAGGGCTACGTTTCCTCTCAACGTGCTTAAAGCCAACTCAAAAAAGGCGTCAATATTGTCCCTAGATGCCTTCTTGATTAGATGTTTTTTATGTTTTCCTGTAATTGTTCCAACAAGTTGTAAAAAATTTTTGTTTCTCTGGATGCGTTTTGTCATCTTACAGAAGAGTCAGACCCTTAATTAGGTAGATAAATGATATGGTCTTCGTTTGGTAGAATTCCAGATTGAATGCGCAGATGATCATGGTAGCTTGGGTGTAAATTAATGAAAAGTGATGAGTATGACTTTTGAGTAGCTTGTTCGTAAGCTCCAAAAATTGCACTGGGTTTTCTTGAATTCAGTTGTCGGCTCAAGTAGAGGACTTGAGACGAGAAAAAGGGTTTCTTGCAAATTGTCAAATAATGAGTGTTCAGTCGAATGTCTCTTGCATATTTTATTTAAGGAAATAAATTTTGTGAGAAGAAGATCACAGATATGGACCTAAAATAATCATACTACTGGGTTCATTCAACTCAGAGCATTGACTCAATAAAAGTGTTACCTACGATGCACTCCACAAATGAACAATTCTTGAATCGTTTTGTGGTTCAATGAATCAGTCATTTGGTCATCAATCTTAATAAGAGTGTTATTCGCATGAATCAAGTCTAAATTTATACCTTCCACACATCTAACCTTCTTGTCAAAAGATTTCATTACATCATAGGCTGGTTGAGATTTCTTGTAGAAGATAAGGACATCATCGATTCGAGGTTTAATAAGAGAGTCCAGGTGTTGAATCAAGCTGTTCACAAATGTAGTTTTACCACATTGGGTTCCACTAGAAACAATATATGTGAATGGATGAATTAACTGGACTGATTCAAATTCGTAGTTCTGATGAGTCAGTGTTTGTATTTTCCTGATGTGTAGTACAATGTTACTTGACTTTTATTGATTGGAAGTTCATCTCCAAAGTCACCACACAAAATAATAGAGATCACATCCAACTCACCTCTGCACAAAGGAATATAAAATGGATTTACTATGTTTTTTAAACTTTGAGTTTACTTCTTGTATTAGCTGAAAAGCTGAGCCATAATGTTGAAGGTTCAGACTAATACTTCCTCCTAGTTTTCCTGAATAGGATATCAAGTTATTGTTATTGTGTCCAGTCAATGTGCGGATGGAGCAAACATAAGTGAGCTCAGAAAAAGCTAATTCGTACTGAGTAGGCTCTAATTAAACTTTGTATGATAACTTGATCCTATAATTTGCAATTCTGTTCGAAGGAACGTGTTTCTGGGAGCCATTGGATGAAAGAGTTAGGTAAAATGAAGACATGATGATTCTTTTAGATGATTCCCCAAGCTACACCAGCACTTTACTGAACTCCTAAACGTAGAAGATGCCACTAATTAGATTTTCACTCGCGTGCCTAATCCGATAAGTAATGGGAACTGAGCTGATTACTTCACAAACTTTGAATATTTCGGTAGTGAATGTAGACCAATACCCGTTTTCAAATTTCCCTTTCAATTTTCCTATCCGATCACGGTCGTATAATTTGAATTTTGCTTGTCCAGCTGGTTTGCTATAGAGATCCTTATTGGATTCCATCCAAACGTCCATTTAATTATGCTCGTTGACATCAGTATGGCGAAGTTTTGTCCTCGAGTGCGCAGTCTCGTTGTAGGATTTCAATAGTAGTGGAAGAATATCAATGTATGTCTGCTGACCAGTCATTATTAAATATTTCGAAATTCTGCTGCATATCGTTCTGTTGAACCATTCAATCAAGCTTGCTCCAAAGCTTGAGAAGTTGTGATACATTTAGTGATGCAACCGTTTCGTTTCGTTTTGTTTTTCAGAACAAACAGAAACAAAACGAAACGGATTAGATAGAAACAAAAACGAAACGGTATAAATGTAGGCAAAAACGGAAACGAAACGAACCGAAACGGAAACGAAACGAAACGAAACGGAAAGCGGTAACAAAATTAGGTTGAGCAAATTTATTACTGCAGAATAATTATAAATATAGGTTGGATTGATCCAAAATCTAATAGTTGAATTTTACTCTGCGTCGCAAGTGACGAAGTAATTCATTTTTAGAATAATTACCGATAGTAGTTTTAGACAAGAAAAACTATTTCATTGAACGTTTTAGTAAATGAACAAGAATGTTGACTTCGAAACATTTGTAGAATCCGGGTAAGTAATACGTCAATCCACCGAAAATTGAGCATCAATTACGGATATGGTACACATTGTTAATAGAAAACAAACTTTTGTATGAAATTTGAAAATTAGTGCAATAAAGTTAGCATATGACTTATTAGCTAAAAGTGCCGATTTAGATTTGAGAGAACACGACGTCACTCTATCTTTAATCTTGTCTAGATTGTGGATATGACATGAACCTTTTCATTTTTGGTAAAGTGAAACGTAACTGTTGCATCAAAATATTTTATCATAAATCGTGAAAAGTTTGTTTCGTTGATATAGTAACAGACACTATTTATATTTACTTTAAACAACAATTATTTTATTCTTTATTTATTTTTATTAATTTAGATTACAAACATTATTTGAAATTTAGAATAAATTTAGGGTTGAAAAAATTTCTGTGTTTTGACTCCATTTATAAATTATTAATTTGATCCTTAAGAAGCCAATAATTGGAATAATCGCAATTCTTTCCGTTATACTCAACTCGTTCGAAGGAATACAGTTAGAGTTGGCTTGAAAACGATAATGGATTTGTTCTAGCGACAAAGAAGCCAAAGTCACAAAGAAAACCTGCTAAGATGTATCAGATTACTATGTACCAATAAACACCGTGGAAGGAGACGTTCATTAGCTAAATTGAGAAGAACATTGGTCAAGAGAAATTACAGAAAAGTTGACAAAGGTAAATATAAAAAACAGGGTTTATTATTGTCTCTTGTATTCCTTTTTTTAAATTGAATCAAATTCTTAAATGATGATCATTTATCACCAAGATCGTTGATCAATCGTGATAATATTTATTTGCTAATCGCTTTCGATAATTTATTTACAAAGTATGATATTCACGTAATTCAGTTACTATAAATTATTTTCATTTTTTATGTTCTAGGCTGCACTGATCCAAACCAGTGCCATTCTCAAGTCCCAGAAACAACCGAAGAAAAAATCTCGTTAAATAACTAAGTAAGTACTACGTTAAAATTATTAAAACAGTAGTATACAGTAGTTAGAAATAATTGACATAATTTTATTTTTATTATTAGAAATGCCTGTCAAAATAGCTATTGAGAAGAAAATGGCAATTGTGACTATGATCAAAGAGAAAAAACATATTCTATTTGGGAAATTTTGGACAGATTTAGAACACAAAGACAAGTTATTGGAATAGAATAAAGTATTAGAAAAGGCCAAATCACTTGAATTAGTATCTGCTGGAAAGGATTACAAATATGTCCGAGATAATTTATACGCAGTTTGGAAAACACGAGCTTTCGTAAGTAAATTTAAAGTCATTGTTTTAGACGTTTAAATGTTTACCATGAATATAATTTTTTTAGCAAAAGAAGGACAACCAAGGAAAAACAGGCACTGCGGGAGGAAAGACTAAACAAATGGATGAATCTGAAACTTTCATAATCGAAAAAATTATTGGCCTAAAATCTCCAGCTGTTCAAGGTCTACCTGTTGGTGAAACTGGTGTCCACGTAGCTATCAGTGGAACTCCTACCGATGAAATAGTCGATGAAATGACTGAATTGCATAATTTTGAGGAAGAAATTGAACCAATCACTCTACCCTCAACTAAAACTCGTAGAAAGGCAAGAAAATGTGAATGCGATGAAATTATATTAAAGAAAAGAAAACTTCAGGTAGAAATACTGGACGTTGACTTGTACAAAAAGAAATGTGAATTGATGGAGTTAGAACAAAGACTTCATCTTTCGCCTTCAATTCATACCAAAGATTTGTATGCTTTTGTTTTGTAATAATTTATTGTAGAGATATTATCTTAGAATAGCTCGGAAAAACTAATCTAATTATTACACAAAGCTTGTCTGAATAAACACAGTGAATAAAATATTTAAAATTTAAAGGCACAAATATTACTTAGCTGTAATAAAGTAAGGAGTTAGCTGTAGTAAAATAATGGATTATTTCAAATTTTTATTTACATGAAATGAGCTAAAAGCCCCTGTAATCTACCATTATTCTGTAATTGTATTCCGTCACCGTTAATTCCTTCATATTCAGGGACAACTGGTACTGTCCATTCAAAATCTTCCTTTGTGGCAATGTTATGAAGTACTGCACAGGCCATTATTATTCTTCCAGCGTACATAGGGTTAACCCTTAAATAACGTAGACAAGGGAAGCGATTCTTCAGAATTCCGTACGAGCATTCGACAATTCTTCTTGTAGATTTGTGGGCTGCGTTAAATCGCTGCTCGTGCAATTCCAAGTTGTGATAGACAGGAGTCATTAGCCAATCCTTAACACCGTAAGCTGAATCTCCTAAAAAATATATTGTAGATTTTTTAACCCTAAATGCATTGGACATGAGAAGTAGACATCGGAAACTAGGCATATGCATAGCACATGTGCAGCATGATTGGACATGTGAAGTAGGTATTAGACAATCTACAGTGCGTATTGGACATTAGGGTTTAGACATGCGCAGTACGCATTGGACATGCTCAGTATGTATTGGACATGGGAAGTAGGTATTTAGACATGCACAGTATGTATATAACTAGNTTATGTATATAACTAGCGCAGTAGGTATTGGACATGCTCAGTATGTATTGGACATGGGAAGTAGGTATTTGGACATGCGCAGTATGTATTTGACATGCTCAGTAGGTATTGGACATGCGCAATGGGTATTGGACATGCGCAGTAGGCATTGAACATTCGCCATGGGTATTGTAAATGCTTAGTTCGCATTAGACATAAAAGATATCGAATAAATTAATTATGATTAGTCAAATATAGATTTACCAAGAATCACAGCTCCATTGAAGGGTCTCCAGCCATTTTCAAAACGTTCTGAGACATTGGAATTTCGGAGTACCCTTGCGGCATGCACACTTCCAGGCTATCTAGCCGATACATTGTAGAAAACATGATCAGGGCCGCAAATGAACATGGCATTGATGGCGTGTTTCCCATGTCGGTCAACATATGAAGCCTCATTATTTGACGGAGCCTCAATAGGAATCAAAGTTCCGTCCACAAGCCCACAAACACTAGGAAATTCTCCAATTCTTAGAAAATCCACTGCAACATTTTCCATGTTTTCTGGCCACTTGAGATATTTTTGGAACATAAAATCGATGATTCCATTGACCACACGTTTGAGAGCTCGACAAACTGTAGATTTATGTGGACCGTGCATATCTGACGTTGTATGATATTGACTCCCAGATCCCAAGAAATGTAGTGCAGTTAGCAATTGTTGAAAAGGGCTTAATGCTTTATTTCTAGTTGACTTATGACTTAGGACTGCACCAAGTTCTTCCAGAACAAATTCTACCTCATCTTTCCTAAGCCTGAACTTTTCCTTAAACGTAGATCCTTGTATGTTATCATAATTTATTCGAGGCTTACATATTTTCTTCTTTCTTGGCTCTAAGTTATCTTCATCTGACTCGTCACTCGAATAATAGTTTTCATCCTGCAAATTATAATTACTAAACTTTGTATTTATAATAGGTTTAATAAAATTTTATGAATTTGTAAATTTACTTACCATGTTGATCTTCAAATTTCAATGAACTTTCTACTTTTCAAAAAATTTAATTTTTGAATATATCGATGTGATAACCTTCTAAAATCTTGAAAAGTAAAGATACTTTTCAATTTTTAATATTTCAATTATGTTTTGATGCAACAGAATATTATTTTTATTGAAAGGTAACCTAACATTTTCACTTTTCAAAAACCTAACCTTTCACCTTGCCAACTACTTTTGATACAACAGAAAATTTTCAATTTTCCAAATTTTTCAAAAAGTGAAAGGTGAAAAGTTTTTGATGCAACAGGCCCCAGGGGCTGGATATGCATTGTAAAACTTACTCAAATTCGGTATATTTTGTTTGATTGATGTATTGCTTACCCATATTTTACAAATCGAAATAAATAGTTTTGTTTATATTTTTATCATTAACTCCAACGTTTAATGAAATATTTGTCTAAACCTTCTACGTTAATTATTTCTAAAATTAATTAACTCGTGNCGTTAATTATTTCTAAAATTAATTAACTCGTGACTCGTGACCCTGAGTAAGATTCAACCAAAATTGAATCTTTTGAAAACAAAATTCTTCTCCAATCCCATATCCTCATTTTGTGGAACTAAAAATAGTAGCTAGATGTCTTCGAAACATATATAAACCTCTACTGGCGGAATAAATGGGAGTATAAAAAGTGTGAGAAAGATACATCAAGCCAAGTTTTACAAGTTTTACTTTAAGAAATTTCAAATTTTTTCAAATCCAAGATTACCTTCTCGCACACTTACATGACCGTTTTTCGTTTCGTTTCAGTTCGTTTCGTTTTTTTACTGCAAAACGGTAAACGAAACGAAACGGAAAATTCGTTTCATGAAAACCTAAAAACGGAAACGAAAAACAAAACGGAAAACGGTTTTTTGTTTCGTTTTGAAACAAAACGGTTGCATCACTAGATACATTTGAAGAGTGGAAGTGCAGCATTGCGATGAAATGTTTGTTCCTGAATTCTCTGCCTTTATCACATTTCAAAAACTTTGATTTCTTATGGCTTATCTTCAGAATTTGCTCAAATCCTGCGATCACTACTACCGCCTTCTTAGACTTTATTGGAATAGCTTTTGCATATTGGATAAATGCATCGATGAGAGTTAGAAGACAGGAGCAGCCTTTGTTGCGTCTTACATACTTTGGAAGGAACACAATATCAGTTTGCCACAAGTAGTTAATTCTTGGAGCAGTTACTTTCCTTCGCCTAAATTTAGATATCCTTGGTTTATGTAGCGTTTAACAATTTTGACTAAGCAGATATTCTGAAGCTGCTTTCTTCGATATTCCACAAATTCTACTTGTACTTAAGTAGAATTTGTGGAATATCGAAGAAAGCAGCTTCAGAATATCTGCTCATTGTTCTCAAGGGTTTTCCCCGACGGTCCACCGTATTTTTTTTTTAATTTTATATTTCACCATTAACACGAAACTTATTGTCAAAAAAAAAGTGAATAACCTCATAACTATCTTGTGCTTATTAAATATTTCCGCATATGTATGAACATATATGTATTAAATTATTTAGACTAACAATAATGAACGTGTTTAAATATTGAGAGTAGTGAATTTTTGAAGTATAAATTAATCGAATTACAAATATTCCAAATGATCTTCTGAATGCATTAGAATCACTTGAAGAATTTAGTATGAAGAGTAACTCCCTCAGGCATATTCCAAATAGATTTTTCATCTCTTTAGAAAATTTGAAAGAATTGAATCTAAAAAAACTCAATTGCGGATATTCCAATTCGAATTATGATTTTAAAAATCTTCGTTCTCTTAAATTAGCATTTAATCAAATTACTCGAATTGATGACCATGCTTTTCATGAGTTGAAGAAATTAAAATCCATTGATATTAGTTCAAATCAAATCATTCGATTACCAAGAGGAGTATTCAAAAATTTGCATGCATTAAAAAAATTTGATGTCTGTGAAAATCAAATTATTGAAATTGAAGATGGAGCATTTATAAATTCTAATAAAATTGAAATGATGGATTTTGCACATAATGCAATTGAATCAATTCCTGATATTATTAAATCTCCAACACTCAGAGTTATTGACTTTAGTCACAATCAACTAATTACAGTTAAGAAAGATGTCTTCAGAAATGCTCAAGGACTCCTGGAAGTCTACCTAACTGTCAATTTAGATAGAGTTATTTAAATTTATTTATAAATTATAATGGAGTTTGATACTAAAATCTTTAAAACTTACATGGTGTATAAGATGTCTTCTTCTTTTTCTTTTTCTCTGAATTAAAAAAAATATGAAGCTTTCCCTATAACTTTCCCTATAACTTTCTAATATTAAATTTTTACATACTGTATTAATTTAATATTATATAAAACGAAAATTGACCAAAATGTCTAATTAAAATAATTTCAAATTGATAAATATTATCAAATGATTAACTATGAAAATCATTTTTGTTATAACAAATAAGATAAAGAAGAAAACACAATTTAATTCTATTATGTTGATGTTATTTTTCCCAATCGGGGATCCCCGGCGTTTCCAGGGAATCTATTTCCCCAAAATCACCGATTCCCTGATCGGGGACGGTTTTAAATTGCAATCTCTAATTGTACAGCTATCAAAAATTTCGATTTCATTAGAGTGGTTTTCCTTAAATATTACAAGCAAATGAATTCCAGGTTGTGCAGCAGTATCTGAGTTTACAATGACAGCCAAATTACTCTCATGGAACATTTGTCGAAGTAGGATTAAATGCAAAAGTCTTAGTTGACGATGGATATACCAAACTATTGAAACGAGTAAATAAACTTAGGGAAGCACTTGGTATTTTTAATGATCCGCTATTGGTCCCGAAACCGTTGGATTTTAGTACAAGGATAAGTATAACTTTCATTGTATACATTATAAGTATTTTAATTTGTATTATTTCTATTATATCGGAATTAGTATTGTTTGGTTGTATGAGAATGTTTAACGTTTTGCATTATATTAAGACTACTATGTGATTAAAATTAAAATTGAGAAAATCAGGTTAAATACGCTCAAATATTCGAAACTTATGTGTAAAATCAATTATTATTTTGTCTCTTGAAGTATCGATAAGATGATGACATTTTATATACACTCTCTTTATGAGCATTTCAATTATCATTTTCCAAATAACGCTCTGAATATGCGACACAAATAATACATATCTTAGATAAGATAGACTTTAAAATTGTTATGAAAACTTGTGTATTTATTTAAGACAAAGGTCATGATTCAAAATTTATTATTATTATTATTATTAAAGTAGGGTACCTAACAGAGCTCATCGAGCCGCTCTGGACACGTGAGCTGTGTTTACTATCACGGGTTTGCCACCTGGCTAACCCCAGTCAACAATAGGTACTCGTGTTTCAAACGACTTCCCTTCGCCAAAAACTCGACCTTAATCCTGTCCGGGCCACGACTGGCCTAGGTCATTCAAGTCTGTTCCGGTAACCAAAAAAAAAGCCGTATCGTCTCCTCCAGATCCCAAGTGCTCAGCTTAACGTCATGAGCTGGACGAACGAAACAGTGGAATCATTCCACTGCTTGGTTAAACGTCTTGAGCTGGACGAGTGAATACGAAAAATTAATCTGGTATTACCGTCCTGGCTTTTTTAAAATGACAAAAAATTTTCTGTCTCTTCAGCAGCTGTTCAACTACTATGGCCCANATTACCGTCCTGGCTTTTTTAAAATGACAAAAAATTTTCTGTCTCTTCAGCAGCTGTTCAACTACTATGGCCCAGTCAGGGAAACACTCTGCTCAAGTCCGACCCACGGGCCAGGGAAATTAATGGCCGGTCTAGAGGTTTTTCTGTCCCACTTTTATTTAATTTTTTGAAAAAGAAAAAATTATTCTGAGCCCGGAGAAATCCCGGCTACACAGTTGTCATATTTGTCAGAAAAATTAGTGCAGTTTATATAAAGTGATTCTATAAGAACATATAAAAATTAACGTAAACCATGTTATAAGTATAACTTTCATTGTATACATTATAAGTATTTTAACTTGTATTATTTCTATTATATCGGAATTAGTATTGTTTGGTTGTATGAGAATGTTTAACGTTTTGCATTATATTAAGACTACTATGTGATTAAAATTAAAATTGAGAAAATCAGGTTAAATACGCTCAAATATTCGAAACTTATGTGTGAAATAAATTATTATTTTCTCTTGAAGTATCGATAAGATGATGACATTTTATATGCATTCTCTTTCTGAGCATTTCAATTATCATTTTCCAAATAACGCTCTGAATATACGATACAAATTCAATTGAAGTAATTGAATGTCCGCGTTTTTGATAAAAACTTCGTCGTCTTGATCATCGTTTGTTGAGTTGCTAGCAGAGGACAAAGGTTGAGTATCATGTACGGTAGTGTTAAACGCTGATTTTGACGAGGTAGGTTGTTTAGTAGTTCTTTTTCGCTGAAGTGGTAGTTGATGATCTGGAAGAATGCCGTGTAATCTTTTTGAGATTCTCACGGTTCCTTCAGTAGAGGAAGTTGATGAGTTGCTGAGTTTGCTGTATGTTGAGCCAGAGATGGATGTATCGGCTTTTTTTGACATGAGGTCATAGCGTTGGGTTAGATGTTGAGTGGGTGTGTTGTGATTGAGATAGGTCGATGCGAATCGACATTTGCTAGGATGAAGTGTTAAGCCTTCGGCTTGAAATCGTTCGAGTACTTTCTAAGTTTAGAGATGTGTTCTTCTATAGTTTTGCTGAATATGATGATGTCATCAATAAACGATGCGACGACTTCTGGTTTGAGACCAGTGAGAATTATATCCATAAGTTTGCTAAAATGGCCTGAAGCTCCAGAAATGCCCATGGGGAGATCTTTATAATCGTCAGGTCCTTCAGGTGTCGCAAACGCGGATTTTTCTTTGTCGTTGTCATCAATGAGTACTTGCCAGAAACCTGATTTTTTGTCCATGACAGAAATGTCGTTTGCATTTCGTGGT
The DNA here is from genome assembly GCA_002738285.1 of Holacanthella duospinosa. NCBI lineage: Eukaryota > Metazoa > Arthropoda > Collembola > Poduromorpha > Neanuridae > Holacanthella > Holacanthella duospinosa. Next base: position 234,839 of record NIPM01000286.1, read on the forward strand.
CTAGCTAGGATGTCATTAATTAGAGGTAGTGGATAGGCTGTGATGTTTTTATTGATGCTGTTGAGAAATCGGAAATCCGTTGTGCATCGTAGCGTTTTGCTGTTACCATTTTTAGGTACCAGATGGACTAAGGCTGACCACGGTGAGTTGCTGGGTTTGATTAAGTCTAATTCTAACATTTTGTTTATTTCTTGCTGGATTTGTTGTCTGGTGTTTTCTTATGCTGGGTAGGCTCGTATATCATTTGGCGTGTGATCTGCTACGTCTATTTTGAATTTGAATTTATCTGTTCGTCCTATCTGGTTGGGATCCCATGAGAATACGTTTTGAGATTTGTCCATAATTTCTAGGAGTTTATTTTTATCTTGTTGAGTTAGATCTGGATTGATGTTCAATTTTTCTTTTTGTGAGGCTGATATGATGTTGATATCAGCAGGTGTTGGGTTTTCTGATGTTCCCTTTCTGCCGAGGACAAACCTTTATTGATATATTTATCCTGATGTGATGGGTTTGTTATGGCGAAGACTGTTGTAGAGTTGTTGATTATCATGTTGGAAATTAGAAGTTGATTTTTGTAGTAAGCGGTTGTAGATTCTTTGATTATCCTTTCCTCTGTTGCTTTTAATTTAGTCGGTTCTATTTGGATGATGACTTGACTTCTGGCTGGCACGTGCGTTTTTTCTCTAGCTCTAATAATTATTTTAATTTCTGCCTATTGTTTGTATGGTGTGAGTGGATGTTCAAGCCAGATGTTGCTTCTCTGGCCTGTGATGGGTAAATTGCCTGCTAGTTTTGATCAAAGTAGTCTTTGCTTTAAATTGATAGCAAACTTGAACTTTTCTAGAAAATCGAGTCCGAGTATAAAATCGAAACCAAGATCTTCTACTACTAGACAGGGGTAGTCTACTGTAAGTTGGCCTATGGTGATTGGGATGATAGCTATGCCTTTATTTTTGAGGGGGTCTTTTAGCTTTCCAAGGTTAATGAACGTATTTCGAATTCTGGTGAAGTTTGTGCTGATGCGATGGTCTTTGAGGCAGACAATAGCTCTTGTATCTATTAACAAATGTCTGTCGATGTTGTCAATTTTTCTTAAAATGGTTAGTTGTCCTTCGTTCGGTGTTGTCATTTTGAGTATAGATGTGCCTTTGAGTGAAGGGTGTGAAGTAATATCTAAGATTTTTGGTTCGTAATATGGTTGATGGTGTGCAAATCTATGATTGTAGAGCGGGTAGGCGGGCCTTAGTTGGCCCGCATACCCGCTGTACGTTGGCGTTGGGGGTAAAGTTTGGTTGTTGTGGGTTGTTTGTCGCATATGGCCTTGGTGTGAATGGTGTGTAGTTCCTTAGATGTGGTAAGAATGATGTATTTCTGGGGGGTAGTATTGTCCGTTAAAATTATGTCGATTGTAGAAGCAAGTGGCTGACACATGACCCATTTTATTACAGACGTAGCATCTAGGTTTGTTGTTGTCTCTTTGGTGGTTGTTTGTGAATAATGTTGGAGGTAGTTGATAAAAAAAGCGTTGTCTGTATTGTGTTCGTTGATACTGTTGTTGCCTAGGGTTGCAATAGTTATTGCGTTGTTGAATGTTGATGCTGAACTTTTCTAGTGCCTTGGTGACTTCCGTTGTGCGGATGATTTTAGGAATTTGGTCGAGTTCGCGCATTCTCTTTCCTTCATATTCCTCGATTATTTTGATGAGGTCTTCCCAAGTAGTCGGAATTCCACGATACTGCACGAATCGGCGTACAGTGGAAAGCATTTGTTTGACGATCCTTTCACAAAGTTCGTTTTCTCTGTAAAGTGCCTGTTGTCGCCGAAAAGATTTCGTAACCGTGTGATGAATGAACCTGTGTTTTCGTCCACTTCCTGCTGATAGTTGCTGATGTGAACCATTCTCAGATCCTTCTCTTCTGGATCCTTTGGGCAGTTGGTTAGGAAAGTGTCCTTGAGGGTCTTACAAACAGTAGTGGTGTCGTCAATTCGTTTACGGTAGATTAAAATCCATTGTTCCGCGCCGGGGTTATCAATAGCTGTTGAAAATTGTTGTTTCCTTTCTTTGTCGGCGAGTTTGAGCAAATCCGCCTAAGTCTCGAATCTGATGATAAACTTTTTAAACTTTTTTTGGTGAGTTTCTGTCGGAAGGTGGGTTTTTCTCCTATCTGATGTAAATAACTGGTTGGTCAACCATGGTAGATTTTGTGGTTGTCCGCGGTTGTAAAAAAGTACCTGTAGAATTTTTTATTGATTCGATGGCACGCGGTTGTTGGTCTGTGACTTGTGTGGATAATTGAATTGTTGTCCGCGCTTGTTTGTCAGTAGGCTGAATATTGAAGTAATTGAATGTCAGCGGTTTCGAGAAAAACTTCGTCGTCTTGATCATCGGTTGTTGAGTTGAGGACAAAGGACAAAGGACAAAGGACAAAGGTTGAGCATCATGTACGGTAGTCTTTAACGCTGATTTTGACAAGGTAGGTTGTTTAGTAGTTCTTTTTCACTGAAGTGGTAGTTGATGATCTGGAGGAATGCCGTGTAATCTTTTTGAGATTCTCACGGTTCCTTCAGTAGAGGAAGTTGATGAGTTGCTGAGTTTGCTGTATGTTGAGCCAGAGATGGATGTATTGGCTTTTTTTGACATGAGGTCATAGCGTTGGGTTAGATGTTGAGTTGGTGNCTCACGGTTCCTTCAGTAGAGGAAGTTGATGAGTTGCTGAGTTTGCTGTATGTTGAGCCAGAGATGGATGTATTGGCTTTTTTTGACATGAGGTCATAGCGTTGGGTTAGATGTTGAGTTGGTGTGTTGTGATTGAGATAGGTCGATGATCGTGAGTCATCTCCACCATTGTTAGAAGTTTCATCCTAATCGTTGATTATTGATGATTTAATAATAGTAGATTAATAGATGAGTTTCATATTTGCTGAAGAGTTTTATTAGGCAGATAAGATGTTGCTCTCGTGTTGNAGTTTCATATTTGCTGAAGAGTTTTATTAGGCAGATAAGATGTTGCTCTCGTGTTGTTATGAAATCTAATATGGCAGTGAGATTCCAATAGCCTGAAAGGCTCTTTTATTTATATCCATTTTGATGAACCAAATCAATACTAATGCACTGGTAACGACATCAGTATGCTTTACATGCTGATGAAGCTGTCAATGCATTTTTGATGGATGTGTGTCATCTTATAAACGTATGGGGTGAGTAACCTAATAATTCCTTCTCTTCTTTTATGACCTCTATACTGGACTCCCAACACAAGGCACANGTTATGAAATCTAATATGGCAGTGAGATTCCAATAGCCTGAAAGGCTCTTTTATTTATATCCATTTTGATGAATCAAATCAATACTAATGCACTGGTAACGACATCAGTATGCTTTACATGCTGATGAAGCTGTCAATGCATTTTTGATGGATGTGTGTCATCTTATAAAAGTATGGGGTGAGTAACCTAATAATTCCTTCTCTTCTTTTATGACCTCTATACTGGACTCCCAACACAAGGCACANGTATGGGGTGAGTAACCTAATAATTCCTTCTCTTCTTTTATGACCTCTATACTGGACTCCCAACACAAGGCACATCGAATCACATTAAAAGTCACATCAAATCTTGGTGCACGGTCACAAGACTGAGAATTACTTTTCTTGTCATTTATTCGTTGACTAAAGACATTATAATGAAAGACAGCAGTAACAATAGCCAAATTACGGAGGTTATACAACTACAATATATGTAGAGCTCCTTTTTGTACGAGAAATAAAAATCGACTAACCCTCTCCTCTCACGAGACACAGGAAAACATTAGTTTTATTAGCATGGCCAATTATGTCATAGGAAAACCATGTTACCTATTTCATGAGTTTTTTGATACTTTGTGGTCAATTCACATTGACTTTATGTCTTTATTCTTCGTAACCGGCCTAAACCGGTTATTTTAAAATTGCTTAACCGTATGGAAACCAATTTTTTCCACAATATTGTAGCACGGTGTTATTTCTTTCCCTTTAAAATGATTATCTAGACTTCCAGGATCCGTCCTGAAAAATTGTGGAATGGGATATCTTGTGTTCCGAATGGGACCTAATGATTCAACTTAAAGATGATTTGAATTGAAACTGGGTTCACTAGGATGGCGGGTTGGGTCTTTACTAATTCTAGGGTAATCCTGGGTGGTAGGTAGACAATCAGTGTTGGTGGTGGGAGAGCTTAGGTCTGGTTCCAGGCTTCTCTTCCTGAGTTTAGTACTAGATACGGGATTCCAGCTGAGTATACCGTTATATGGTACTGTTCTGAAATTGATCCTGACTTTCCCTGCGGAATACCACTGAGGTTCTGACTGAGTTTAGTTCTGATTACCAGACTGCCTGAACTATGAAACGGAATTCTCTGCGTCAGGTCCATCTGGGGTTGGTCTATTTTGGTGGTTATCTGGGACAGAACACTACCCGTTCCACTGAATGCACTGACTTCTGTTTCCTATTTCGGGACTTTCCTATTTTGGGGCTCNCTACCCGTTCTACTGAATGCACTGACTTCTGTTTCCTATTTCGGGACTTTCCTATTTTGGGGCTCCCTATTTCGAGACGTCCGCCTAGATGTTCTGTCGAAGTGCTCTGCCAGGACGGACTGGTTACTTTACTGTACTTGGTAGGGCTCTGGATACCGGACCCGTTCCGAATCTGGTAATAGTNCTAGATGTTCTGTCGAAGTGCTCTGCCAGGACGGACTGGTTACTTTACTGTACTTGGTAGGGCTCTGGATACCGGACCCGTTCCGAATCTGGTAATAGTTATCGGACTCGTCCCGCACTTGAGACTGGAACTGTACTACCCCAGGGTCTGGTACTGGACTCCGGACTACCTGGTAGGAAAACTAATAAACCTGATGGGGATACTCACAAATCTGTTCTCCGGACTAGGAGAACTCCTTTCCCGTCTCCTGTGGAGTTAAACGCATGCTCCTATCCGAGAACTCCAGACGTCCCGTTCTGCGGGAGAACCGGGAGTCAGTCTCTCTGGGCTCTCCTGATTTCTGGTTCCGCGGGTGAACTGGGTTTTTTTCCGGGCTCTCTGCACTATCGTTCAACTAAACCAGGACTAGAAGACTTACCGGTGGACCGTAATCCACATCTTTCCGATACTATGAGGTCGGGTTGTACTCTCCCGTTCCGGGTGGATTTCGTGAAAGGTAAAGTTGTACTTGGTCCCAATGCCCCGGGCGCCATCGAAGCGTCCAGGGCATCCGTTCTCTATCACTAGGTGCCCCGTCCAATCCAGCGGCACCGGAGGTATCGGGGACCGAGATATACAAAAGGGATGGTGTGCTGTGTCTACAGGAACCCGAAAAGCTAGGGTTGCTCGCTGTTGATGGATTTTGCCACGCGGGACTTTTGACCCTAACCAGAGGTTAAGCCCTGCGGAGTATACGGTCTTCTGATAGATGGGGAACTTCCGACACTACACACTTAATGTTCCGAGGATGGAAAACTCTTGTCTCTCTCTCTCCTTATCCCTCTGTGACCACACCAACTCCAACAAACTCCACACCATACAGTTAGATTAAACATTATACTCTTAATTTGGGACTAATTACGANCACACCAACTCCAACAAACTCCACACCATACAGTTAGATTAAACATTATACTCTTAATTTGGGACTAATTACGAATTTTTTTCCCAAATTCTTACTAATCTACAACCGTTCCTATTGGACTAAGATTAACCAATATTCCTACCTTTTTGGTAAATAACGAAGCACTACCTAGGGTCCTATTCNCACACCAACTCCAACAAACTCCACACCATACAGTTAGATTAAACATTATACTCTTAATTTGGGACTAATTACGGATTTTTTTCCCAAATTCTTACTAATCTACAACCCTNTTTTTTTCCCAAATTCTTACTAATCTACAACCGTTCCTATTGGACTAAGATTAACCAATATTCCTACCTTTTTGGTAAATAACGAAGCACTACCTAGGGTCCTATTCTCGAGCCAAAAATTATTTAGTCTTCAAAATGTCGGACGTGCAGGAGCGTAACAACTTCTGAGTAATAGGAGATGCATGGGATTGCAACCGTCGCCGTGGCAGTGTGGAGAAAGTATAAATTTGAGACGATTGCAATCCCATACATCCATGAGTCTTTTCAAAAGGATCTAGCAGGGGCATTCATCCCAAAATATCCACAATTAGTAATGCATCCAAGAGTCTTTGATAGTAACTCTGTCAAAATTCTATGGCACTCATAGGGTGTAAAAAATATGTAATCGATTTTTTTTAGAAATAAGTTAGCCCTTTACATAAAAGCAAATGAATTATAGCAAACATATTTTAAACTTAAGTAAAACTAACTCCATTTAAATAAAAATAACTTCAAAATGGTTATAATTTTGGAGAATTTGAACCATTTATTCCAAAGTATTGTCAATAGTAATCTACCAAAAAGCACATTGAAATATATTACGGTGTAAAAGAAAATATTACATTTCAGTATTAAAAATCACGTCAAACTATCAACTCGAAGAAAAATTACGCAAATTTGAGGAACGGAGAGCAGAATTGACATTACAGTGAGAACAAGTATTAGAGTTTAAAACAGTAAAACAACGGAGAGATTCAAAAAGACGTAGGCAAGCAATACAAGACGGATTTTTACAACTTCATTATGATATAAGACATAGTGTTCCACAAAAGCGTTGTAGAAAACCATGCTGGGTTTGCGTAGCACTAGCAAATCTTGGGCGGGTAGGTAAAACTGGAGTGCCTCAGCCTATTAGAGAAAAGAAAAGTATATTTATACGTTCTAGCTGATGTACACATCAGTTACAAGAATGGCGTTGACAAGCAACGTAGTCCATATAGATAAGCAGTGTGAATTTCAAAGACAATCCAACTATCTCAGTAATAAATTGGTTTTCATATCTCTCAGTTACAATTTTAATTTTGTTGGAGCAACATCTAAAAATTTCATATCTCTCAGTTACAATTTTAATTTCGTTGGAGCAACATCTAAAAATAGATACCAAGTCAACCAAGTCTACGCGACAATAAGGTTTCGAAGAAAAACGTAATAAACTCGTCGACAAAATTACTGACCTTGACAAAATAGATTTATTAAAAATGGACGCAAAAGGACTGCGTTTATTTAAACGAAATTATAATAAAGTGAAGACGGAAATTGGGAAAATTCACTTTAGAAAAACAGGTGTTCAAAAAGGTAACATTACACTGATTTTGCTCTTGACCCTATGGTCCTAAAGGCCATAAATATGCGTCCCATAAGGACGCATAGGATATGCACTATGTGCATAAGTATGCAGCCCATAAGGCTGCATAAGAATATGGCCTATGGCCATTGGTATGACACCCATAAGGTGTCATATGGTGCCATCCCTTCACTTGCTTAATCTTAATATATTTTATTTCTGATTTGGATTGTGTTCAAAAATATTTGATATGTGGTGTTATAGCAACTCATTCTGCAAGTGTCAAAACCTCAAACTTGGTAGAATAACGTATTAGTTTAATTTTGGATGTCAACATGGAAGGTGTAGATTTTGAATATTGTCTTCATGCACCATTTTGCATGACAATATCTGGCTGTGTACAATCTGGAAAATCAACACTTACATCACAATTTCTACAACGACGACATGAATTAATTGATGTACCAATTGATAATATTCTGAATTGCTATACAGAATACCAGGAAAAGTTTTTAAATTTACTTAACGAAAAAATACATAAAATAAAGTTCCACAAAGGACTACCAGAAAAATTGGCTAATCCTCTTGATAATCATCGGATTATTATTTTGGATGATTTAATGCAAGAAATTTCAAAATCAAAAACAATATTATGTTCATTTACAAGAACGTCACATCATCGTAAAGTCAGTATCCTAATTTTGACGCATAACTTTTTTGAAAAATCACTAAGGACTTTGACTTTGAACGGCAAGTACATTTGTTTAATGAAAAATCCAAGGGAAACAAATCAAGTATATTGTATTGGACGACAATTGTGTGGTGGAAAAAGGAATACAGTTTTTGAAACTGCATACCAAGACGTTATGAAAAAACCATACGGACAATAATTTGTCGACTTGCATTTACGTCAAGATGACGATTACAAAATTCGTGACTCAATTTTTCCTGATTGTTGTACAGTATATACAACATTGTGAAGATGAATATGGGTAAAGTCACAAAGAGTGTCAAAGTTTGCAACGGACCAGATTTAAATCATTCGTGAGANATTCGTGACTCAATTTTTCCTGATTGTTGTACAGTATATACAACATTGTGAAGATGAATATGGGTAAAGTCACAAAGAGTGTCAAAGTTTGCAACGGACCAAGATTTAAATCATTCGTGACACTGGAATCACGTTTAAAATCATTTGAAACATGGAAGCATACTCTAAATTCAACTGAATTGGCAGCTGCAAGATTAGTTTACTTGGGAGCTGAGAATAAAGTATGCTGTTTGTATTGTAGAATTGGAATTTATAAATTTGAACCAACTGGTGACCCTTGGACTGAACACGAAAGATGGACGTCATATTGTCCTTATATATTGTTGGTTAAAGATTTATCCCCCAAATCAAACTGATGCTACTATTATTTGTAAAATTTGTCTAGAAAGACACATTAATGTTGTATTTTTTCCTTGTCGTCATTTTGTCACGTGCAATGTATGTGCTACTGCTATTTCAAAATGTGTAATTTGTAGAAGTCAAATTTCTGATATTGTAAAAGTTTTTTTGTCTTAAGAGTATGCCCGTAAGCTAATGTATTAACATTATCTGGTAAAATAAATCGTTTTAAATCAAAGCCATTAATTGCTTTTTTTGTTGATTCAATAGTATATAATTTTTGATCAAATCTACGTATTGATTTGGATGTCACTTATGTTTGTATAGAATTTTATATAGCATTGACAAAATGATCAAATTGACATTGTCGTTGAAGACCGAGTCGTGGAATTCTTTTCCCTTTTTTTCTAAATTTCTCACTTGTTACATTTAGATCAGTGACGGAATCAATATTGTTTTTTATATATCTAAATGCATATAGCTTTGGCTTGTTGACAACAAAATGTGTAATTATAGCATTTGCCTTTTCATCCTTCATACATCCCAGTTTCTTCTTGTTTCTTTGACTATAATATTGTCCAAAATATGGGTGATTTGGATTATAGTCGCTAANTAAATGCATATAGCTTTGGCTTGTTGACAACAAAATGTGTAATTATAGCATTTGCCTTTTCATCCTTCATACATTCCAGTTTCTTCTTGTTTCTTTGACTATAATATTGTCCAAAATATGGGTGATTTGGATTATAGTCGCTAAAATCAAATCTATCACCTTCATCATCCTTCATACCTTGAAATATATTTTGAGTTTCAACTTTCATTACCAAACTATCAGTGTCCCTTTACATCAAGTTGAGCTTGTCTCCATATTTCGTTGAAAAATAATCATGATACCAATCAAACATGATGACATTTGATAGTTTCAAACANAAACTATCAGTGTCCCTTTACATCAAGTTGAGCTTGTCTCCATATTTCGTTGAAAAATAATCATGATACCAATCAAACATGATGACATTTGATAGTTATGTTGAACCAACAACAATTGGTCTGTCCAAAGTGACCCCAAAAAAGTTTCAGTGAAACTAATACAACATTTTCGTTGATGATTTTGATATTTTGAATTGTAGGTTTCTTGTTATACTGTAGTGCTCTATTTCTGTCGGTGATTAGACGAATGTTGACGCGCGTACGCTTATTCTCCACAAATTTACCAAAACAAGCATTTGATGCCAATTTCCAAAATGCTACTTCAATTTTACTTGTGGACTCTTGTCGTTTTTTGGTATTGAAATCAATAAAAGGTTTCAACCATGGAGACTGTGTAAATGTAATTGCGCGATGGACTATGGTCACACGACATCCCAATTTGATCCAACATTTCAAAGCACGATAATGACAAATATAATTTGTTTTGTTCATAAAAATCTGCCATCAGTCTCCCAGTCTTGAATGTGGCGTTAGATGTTATTATATTATTTCTAAAATCTACCATGTGTGGTGACAATTCTTCAGTTTTAACAACCCGCTTATATGGCATTGGAGTATAAGCGTTCAATTTTTCATGTAATTTTGGAGGTATAATTGCATCCACTTCAACAAAATAGCCAATACTTCCACGTTCGGGAAAATTTTGAAGAAAATTTGTTGGATTCAAATTCATATTCTCCAAAACTTTTGGCCCAACCCACTCATAGTCTTTCTCAGGCAAGTAGTCGATTAATGCTGCTCCATATAAATTATTGGCGTCAAGCATTATTATCCAGATGATTGGTTTTGAAGGGTAAAAATCTGGCATGGGAGGATTGTTGGCTCTACAAGTTCTAATATCACCAACAGTAACTAACCACCTTGTACACTAAGTTCCAGCATGATATACATGGTAGGATCTTTGATATGCTCCAGACATTCTGCAGTAATTTTTAATGCAGCGTCATACACTATCATTGGAAGTGAAAAATAATGGCATATATCTAGACCATAGCTCGTGTACATGACGTCTCTTGGACGTAAACAACAGTCCCCAAGTATAGCTGTATCCAGTAGACAATATGCTTTGGTATATTGTCTCATTGTTTCAATTTTCAACGTATTCCATACGTTTTTTGCATGTGAATATTGCTCTGGAGTGATGTCATCGCCTGTTAAATTGTTATTAAATGATTGCTTGGATGGTAAACATATTTCATTATATTTTTTCACAGAGTCAATTCCTTTTCCATGCAAGAGTTTCAATTCGACATCACTGAGGTGACTGAATACAGTTTTGGTAAGTTTAAAGTCTGCTTGGTCCAAAGTATTTCCAAGAGCTTCCAGGCTTGTATTGAAAAATGCATACGAGTCGATAAATCTTATAATTTGTCCTCGAAATTTTACAATTATACAAGCAAATTTTTCAGACGACGATGCACTTACTTCTACATTTTGAATCAAATCCTTGTTTACTGCCTCTAAAATCAATTTGCTATCTTATCCTTTGAAATTATGAAAAATGACGACAAGTTCATTTTCCTTTTGAATAGCGTTCATGTTACAATAGCTATGTGCCAAGCAAGTAACAAAAAATTAGATAAATATAAAAACACATGAGTCATACATACCTTCAAATTTAAACGTTCTGTGGCAATGGTGACGATGCACAATGTCGTTTGGTCCAAATCTCTTGTGACAAAAGAAACATCGTTGAATCCGACGAAAGCTAAGATCCTTTAGTTGAGCTTCTTGTTCTGTAGTCATAATCATCAACGTCATAGCTTTTTCTTCAGCAGCTAATACTTCCACAGATAAACGTTGTGATAAATCAATAAGTTTCTTGAGCATTTTCTGAGCAACGTTTTCATTACTTTCAGCTGCATGATAAGTCACGTGCTCAACAATTTGGTGATTATAATCTACAAAAATCCAAGAATGAGCTCCAGCCTTGTGTTGGTTACTCTTAGTTTCCGTCACGTTTAGACTTTCCATTTCTTCCACTATACTTTCAACGTCGGCAAANGCTCCAGCCTTGTGTTGGTTACTCTTAGTTTCCGTCACGTTTAGACTTTCCATTTCTTCCACTATACTTTCAACATCGGCAAAAACAATATTTGGAATCTTTATGGTACGTTAAAAATGTACAAATTTAAGAAATAGATGTCTTGAAAAGTTTGTCTTTTGTAATCCCAATTCAGCACAATATCGTATATGCTCTGAGGTTGTGTACTCTGTAAATGCTTGGAGACAAAATCGACAAATCTTGTCTTGTACACGATTCTGGGTGCGGTACAGCAGTGCATGTAAATTTTTGATGAACAGAAAGTGGCTTCTTTCTTTTCCAAGAAACAACAAAAGATCTATTCTTGTCTGCCTATTTTCTTTGTTTGCATGTAATGTGTAGCACTTTGACCGGACTTCTTTTAATAATTTTTTTCGCGGGTATGTTTATTCTGTATCACATTGGTTTCCGTTGCATCTTCATCCGAATTCAATTCACTGCCAGCGACTTGCTGGATAATGTAATCCACTGATTCGTGTTTCTCTTCTTCCCAATTTTGTATATCAAAGTTCCTATTGTCATTGTAACATATTATAGTTAAACCAATGGTGGGATTCTGTTTTTCGAACCGTTTCACTTGATTCAATGTAAATGGAAAAGTAATACGTTCCCAATTTATCTTACCATTGTTAAATAATGGATCATAATAAGTCTTTTTTTTGTAACATACCGCAAATTCCATTTGCAGTACACTAGGCAAATGATGGACGAAGGTCGGGGTGAAGGTATACTGTCCTTTTGAAACATAAATTGTCGTCACCAGGTGGGGAAATTAAACATTCCATTTTTCTCTTTAACACTTCAGGTAAAACAAAGTCCAGTGCCACCAGAAAAATTGTTGTATTCCGCAAATATAATGTTGAACGATACAATTGACTTGAACACCCAGCTTGACCCAAGGTGCGTAGTTTTCAATTGTTTCTTTAAAATATAGTAACATTTTTTTTAACACAAATCCAATTTCGTTTACATTGTTTACACCAAATAGAAATGATCTGAACTGTGGATACATTTGTGTAAAAGTTCCGTCAACGTTTTCCTTTTCAAAATGTATTTTACCATTAAATTGTACTTTATAAATTGGTGTAAGATCAAGCCATAATTTCATTAAAGTTGTTATATTCACTTTTACACGTCGGAATAATTTGTTCAGTAGGATTGATTGTTCATCTTCAATATTTAGTCGATATTCCTTGTATATACCACTAATAGCGTCGCCAATGGAAATTATTTCTAATTTGTCTTCCAATCCTCCTCCTAACTGATGGCTAGCTTGTGTTGTGTTGTAAACTTCTGGATGATTGTCACTTATGTGTTGTTGTAGTTTTACAACTGATGTAAATGTTTTCTGACATTTTCTACAAAATCTGTTGCAAATATCGGGGATCGTAATTTCGTCCGCACTTTCGTAATCAGTTGTACTATCACCTGTGTGTAATATGTTATCGAGTCGACAAATTTCTGATGGTCGAGGAGTATCAGTCAGTTCCCATGGACGATAAATAAATCTTATATTGCATTTGCAGCTAGTTTCAAGACAATGTTCGCAGTGCTCCATTGCATATTGTTTTAAAGAATGAATCATTTTCAATCTGCGCTTACAATTTTATACCTCTCCACTTATTTTTATCTAACTTGGACTTTGAACTCTACCAACTGTTTTTATTTATTTTTTTGACTTTTGGTCTCTGAACCATGGTTTGACCTACTAGTTATTTGTGGATTTTTGGTTCAAGTGGTTATTAAATACCTAATCCTTGTGTAAACATTAAAATTTGAACTTGTTTGCTCATGACTCAACTCGAAAGTAAGTTTGATTAATAAAAGACAATAGAGTTTAGTAAAAGGCAAAGTGTGTATTTGATACCAACTTACTACCTTGGACTCATTATTGTGTACTAAATCTAAAACAATAGAATTTGGTAAAAGAAAAGAAAGGATCTGATTGCAAATTACTATTTAAAAGGCAAAATTATTTCTAAAAAAAATCTATTACATATTTTTTTACACCCTATGAGTGCCATAGTATTATGACGGAGTTACTAGCAATCTTGGATGCATTAATAATTGTGGATATTTTAGGATGAATCCCCTTGATAGATTTATTCGAAAAGACTCATGGATGCATGGGATTGCAGTCGTCTCGAATTCATACTTTCTCCACACTGTCACGGCGACGGTTGCAATCCCATGCAACCCCCCCCCCCACTACTCTCCTGGTTGGTAAAAAGAATGGAAAGGTAATGGACATGAAATACATTTCATATAATACATAATAATATAATGATATAATAAATAATAATATAATGATATAATGAATAACATAATGATACAGTAAATTATAATATAATGAAATAATGACTAATGACTAATAATGACATAATAATAAAATAATGATAATGATATAATGATAATAAAATAATAATAATAAGATATATAATAATAATAATAATAGTATAAATAATAAATATAAGATATTTATATAAATATAAATATAATATATAGAATATATATTAGTTTAAATGAATATAAATACAATATAAAATATATAAATATAATTTATATAAAAAAATATAATAATAATAATAATAAAATAATAATAATATAATGATAATGAAATAATATGAGCAAATAATGAATTAATAACAATAAAAAAATAAGAATTACTGAACTTACTTAACCTGTCTCCACCCACTCGACATCCATCAGGCCTAAACCGCTCGTCCATCTCTTCCGCCCCAGCCCTCATCCTTCCCATACTTTCCTATATCCCTCCCGTGGCTGCCTGCATCCCTCCCGTTTCTTCCCACATCCTTCTTGTACATCCCCGCATTCATTTTGGACCTACCCACTTCGCTCCCTTTGATTCCTCTTGTACATCCCTGCATCCCTTTGCATTTCCCCTTTTCCCTCCGTATCTGCACGTATTTCTACCCGCATCCCTCCCGATCCTGCCTGAATCCTCTTGTGCATCCCGCAATCCCATTCGCACATCCCCTTATCACCTCGTTCATGCCCGCATCCCTCCCGTTATTTGCCACATCCCTCCCGCCATTTTCTGCATTCCTCTTGTCCTTTTCCTCATCGTTCCCGCCTCCGCCCGCATCTTTCCCATACCTTCTCATATGCTTCCCGTCATTGCCGCATCCCTCATGCCTTTTGTACATCCTCGCAACGCTCCCATCCATACTCTCATCCTTTCCATATCTTCTCGTATCCTCACCGTCCCTCCCGACCCTGCCTGAATCCACTTTTACATTCCGGAATTTCTTTTGCACATCACCTTATTTCTCCTTTCACTGTCCGTATTTCTACCCGCATCCTTCCCGACCTTGTTTGAGTCTTGCACATCCCGGCATCACGTTCGCACATGCCCTTATCCCCCCCCCCGTCATTTCCAACATCACTCCAGTCTCTGCCCGCATCCTCCCCATACCTTTCTATATGCTGCCCGTCTGCCCGCATCCCTCCCGTCTCTTTCCACATTCCTCTTGTACATTCTCGCAACGCTGCCATCCATACCCGCATCCTTTCCATATCTTCTCGCATCCTTCCCGTCCCTCCCCGCATCCCTCCCGACCCTACCTGAATCCTTTTTTACGTTGCGGCATCTGAAGGGTTACTGAAGGGATGCGGGAGGCATTAAAAACATCTTTGGTAATCGATATTGTAGTGGCAACATTGATGTCACATCTGTGCACGAGCGGGTGTAAAAAGTTTAGAAAAATTATGTCACACATGTGCACGAACGGTGGTATGCAGAAGAAGTAGTCGATTTTTATACGATTTTTTATTTTTGAAAATTCATAATTTCACTAATATTATTTCTATCACTCTGTAAATTTCCCCAGCTATTCAGCAATGTTTCACCATAGATAAAATAAATCACCAGGTCAATCGGTTGCAGAATTTCCATTCTCTGATATATCAAAATCGCCCCGTGCACATATGTGCACGAGAGGGTGGACCCGGGTTAAGGATTATCATAATGAGCAATCAATTTTGGTCGGAATTTTCTTCTGTGCTGCTTTCTGACAAGAAATCACCCTTCGCTGTCCGATTCGGTCTCAGATCCCAATTGAATCACAATCAAAACAAAATCTTAAATTGATTTAAAAGTTTAATAAGTTTTGAAGATATAAAAAGAATCACACCCCACACCCCAAAAATATGGACAAACTGGAGACCGAAAGGGGTGTGAAAATCCGACAACAGACGGGCAAAGGTGTTCTCATCCATGTGGGTGCTAAACATAGGCGATACGATTCTGAATTTTCCCCTGTTTCATCAACGACCACCATTTTGAAGGCTAAATAATTTTTGGCTCGAGAATACTACTTTAAGCTCTAAGTGGAGAATGTACCCCTTTCTCTCCCGAGACACAGGAAGGCATCGATTTTATTCACTCGGGCGATTGCGTCGTAGGAAAACCGTGTTTCCTTTTTTCATGAGTTCTCTTCCACTTTTAGTCGTCCATGCAGGTGGACATCCCGGCTAACCATATTTTGCCTGACTGGTTCAAAACGGTTTCAACCTAATACTCTTTCCTTCTCATAAACCAATTTTCGCCACAATATGTTGTGGAATCAATAGATTTAGCTGCCAAAAATTAATCACGTAAGTCACGGAATTTTCATGATCAAATCTTGTAATTTTCGTGATTAGAAATACGCACCGTGATGCCTTTATTCGTGATTACGTGATTACGTGATTGAATACCCTACCCTAATCATCCTCGTCTGACACTAGGTCTACCACATCTTGTCATCAATCTTTCATTATTTATTTTCATGATTAATATTGAGAATTATGATTGGATTTGTATTTTTCATTAGTTGTTTTATTCCTAAATTAAAGAAACTAATCCTGACTAAACTCTAGCCTAATTGTCGAGTGTTCATCAATAACATCTTCACAATTATGAATATATTATAGAACCAAAGTTTGAATACACTGGGAGGTGGTTAAGGTACCAGTGTCTTAAACAAAGTCAGGATTGCCTAATCAAAATTATTTATCAACTTAGGTAACAATAAAAAATTTAGAGGTGTTGCGAAGGGCATTTTTTCCCTTCGTTCTTCGATCGAAGGGAACAAAAAAAACAACCGAAGATCGAAGCTTCGATCGAACTCTTCGATCGAAAGTTCGAAGGATTTGCATTTGGGATGTCTATCAAATAGAAATAACAAGCGGAAGCCATTTTAACGTACCATTACGTTGTAAATTGAGAAATTAGAATTTTATATCTATAAAACAAATAAAATTAAACGCAAAGTAGTTTTTAGTATTTGTAAATGTAATCCCTTCGTTTTAAGTTATCATGGAGAAAGGTAAGCAATTCTCCGTTTACTGGAAGTAGTTCAATTAAATTTTCAAACGAAGAACAACAAACGAGTGATATCATTTTATGAAATGAATGAAAACGTAAGTAAGTCGACCACGCGTAAATTGTGAAATTTAACCTTTGAAACTTCGATCGAATACTTCGTCGAAGATTGTCAAGAAAATTCGAAGATCGAAGCTTCGATATTTCGAAGACTTCGGTCGAAGTCTTCCAGTTTTAAATGCTTCGCAACACCTCTAAAAAATTCTTACATTTACCTTATTTCCATCGCTTCATCCACCTCAGAATCCGAATCATCATGCGACGGAATTCCACTGCCAATAACGCTGTCGCTGTCGGATTCCAAATATATAACTAAGTTTGAATTGGAAGGCTTTTCCGTAAGATCTCTTTTATTCAGTCGGTCTCTATCCCAAAACTTATTTTCAAACTTGATTGATGAACTCATGCATGCTTGCCATAACTACTTCTAAACTTCTACGGGGGATCCGGAATCCACTCTTTATAAGATCCCTGGAACTTCCCAATCCGCGGGTGAACTGGGTTCTCCCCGGATTCTCTGGGATCTCCGGATCACCTGATCCGCGGGTGNGTAAACTAACTTCTAAAAAATGTCTAACATTATTTATAATTTT
This sequence comes from Holacanthella duospinosa, assembly GCA_002738285.1. Lineage (NCBI taxonomy): Eukaryota > Metazoa > Arthropoda > Collembola > Poduromorpha > Neanuridae > Holacanthella > Holacanthella duospinosa. Next base: position 252,460 of record NIPM01000286.1, read on the forward strand.
GTTAACACAACCACCTCTTTTTCTGTAGGTCCGTTTTGAAGAGGGTGTTTGGCTCATTTTATGAACAATAAAATGCAACAAATCAACTATAACTATTAAACTTACTTAAATGAGTAACCAGATGAAACATAAATGACAGATACAATTATTCGGAAATTTGTGTTTGTTTTGTTAATTTCGAGCCTTAAAATACCGCCAATATTCCGGTCCTGAGAATATGAAAATCGCAGACACTAAAACCACGTGACAGTGTATTCAAACTTTGGTTCTATAATGCATAATGAACTAGGTAGTGGACACTACCGGCCTGGCTTTATAAAAATGACAATTTTTTTGGTGAGGAGAGAGAAGGTAGGGGAAAAGACAGCAGAGTAGACACTCTGGCACAGTCGGGAGAACACCCGGCCGGGCCAGGTTTTCTCCAGAGCCGGGAAAAATCCCGGTCCAAATGACATTTGGACATTTTGGAACGGGATATTTTCTGGCCCAGCCGAGAAAACCCCCGGCCCAAAGGTCATTTTTTACTTAAAATTTTTTTGGAATAAATTTCCAGTTTAGAATTTCTCGAAAATATGTTTAAATCAATCTTAATCGCTTTTCGGAATTTTACACCGTGGGAGATTGCCCCAAACTAAATTTCTTGAAATAATTTAAAAAGGAATGATTATTGCAAATTAAAATTATTAGATACACAAATTTTTTAATTTAAATGTTACTAATTATTCACATTACTATGCTGTTTCTAACGAACCATAAAGTTTGGTATAAGTATACTAGTTAGTAGGTTAGTTAAATATAGAAGAATCAATTCGGGCCGGGATTTCTCCTGGCGGTACAGGTAACGTCTAATACAATGCATGGAAATAGGAGAATATATATGAAATTTCTGTTCAAATAATTGTTAAAAATTACAACTTTTTACAATCATTAAAATATTATTGCATACAAAAAAAAATTTCCATCAAGTAGAGTGACTTTTGACACTTACAGGTAAAATATTTAATTGGTGTCACATTTAGGAGTCTGATCGAATAGAAAAATCACAAATTGAACAATATAAAACAACCAATTGAGAATGGTTGTAGCAGTTTGAATGATTAAAATTCATTGTGTTCAACTGTTTTAAATTTTTTCTGAAAATTATCAAGTTTTATCATAAAAATTTAGTTGGCAAACTTCTTCTACTAGCAATGCTAGACTATTTATCAATTCATTTCTGGATATGCTAAAAATCTAGAGCATGCGTCTGGGACATATGAGGGGTTGAGCGTAAAAACGTGCTATCTCCATTCAACATTTTTTAAAATAAAAATGTCGTTGCTAGTAAATAAAGTACAAACAACCCAAACAAAAACAAACAAGATTTTATCAATTTTTGTTTCATCCGATTTGAGTTTTTTTAGCAAACAATTTTTTGTGTTTCAGCTGCCTACATTTACTCAATTTATTAGAAGTACTTCAATCAGAGTTTCTGCATTAATTCCATATCTTAGTTTAGAGTTTCTTTATTCAGTGAGATAAAATTTTAAATATGGCTAAGGTCGTCCTCTTGGATGGTGCTAATGTACATGGGTTTGTACCATGGCATCTAATTGAAAACGTAAGTGAGAAATGAAAGTGTTAAAACATTAAAATTATTTCATATTAAGGTTCTAATCATTCATCTAATAATTATTAATAATGTATCCAGGATGAATGAAATATGGCGTTCATGAAATTGATTTCTGACATCGAGATCTGGCAAGTACGCCCAAAAACATTTTAAATTTTTTGAATGTGTTATCGCTGATTATAGATGCTCCTCCAAATAAATAAAAATATAATTTAACAAGAAAAGAAGTTGAACATTATCTAACTTAACTTATTACATTTGCATCTGCTTTCACGATTATTTTACGTCAATGATGTTGTTGTATGTAAACAAATTTTTCTAAAAAAAAATTTAAAAATGCATCTGAAAATATGCAATTTGCTATATAAACCCAAACATGCATAATTCACTTTCGTAATTAGGTAAATTTAAAAAATGATGAATGGAGATAGCACGTTTTTACGCTCAACCCCTCATATGATATCTGATTCATAAAAACACTCTAATTTTGTAGCACTTAGAATTTTTTTAAATAATTTAGATTTTCCTACTATATGTGGGTTGACTTTGGACACCTGAACTGAACTTATAGTTAATTCCATTTTACGTAATAATAAGTAGTTGGAGGATGACATCAATGTTAAGGAGTTTCAGGAATTTACGATGATAAAGTATGCAAAGATTCAAGTCTCTAAGTAGACAAGTGTGATCTCCAAAGGTCAACAAAGTCATAATTATAGTGGGTTTAGAGGCACATTTTACTATTACCATATGTTACATAAACATAAATTAGTCTGTTGTCATTGGCTCAGCTTAATTGGAAGTCTATTTATTATAAAATTCAACTGTCCAAAGTAAATATCACCCATAAAATTACACTAAATTGCTTTTGCTAAAAAATGTTACCAAAGAAACTAATTATTGAATTTGATCAAATCAATTAAAACTGGTGCCTATTTTATAATAGAATCCGCCCAAACTATCCAAAGTCACCATACTTGATATATCGGAGTTGGTAATAGAGTAGTCACAACATTAAAATTTAGTAAACAACATTCGAGGAAGATAAAGTTAAACAAACCTAATATCCTCAAAGTTACTAACCCCCATTCCCTATTATTTAACAATAGACTATTTCTTGCAAAAGCAATTGTAAGGTTATTGGGAGGCATTCGTCACTCATTAAGTTCATTATACTATTTTGCACAAGCCAATCAAATTAGATTTTAAACCTTAATTTGTGTGGTTATAAGAATTTAATTTAATTTCTCCCTAAGGTGACATCCACATTCAAAAAACTAATTTCAACAATTTCAGTTAATAATAATTTTTTTTACACTTAATACTTGTGCTTTATTTTATTCCGTAAAATAAGATTCCAATAAATTTTTAACGTATAATTTGGATGTGGGAAATAACATGGTTTACGTTAATTTTTATATGTTCTTATAGAATCACTATATATAAACTGCACTAATTTTTCTGACAAATATGACAACTGTGTAGCCGGGATTTCTCCGGGCTCAGAATAATTTTTTCTTTTTCGAAAAATTAAATAAAAGTGGGACAGAAAAACCTCTAGACCTTCCATTAATTTCCCCGGCCAGTGGGTCGGACTTGAGCAGGGTGTTTCCCCTGACGGGGCCATAGTAGTTGAACAGCTGCTGAAGAGACAGAAAATTTTTTGTCATTTTAAAAAAGCCAGGACGGTAAT
>NIPM01000287.1:0-175676 GCA_002738285.1 Holacanthella duospinosa
CAACGAGTATAATTCCGTTTCGGGCGAAACAGAATCAAAGGGGTACCCGTTTCGCCGAGGCCAAATCTTTGGCCGAAGCTTCGGGCAAAACGTACGTGTGACGTGTCTATCGAATTGGCTTGCCAAGAATATAACTGTCGTCAGGGTTTCGTTATTTAAAAAAAAATAAAACTGCCGTAAAATTATTTCATTTTTTTTTGTTTTGGAAAGTAACTGTTGATTTCGTATTTTAATTTAACTTAATTACAATAAACTCACTACTAAACTATGGACTCACTACTAAACTATTCCCACATTTGTTTCCACCTGTTATATAACAAGTGGGAACACTGTATGCCCCTACTAGATAGGACCATTTTTATTGAACGACAGAAAACGTCTATAAAAACTAGCAATAGATCAGATCACGGAAAAACGCTGAAGGTACTAAATTAAAATCTGCCTCTCTTATGGCTGGGTGCATTATTGTCGGTTAGTCATAACAAGCGGTTAGAAAAAATTTAATTATTGGTTTTATTTTAGTCGGAGAAAATTAACTTTAACCATAGATTAATTGGCGGGGGGTACTTGACACTTGTAATCATTACGAAGCCAAAAGATCGATCGGTCATCGAGATAATTAAGGCTGAAGTTGGAACTAGTTGGCTTTTTAACCGACGGTTAACTAACCGATAACTGAGTATGGTGAACGTAGACATTCGACTTTGAATATTGAACGTCGTTCTAGGCTTATGGCTATGTGCACCATGGTCAGTTAGGTAACCGTCGATTGAAATACCAACTAGTCCTAACTTCAAACTTAATTATCTCGATGACCGATCCATCAAGCAGGATTGTATTGATTACAAGTGACAAGCATCCCTCCGGCAATTAATCTTTGGTTAAAGTTAATTTCCCAATTTTCTCCGATTAAAATATAATAATTAAATTTTCTCTAGCCGCCGATAACGACTAACCGACCATGGTACACCTAGCCATTAATGTTAAAACTAGATTTAATGTTATCCAGCTACCTCACCTCAGTCCATTTGTTGTAATTTGACGCCAAGAACAAATAAAATTGAGGTAACTGAAAACGANTCTAGATAATAGTTGTATTCAACGAATTTTGAGTCCAAGAATCAATTCATGATTGCCTTTATTTTTAACACGAGGTAAAAACCTTACAATAACACAATTGAATAGTAATTGCTAACCACTGAGGGCGAAAAAACGTTACGACTACNGAGGTAAAAACCTTACAATAACACAATTGAATAGTAATTGCTAACCACTGAGGGCGAAAAAACGTTACGACTACAATCGTTAAATTTAGAAAAACTTAGAGAAAGAAAAATTCGTTGCCGTTGTGGACGCTCAAAGAAAAAAAGTATTAAGTTGTTCAATCAATTGAGAGAAGAAAAAAATACAACTCATACGAATGCTTAACTTGTCCACGTTACACATTTTCACGTGACGATGCCTATTCTAATTTCAAATAAAAAGTCACACGGTTTCCACGACATTCAAAAACAGCGCAATTAGTGTATCCTTCAGTCTGGATAAGATTAGTTAGACCAGTGCCTTTTGCAATGGTAGAAAAAAGTGTTTTTTTTTTTTGCAGATTGTCATCACGATAAGAAACAATCCCTCTTCTTATCTAGAGCTTCATATTGTTACATATGTCTGACAATACAATCAACAAAAGCAATTTCTGTAGTGTCAGTGGTGGTTTTCCATTTTGCATGAATGCTATTGTGGGGTAGGTGCGTCACGATGGTAGTAAAGAACAAATGCATTAATGCTATTTTATTCAGCAAAAATAGGATGATGCGATTTCTGTAAGATATCTCGTTGTTTTTGTTTCAATTCTTGAATGTAATTATAATTTTATTTAGTTCAAAACGAAGCAGATAAATGTTTGTGACTTTTATTAGAAATTTTTCCCCCTCCATTAAAGGCAAGCTACAAGCATCTTCCTTGGTAGTGCGTTTTATCCAAACTTGCATAACATTGCTTGTCTCGCCTTCTTTCCATCGATTTTATTGTTTTCCGGAATCTATTTATTTTCCCTTTTGCATTTTAATGAGTGTCAAAGATTGCGCGTTTGCAATTTGCGATTGAGTTATACGGTAGTTCACAAAGCTCATCATCTTAATTTTTGTTTCTGAAAAGATGCTGTTTAGCGTATAAATATAGACATGTAAGCGAATTGTCAAATACCTACCTTATAGATTAGTTGGTGTTAGTGAATTCTAAAACCACTAATTTTTTTATAAAATTTGTCGAAACATTCTATGAGAAAACTAATCGATTTACAGAAATAGCTAGAAATTGCATCACAACTTAAGTTACTGTATGGAACATAAAATCTGTCAGCACTTCTCAACTACAATTTTGATTCATATTACTCGGATGCAACATTTGCCTAGCTGCAGGCACATCACATTAGGCATATTTCATATATCATACAGAAATTTCATTCTGTATAAACGAGTAGTTTCATAAGTAACAAAGTGACATTGAAAAGGTCAGGCGTACAGACATATACTACAATACAAATTTAGTAGTATTTGTCTCAGTTCAAATTCAATAAATCGTCATTATATAATCATATTAGCATATTATGTGACTAATTGTATCAACTGGCACACTCTTGGCCTGAATTTGAGACTTAAGATTGGCAATATAAATGTACAACATGAAAAGAACACATTTACGGCCATCTGTATTGTGATTGTTCTTATTCCAAATATGTATGGAAACCAGAGAACTGATGAGTCGTAGTTCTCCAAGTCCAGAATAAACAAGATCAGCCATAATTCAATTATGCCTATTGTTGTGAATACCAGATAATATTTCAAATAATTTTCACTTAACGAGCGCCGTGGCTAAGAGTGTGCCCCATACAAACTTTACCGTTATTTCAAAATCATTCTATGCATAATAAATCTTTTACATAACTGTAGAAAGTTTTATTACACTATCTATGATTACAACACTCATTATGGCATAGTATATGAAACTTGCTACATTTGTCTACACGCGGCGGGTGCTAAAAATGTTAGATTGTTATGAGTCCAATGAAAGGTAACTTATTCATTATCGTCACTTCGCTGCACTTTTGAGAATCAGCTTTGCGGCGACATCCGCTATCATGTAGATTGGCGCTTGTGTGTTGCAGTTCACAATTTTAGGCATAATCGATCCGTCAACGACACGCAGATTCTTAATTCCGATTACTCTGCAAAAATTGCTTATTTGTAAATTTATAATGTGCAGAATTATTTATTATAGTTACCTTAACTTCGAATCGACTACACTCCGCGGGTCTTCTGGTTTACCTATAAAAAATACTTTCATAAGCAAAGGAATTATTTTCAGATCTAACCGATTAATTACATTATAACAAGTAAAAAGGAATCGACATAATAATATGATTTAACCTAGGGTTAAATTTGCAACGAGTATAATTCCGTTTCGGGCGAAACAGAATCAAAGGGGTACCCGTTTCGCCGAGGCCAAATCTTTGGCTGAAGCTTCGGGCAAAACAGCCGAATCGTACGGTGACGTGTCTATCGAATTGGCTTGCCAAGAATATAACTGTCGTCAGGGTTTCGTTATTTAAAAAAAAAAAAAAACTGCCGTAAAATTATTTCATTTTTTTTTGTTTCGGAAAGTAACTGTTGATTTCGTATTTTAATTTAACTTAATTACAATAAACTCACTACTAAACTATGGACTCACTACTAAACTATTCCCACATTTTTTTCCATCTGTTATATAACAAGTGGGAACACTGTATGCCCCTACTAGATAGGACCATTTTTATTGAACGACAGAAAACGTCTATAAAAACTAGCAATAGATCAGATCACGGAAAAACGCTGAAGGTACTAAATTAAAATCTGCCTCTTTTATGGCTGGGTGCATTATTGTCGGTTAGTCATAACAAGCGGTTAGAAAAAATTTAATTATTGGTTTTTATTTTAGTCGGAGAAAATTAACTTTAACCATAGATTAATTGGCGAGGGGTACTTGACACTTGTAATCATTACGAAGCCAAAAGATCGAGCGGTCATCGAGATAATTAAGGCTGAAGTTGGAACTAGTTGGCTTTTTGACCGACGGTTAACTAACCGATAACTGAGTATGGTGAACGTAGACATTCGACTTTGAATATTGAACGTCGTTCTAGGCTTATGGCTATGTGCACCATGGTCAGTTAGGTAACCGTCGATTGAAATACCAACTAGTCCTAACTTCAAACTTAATTATCTCGATGACCGATCCATCAAGCAGGATTGTATTGATTACAAGTGACAACCATCCCTCCGGCAATTAATCTTTGGTTAAAGTTAATTTCCCAATTTTCTCCGATTAAAATATAATAATTAAATTTTCTCTAGCCGCCGATAACGACTAACCGACCATGGTACACCTAGCCATTAATGTTAAAACTAGATTTAATGTTATCCAGCTACCTCACCTCAGTCCAATTGTTGTAATTTGACGCCAAGAACAAATAAAATTGAGGTAACTGAAAACGATTTGATTAAATTTTTCGGAGTCTAGCTAGTTACCAATGTTTCGGCCAAAACGCCGAATCGGAGCAACAAAGATTCTGCCAACGCCGAAGCACGTAAAAGTGCACGATTCGGCGGCCTACGTACTGTAGTATTTATAAAAGTTACATTGAAATATTTTGCCAAAATTCCAATTTTTGAAAGCAGGAATCTTTAAGTTTCTGAACCCAGACTTGTTACATAGACAGAAGAGGACCTTTCCACAAATTTTCTTTAGAATTGGTTCAATAATTTCCGAATAATTTAAATTCGAAGTATGAAATTTCTACAAAATGCTTTTCAGTGATACTTCATTCAAATTATCCGCGGAATTCTGAGTAAACAAAAACTGATTTAGTATCATCATAATATGCTTATTCTAAGCTGCTATCACTAGCTGCAGGTTCCACTTAATCGCTGAGCTATAGAATGTCAAATTTGTGAAACCTAAAGAAAACCGCGAAAAAATATTGACTTCGTATTTCCAAAAATGTGAATTTGAATTTTAAATTCTACGGAGTCTTTCACATACGAAATAGTTGCAAATTCTTTTATAGTTGATGAAAAAATGAATGCTTGTTATTTAACTCAAAGAATTGAAACCCTAGGACTCCGCTTATTTACTAATTTTAGTCAACATGTAGGTCGCTAATATATTTTATTCCTAGCTTTCATTTTCCAGTCAAAAATAGACACCCGATCGTAACAGTTCCAAATTCAATCTGATTGTCCTTGGTAAGTGAATTACTGGGTCTGAACCTTCCCTTCTTTCATTTTTTGTGAAATATCAGTCCATTTGCGATCTAAGTCACCGCTCGTGAAATTCTCACAAATGGGCACTGATTCTGATTATTTTATAAAAGACTTATTTACTAATAGTTTCCAAAAAATTTTAAAATCATAAGAACACAAAATTTATACTCATTCTTTTTGGCATATGCCTTCATTTTCATCGGCAACTACTACTACCTTCCACTAGCGAACTTTGTCTCATAATTTGCTGATTTAATAAATTCCAAGAAAAAATAATTTTTTAAGCAAAATTTTGCCTGCAGCATATTCTACTTTCATCAAAAATTCTTAGAACGTGTAACAGGCAGATGGCACCGTAAATTTTATAACCCTTCTACGAACACACTGTCCGTGGTCAAAAACGATTCAAATCAGCGTTGCAGTAGGAAATACGCTTAATCGTACATAATTTAGTATGGTTATGCTGAAGTAAGTTAAATATTTTGTTTGATGTTTCTGGCGAAATTTTTCAATGATTCCACCTACTGTGTGACGGTGCGATCGTAAAACAAACTGCTCAGTAAAAAAAATCTTCACTATTCGTGAAAAGAAATGAGTCAAAGAGGAAAAGGTCACAGAAATAATAAGAGAGAATAATAATTCGGTTTCGGAAACCGACAATTGTGACATTATAGACATAAATCCCTCGGCAAAGATACTCAAGACATGTTCCGGTCAAGGTCAAAGTTCGGTAGTTCTAGAAACAACTACCAATAGTGAATTGCTCTCTTTTATGAAAAACGAATTTTCTTATATGAAAAACTAAATACAAAATGTTCAAGAAACACGTCTTTCTTTTGATCAACGAGTTTCAGATCTTGAATCAGAAGTAACTACTAATGAAAATTCAATTAACCACCACGCATTGGAAATTGAGAAAATTCATAAAGAATTACGATAACTCAGCTTCATAATTTCTGGATTTAAAAAAGAAAACGAAGAAACTGAAATAACATTTCTTATTACTGGTAGTCATGACTTTAAAGTCATGACTACCAGTCATGAATTACTCCCAAACGCAAAGAAATCGATGTCATCAACTGATTCCCGACTTCCAATAAGCTTTGGAGTAAGAGTCATTGAGAACGAACATTCTTAAAACTTATAAATTATTGAAGCATAAAAATATAACTTATACATAAATATGGTCGTCTACTGAATTCAAAATTTAAACTTTTTTATGCCCAACTACGGTGGGTTACCTTGTGTCACAAATGAAAAAAAAAATTAATTTAAACATTCGCGTTCGCGGCGAGTTTGAAGAAATTTGAAAACATGAGACAAAAATTTCTGTTAACTCATATTGCATCTATAGGTATCTAGAAGAAAAGCAAATATTCAAAAATATAAAAAACAGTTGAGAGGAAAAAGAATTTTTTAATACTTGTATTTTACGCTGGCAAAAAAACATTTTACCCAAAAATTTGGGTAACTCGAGTGACAGAATTAGACAATTAGAGATTGGACATTTAACATAATTGAAAATTTTGTATTCAATTTCCAATTATGATAAATGTCCAATCTCAAATTATAAATTAGATTACGCTTTGAATGTGCCCAGATATGTTGCATGGTTAATGGGATGCATCATGATGCACAAGCGTTTCCTTACCAATAGTTTAGATTTCCCTCCGATAATAAAGAAAAAGTTAAAAAAAAATTCTTCTTCGCTACCTAACATACTGTAGCAGTTTAGTAGTTAAAACAATCGTACAGATTTTCGTGAGAAGTTTACATGGTTCCTATTGGTTCGTTGTTGATTTTAGTAATATTCAACTAAAATTCGTAACATATAACTGAAAGCAGTTGAAGACTGAATTGTGTATAATGATAAAAGTGAAAGCAATTGCTTACTTGCACAAGATGACAGAATAATTGCCTTAAAAATGCAAGATTTTTATAGGTGTATTTCATCTGGACTATAAACTTATATGTAGGGTTTCGTATTTTCAGCAAAGCAATAAATTTTTGTTTAAAAGTTTGTTTTGTCCTTTGCGTTGTGTAATTTTGTCTGATGTTGCAAGTGAAAATCATTCTTATGAATGCAAAATAAATACAACAACCAATAAAGGACATTACCCATCCGGCAGGATCCGACAGGGTGCCAAACTGTTCCAGTGTAAAACCTGATGTAACAATTCCAGAAAGCATCACTNCCATCACTCTGATATTCGTGATCTTTACACATATCCGGTACGGTAAGAACCAACTTTGAACCAAGGTTTTTGTATATGCTCGAATTTTGGTACAATCCAATTATGTATCTAATACCTGGATAAGCCATACANGAACCAAGGTTTTTGTATATGCTCGAATTTTGGTACAATCCAATTATGTATCTAATACCTGGATAAGCCATACAGAACAAATATAATTATATGACATAAAGGTATANAAGCCATACAGAACAAATATAATTATATGACATAAAGGTATACAGAGCCAATTAGATTCAATGCTTGATAGCAGCTGACAATTGGAAAGTTGATAATTGAAGAAATCAAAATTTATATCTTCCATATTAGTTAGAATTGCGATTATTTGCTCAAAAATTTGCAAAAAAGTTTATGGTCTCTTATGCCATCTACTATTCTAGCGTGGGTGACACCGCCGCGTCAATCTGTAATACATTTCTTTNGTTTATGGTCTCTTATGCCATCTACTATTCTAGCGTGGGTGACACCGCCGCGTCAATCTGTAATACATTTCTTTCTGCAAGCTTCATAAGCCGAAATCCACTACCATAAATTGTATAAATTGTTCTCAATTGAAAACAAAATTTTTATCTTGTCTACCAACAACAACTTTAGTTGTTATAAAGCACAAAACAATGGACAAAGTCATCCAAAAATAACATCGCAGTAGATGCCCGACGTTGGCCGAATGTTACAGAATAAGATGGAAAACCCAGCAAATGTACCCATAATTTTGTTCAATACAATGATACATCTCCCAGGGTGGGTATCGATTTGTTTGATCTCTAGTATTATTAGTATTGACCTTTTATTATTTATTATTTAATTTTCTTAATTATATTTAATTATAAAAGATAAGCTGCAACATTTTAAAATTTATTACTTTTTAAATCGTTTTATTGTATTTTTGTGAGAAAACTTGAATAGTTTATTCCCAATCCGACAATAGTCCATTTAACCTTCCTTAGAATAAACTTTACTAGCCGTACTCAAGTGTTGAGGGAAATAGAACAGGCGCACGTTGAATGAAGATATGAATTTATATTGATCACAGAGGTCACTGCAAATGTCTATNGGGAAATAGAACAGGCGCACGTTGAATGAAGATATGAATTTATATTGATCACAGAGGTCACTGCAAATGTCTATTAAAAATGGTCTATATTTACCGTGGCGAAGATAAAGCTTTTGCTAAAAATGCAAGAAATTTCAAGGCAATCNAAAAGAATTTTTGTCTCACTCATGTTATCAATTCAAGGTCAGATTTGTTATTGTCCTCAAAGTTTCGCGTTGCACAGAAAAGACGCTTGGGACTTAAAACTCAATCGGTNTTATATTGATCACAGAGGTCACTGCAAATGTCTATTAAAAATGGTCTATATTTACCGTGGCGAAGATAAAGCTTTTGCTAAAAATGCAAGAAATTTCAAGGCAATCTGACAGACTCCCCAAACCAACACCAATTGTGAGATGATCAATCATCAAAAGGTTTCAAATAATTTACTACCTTCAATGAAGCGAGGCATATCACTTCTGTGAGACAAGTATTTTGGATCAATCAATGGAGGATCTGCAAGAAATAATATTTTGTTAAAATTCATTTGTCTATAACGGAGTTCTAGACAAATTATTAGCAGAATTTCTATTCTATGATTAGCTAGGACAATAAGCAAATCATGAAATAGTTGAAAGCAAGCAACTGGAATACGGGCCTAAAGAACGGTAAACCTGCGCCGACAGAATAGCTCCTCGTCGCTCTCGTCATCCTGTAGTGTATCGCTATCTACCAGCTAATGAGAAGCATCAGCAATATCAACATAAAAATCTCATTCTATTTTTCTCTTCTAGTTTAAATTAAAGATACGTTCCCTACCTTAAAATATGTTATTATTGTTACCATTTTAGAATTATAATTCTAAATTACTACTTACAGGTAAATATTTTTATTTTGAGTATTGTAGTTAGACATCACTCCAATGATTGAACCCTCTGACTGGATAAACACAGACTTCTCTTCAACAACTTTGAATATTTTCTTCATTTTACAAAATTCAGTAATAGATAAATTTAATTTCTTTGTTAGTCATGTATCATCAATTACATGACATAATCCTAACTGGTATCAATACGATTCCGAAAACAGATACATCTTAGGAGGTCAAAATAAAATACTTGAACTTTTTTTTCNTTACATGACATAATCCTAACTGGTATCAATACGATTCCGAAAACAGATACATCTTAGGAGGTCAAAATAAAATATACCTACTTGAACTTTTTTTGCAAAAACAGTTGTTTATAATTGGCATATTCGGTTTGGAAACATTAGCATGAGAATTGGACATTTTGTAAATTTATGAAATATCCGAAACGAGACATGATAAAAATTACGCGTAGAAGATTATACTTAACCAATTTGCATGACAAAACCTAGGAGTGTTTGTCAAATCACTACAGAAATTTTGAAAAATTTGTTAATTTAGAAAATACTTGAATCCTAGCATTATGAAAATTAGGAGCTAAAGCCTAAACTTTAGCAATTTTGATGCATAAAATTTCGATGGAGTGCAAATTTCGTCAGAAATTTTTGGAAATTTCCCCTGATGACGTTTCAGGGCATCCAATATATTGCTAAATCACTACCCTTTATACCCGTCAAAACCCAAAAACCTAAGAATCCAAAGCCTTTAATAAATCGACTAGTCGGTTTCGCTTTAGGTGAATTTCTGTATTCGCTACTAAATAATGTAGGATCGTGTGTGTAATTTCCCGTGCGTCTCCACAATATCTGACATCAGAAAAAGCCGANGCTACTAAATAATGTAGGATCGTGTGTGTAATTTCCCGTGCGTCTCCACAATATCTGACATCAGAAAAAGCCGATGAACGGAAAATGTTCAACTACGTAAATAATTCTGCTGGCCAAATTTTTAGATTTTAAATGTACCTGCAGGATTTGAACTTTTTAGTTTGATTTCTCCGTTCATTGTCTCCGGTCTTGTAAGTGTAACCACGATTGAATTGGAGTCAGGTTGCTGCGACATGTGTTTGAGTAAACTAAATGGTGAATCAACTGGAAATGCGAAAGGATTCCCAAATGTGTATGTGCCGAGGAGAAAGTATTGAATATCCGGAATATCTGGTTCAGGATTGAGTGAGGTGGAATAGTATCCAGTTGCAAACATAGATCCAGCCACACTCAGAATACCTTAATTTTAAAGTAGTTTAATTTTAAGTCATGAATTTTTCCAATTTATAATTTTTGCGCAAAATCCTAATCATGTCTCCATTGTCTTTGCTTATGATTTAAGGTTCCCATAGATTGAGAAGAAATACTAAGATGTTTAACCAGATAGGTAATAAATAAAATTCTAATTTTGAATTAAATTTGGTAATACTTCTAGCAATTCTAGAAGTGTCAATGCTAGCAAGGCTAGCAATGTCATAAATTTTCNAATTAAATTTGGTAATACTTCTAGCAATTCTAGAAGTGTCAATGCTAGCAAGGCTAGCAATGTCATAAATTTTCTAAATCTTTTTACAAACATAAATTATTCTATTACTATATGCATTAACTGTCTCAAAAGCAACTCCGTGTGGGAAAAAAAAGTATTTGTATATGAAGAATTTTGAGNAATTAAATTTGGTAATACTTCTAGCAATTCTAGAAGTGTCAATGCTAGCAAGGCTAGCAATGTCATAAATTTTTTGATCTTTTTACAAACATAAATTATTCTACTACTATATGCATTAACTGTCTCAAAAGCAACTCCGTGTGGGAAAAAAAAGTATTTGTATATGAAGAATTTTGAGATGCAGTATAAAAAATATAAACACATGAATATTTTGTGACCAATAATACAGCATTAATTTGTTACCAAAAAAATTCTCAAATATTTTGACAGATGGGCGGATATTATGTTTCCAAATTCTAGGAATTTACATACAACTTAAATCATTCATAATTAAGTTTCTTCACAATTACCTGTGCCACGAGTTTTGTATTCCCAAAATGAAGAAACTGTAAGATCTCTTGCTGGATCAAAAGCAATATGAGTTTTCTCGAAGACAAATTTGTCAACTATTGTAGCCACATGATCCTGATGGTTTTGTCCGACAGGTAAATCCTTAATTACTGATATCTGAAAAAATTTCACAATTATAAGCTTATATACTTCAAAACTAGAACTACACTTGTTACACATATAGCAACTTTGAAAGGTTAAAAAGATTTTTTGTCCCTTTTAGTTTATAATGCATTGGTCAACTGGTAATAGTATATTACTTCTGCCTGAAACAACTGGCTTTATCACTACATTATGTTAAATGTGATTTTATTATGAACATTTACATTTAGCGACTCCAGATGCGTTGCCGGCCCAATACCAGATAGCATAAGTATTTTCGGTGTGTCAATGGCGCCTGCAGAGAGAATTACTTCTTTTCTTGCATATACAGTTCTCAAGACGCCATGACGTAAATACGTTACACCTTTGGCTCTCTTGCACTCGTCAAAATTGACTTTTACGACTTGCGCGTACCTGTAGATTTGGAGGTTTGATCTTGTTAAAATATGTTTTAAAAACGCTTGGTAAGGCCCCCATCGTTTACCGCGTTTCATTTTTAATTCGATTGAATCAAAAACAGGAGCATTATGAATCCCTGTGTTCAAATCTTCGATATTTACACCCAATTCCCTACATGCTCCAAAAAAATATTTTGCAGAAGGCTTGAAGTCTGAAGTAGTAACAAAGATTTCTCCTTTGGTAGAATGGAACCGCCTGTGTATGAGCATAATTCAAGTAATTATAATTTTGAAAATTTTGTTTTATGAAAAATTGTGTACTTGTCAATCGGTTGGTGTATGCCAAAGTAGGATTCTGCTTGTTTGAAGTATGGCAGAACACTCTTCCATGACCAAATATGATCTCCAGTGATTTCGGCCCACTCGTCATATGTCTTGACATGTCCTCGCTGATATATCATACAGTTCATATTACCAGATCCACCCAAACCTCGTCCACGCACAACATGATATATCTGAACTCATAAAATTGATTAGTTAGTAAAATGTCAATAAAAGAATTAATATATTGGTGTTTGCAAGCTATGTTTGTAATAAATTAGAAAAACATTTATATTATTCAAATATCAATAAATAAAATAATGAAATAATTACAATATTAAAATAGTATAATCTTTCTAAGGATTATTATAATTTGCTTATAGGTTACAATAATCCTACTATGACTTTGAATCGGTTTAAAGGTTTTGCTTTAGGGACGAATCATTCTTGTTTTTTAGGGCCATGAGGTTAAGATCATTATAAGGAAATCGAGACAATTTATTAAAAATAACCCCAAAGTTGCTTCACAACGAATTTGGTTTGAACAGTATTTTTTTAAATTATGTTTTTCCCAATAACAACTAACAAAATTGTTTTTGCAAGGAAGTTTTATTTAGAATTTCATTGCCATACATAGATTCTGGATGTCAACTGACATTCATAATTATTCAATTAATTAATTAATTAATTAATTAATTAATTAATTAATTAATTAATTTCTCAGGAGTTACTAGTTGTTTAATTAAGGTACCCATCTGGAATATTGTTGTCAAACAACCTTGGATTACATAAGCATTTTGTATCTCATAGGGTGGAGAATTACATAAGGTGAAAACAAAGTTCTTTCGGCTAGCAAACCCTAGTCAATACAATGATTGTAAACTTTTTATAACAAAAACAAATTTCTTAGCTTTAGGCAATTCCGTACATATGCAATAACCGACAAGGCAACTAGAACTTATTAAAAAAAATTTGATTATACTTTTATAAAGCTAAATTTGAAAATCAATTGCGATAAACAGACAATGTTTACAGATGGCGCTATTTAGTTGGCGTCTAGTAGTATTGATGTACAGCTTTGGCAGTTGTTTGGCAACAACTTGGACATGTTGGCTAAGTGAGTCTTGTTCCATAACCGTTATAATTTAGAGTATTTGTGACAAATAATCCAATCTGTTTTAAACCTTTGTCGTACCCGCATGTTTTTCATACTCTAGTTTTACTNAGTGACAAATAATCCAATCTATTTTAAACCTTTGTCGTACCCGCATGTTTTTCATACTCTAGTTTTACTAACTATGAGTATAGAGTTCGCCAAATNCAGCTTTGGCAGTTGTTTGGCAACAACTTGGACATGTTGGCTAAGTGAGTCTTGTTCCATAACCGTTATAATTTAGAGTATTTGTGACAAATAATCCAATCTGTTTTAAACCTTTGTCGTACCCGCATGTTTTTCATACTCTAGTTTTACTAACTATGAGTATAGAGTTCGCCAAATCATTATGAAATGTTAAGTTAAGAATTAATTGAAAGATGCTACTTTGTTTTCGAAATAAATCAATATTTTAAGGAATAAATGAGACGGGTAAATTAGTGGATTTAAATCAAAAGGTCATCAAATTCTATTTGGTCTTACATTTCCGACGGAGTGGAAAGAATTCTTCTGAGGAACGGTGTAATATCCATAGTCGGTGACAGGTGTAANTCTTACATTTCCGACGGAGTGGAAAGAATTCTTCTGAGGAACGGTGTAATATCCATAGTCGGTGACAGGTGTAATTTGTAGTGGAACGTGAAATGGCGTTTGTTGGATGGGGTCAGGGTCACCACCTCTCTCCAACAACAATACATTGTTCCTATTGTCACTGGACAGCCTATTGACTAATACAGAACCAGCTGACCCTCCTCCAACTACGATGTAATCAAAAGTTTCTTCATGTGTTGAATACAGAATATCACTTTCCGATTCATCCCTTGCNCCTCCAACTACGATGTAATCAAAAGTTTCTTCATGTGTTGAATACAGAATATCACTTTCCGATTCATCCCTTGCAGTTTTAAATTTGTCATTGCGTTCAAGTACTCGAGGAATTGTGGACAGTAGACTCGTATACAGTAAGACGTTTAGTACCGTCATCTCTATGAAGTTCACCGCTAATCTGTGATATGTTAAATTATTTTTCCGTTAATGAATGTAAATTTTCACTTTCAGTATCAAATAACCATTAGCAAAAATATTGATTTTGAGAAAATATTGAATTCTTCCTATTTTATGCGAAAAAAATTTTTTTTTTGCAAATATTCATTTATATTTACAAATAAAACTCCAAAAATATTTATATTAAATATTGAAGATAAATTTATGAATATAGAGGAAAGTAGCAATTCTACTCAGTTGAGTAAATGCGCTTCAAACAGTAGTGGGAATAGAGAAAAGATCTTTTTTTAAATTCATTTATGTTGCCCCTTAGGGCAGAGCGATAAAGCCGCAAACGTTGAAAAATTGAGTGTATTTACCATAAATTATTTTTCGCATTTTTTCTTGTAAAGCTGAAGCCATAATGGGCATATGCTATTGTAATCCAAATATGCATGCTTTCTTGTAATTTTTGAATTTTAGATTTGTGTTAAATTTTGGTAAATAAAAATAGTTATAAATAAAAAAAATTCACCTAGCCACATCTGGAGTATCAATCTAACTAGAAGGGCGCCATTTGTCGTTGATTGTGGCACTTGAAGCTTTCAAACACATTGCCATATTCAAAAACTATTTTAAAGTACAAAATGTACCTGAACTGGGTATATTATTTATGTCAAAATGCAAAACTACAATACATGGATCTTGAAGTACATCAATTTACAAGTTGCGCATTGCATTAAAATTTCCAAGAAGTTAAGTATTTCATTTCGTGATTAATGCGTCACAATTTGTGCAAATTAGATAGTTTTTATCTACGGTCAATATTATATATTTATATCGAATTTTTTTAAAAGGTTTCATTCAAAAAGTTTACATCTTGTAAGATAAATTAGTTTCATTTAAACAATTATATATTTTTACTTAATAAAAAATTTCTAAATCTATGTTGCCGATGTTTGGTGGGTGACATAGATAAAGGGTTGCTTAGTTGAGGATCTCTAGGCGGCCCTTATATTACTTCCCTGTACTTTATGTAACAGTTCTAAATATAGTACACAGTTTTTGAGTTTGATGATCCGTTTGTTATAAGATTCTAGAAAAGACTACTATTATATCAAAACCAGAATTTGGGTTCGCCCCACTTCATTATTACCAAGATTCACTGTAGTATAAATTGTAATGGAATATACTTCAACAGACTTTTATGCACAATAAATGTAGCAGCTACATTGCTCATGAAATATAGGGAACAGTATAATTTAAAAGCTTTTCTATATTGACTGAAACAGGTTTGACATCGTGTATGTGTTTGACACAACTGTTGCAAATAAAGAATTAAGTTTTTTATAGACATTTTCACTTCGCATGTCTCAAATGTCAAAATTACATCAAAAGCATACAATAGAGATGTAATTACAGGAGTAATTTTAATTTAAGTAAAACCATTGTTTTGTTTGTGCTATATAGTTAGCTAAATTCCTGATTGGTTTTGTTTCACGTGAGTTACATGTATAGTACATAATCAAAGAAACATGGGAACAAAAATCATTTTTGATATCCACATTTATGATATGGTAATACAGTGAAATCTCATTACCATAACATGTGATATAACAACACTTAAACGGCATACAATTTGGCTTATCATCTACGTTGTATGCAATGTATTTCTTAATGTTTTTATTAATCGATATAATAATCCATAGCTATATAGCAACCAAATTTCACGATTCTAGTGTTAATGTAACGATTTGACTATATTGTGTTCCATTCATATTGTGAACATGTGCATATTTAGCGTAAGTTTTTGTCTATTTCTATTTTTCGGCGAATAAATAATTTTCTCAAAAACGGTTTATTGCTGTCAATAATATTGTATTGTCCTGGCTCTTAATGAACACTTATTCTGTTCAGCTGGTACCCATCACTATTTAATTTAACAATCGTGGCGAGTCTTGCTCAACTGAATGATGGAATCGCAGCCCTTACCAGTTTGTGCGTAAAGTTTAGAGTAAGCTACAATATGCCCAATACATAGAGATTTATAAATAACAGAATCAATAACAATATAATTAACACGTAGAAGCGTTAGAAACTTTTTCTAGCTCGTTCACAGTAGGAAACTGTCATCGTCCTATCTGGTTATTGTCCCCACAATTTGCGTTGCGGATTTGTTTCTAAGTATTTTATTTTATATAAGTGTGGAAGTGTATTCGAGCAGTTAATAATGGGTTTTCTATAAGCGGCAGAATGCCGGGTATCCCTGGATGTTTAACACACATGTAATTTGCTTATAAGCAAATTTCGTGTCTATACATCTAATAAATCTGCGTTCGCTCGATACATACAAATGACTTTCGAAAAACGGCATATGAGCCACGTGCCGTTGCCGTGTCCATACTTCAGCTGAGAATGGTAGATACATTGTGGCGGAGCTGACCCGCCACTTTGAGTTTGAGACAGGGATTGCCACAAAAATTTGGTCTCTGGTGGGGTATGATCCCACGTCTTGGGTATTTCGGACCCAACGCACTAACCATTTGTGCTACAGAGCCTAGTTGGGCAATCCTGTTCTCAAACTCAGTACAACTCTGAAACTCTCCTTTCTGGTCATTCATTGCCAGGTAAGGAGTCTACTGTCTCATTTATGAGTACAGTAGTGGGGATTGAGTATTATGCTCAAATCCCCATAACATCAGGTATCACATTTCGTTTCCTGTGTTATAAAAGGTTAATACCACAACAACCAACTGTTTGTACTTCAGATATCAACCGTTTATATCTCAACACCAATGTTTTGCTACCTCTACTAAACATATTGCCAACGGTTACCTCAACTAGGTACCAACCGTTGGTACAGGATCCTAAAACGTTTCGCAACATAAATTCAAAAGGTATATCTTTTATTTATCAAGGTTTGCGACCGTTGAAACCTACACACAAAGATACAGCAAATGAATGATGTGTCTCAAGGTGCAACGGTACTACCTGTGCTTCCAACTGTTGATACCTCAGCTGTCGATGTTTGATGCCTAAGGTTGTTTAAACGGTTTAAATCTCGAATACCACCTTTTGATGCATATAAATCGGCATATACTTCAAATACAAACCTTTGTTACCACGTGTATCAGAATCAAGTACTTTGCAGCGACTAAAGTTTTTATAATATGCTTTTGTTTCCTGCTGGCTCTACAGTTACCACTGTTAAGTGATTGAAATTTTCTCTATAGGCAATTATTATAATTTGCTCATGAACTTTTAATTAAAACAGGTTTATATAGAGAATTAGTATCTCGCGACTAGATGTGATCTGATTCATAATTGTATGGAATTATTCAATCGGTTTACAGTTTCTTAACCTCGCACAAGCTTTACAAAATATTTCATATAGAAGCTAATCAAAGCAACCCTAAGTTTTGAATCTTTTTATGGATTGAATAAATATTAAACTTAATTTAAAAAAATGTGTTAATGTAAAAGAACCTGACCCATTGATACTGGACCAGCTTTCTTTTAATTATTTCAACTAAATGTTGTACCTTTTCCAAAATAAAGACAGTTGATTTGACAAGATTAGTCCACCATTGCCGCCAAATTATTTCTACAAAGTTGTAAGCATGAATAAAACTAGATAAGTATAATTCACTATTAACAGTTTCTTTTGCGTTGTAAAGAAAACGTAAAATTTTCAACATCATTTAAACAACTGCTTTTCCGCTTGAGATTGTGACATCGTGTTCAGCGCTTAAATTTCATACCTTTTGTGTATACTGACAACAGTACATATCAATCAAACGGCTTCTAATATCCATCTATACTCCAGAGTCTTACTTTTCAAACTCACTGAATTTTTTTTTTTATTTCTTGCGAGGCACACACACATGTTATTTAGTTTCTGGTTGTACAATAGGAACCGTCGGTAGGATCCTTCACCATTAACTAATTTTAACAATTCAGACGAGGGTAGCTCATTTACACTGGGTTGTTGTGGTGGTTCCGGTACCTCAGAAGGTCCTATTGTTGATGAAGGGGATGAAGATGAAGTTCTGTGGAACGAGGGCACCCCCAGAATACAAAGTTGAACCAGTTTGATTTCCTTTTTGTGGAATAGGGTATTCGAGGCTTTTTAGCACGAAATATCTGTAATAATTAGTAAGCCGGAAATCAAACCTTACTGTTTTATAAATTGTTGAATTTGTTATTTACCTTCGATTTTGTTTCATCAAATTACGAGAACAGGCGCTTCGGTGTCATACCTGCTAATTGTTGGTCGGTTACAAATTCAAGGAATTTTTAAAACAAAAAATCAATTCAGACGTCAAAAAAAGTAAAAGAAAATTTTAATAATTTTTTTTTTGAATTTGGTGTTCATCTGTTCAAGAAACTTGAGTTGTATCCTTGTCTCATATGGTTGATTGGAGTAAAGTGAGATACGATGCGGAGTAGCATCTCCCTCCGAATCTTATCGATTCCTACGCAGGATACCACGCCGTATCTCATGCCGTGGTGTCGTATCTCCGAAAAAGGGAAGAAAGAGTGGTATCAGTGTGCGGAGTAAGATACGATACCACTCTGAGATGCGATACCATCACTCATTTAAAACTGTCTAATGTACTTTTAAATAAATAAATTGTATTTAAATAAATCTTTTTGAAAAAAAATCCAAAATGTCTGAATACAGCAGAGCTGTTTATTCAGCAAGTATAGAATTCGATCTGAGGGTTGTCANATAATGTACTTTTAAATAAATAAATTGTATTTAAATAAATCTTTTTGAAAAAAAAATCCAAAATGTCTGAATACAGCAGAGCTGTTTATTCAGCAAGTATAGAATTCGATCTGAGGGTTGTCATCAGACAATGCTCATACAGCTATAGTATATAGATATATACATATATACATATAGTGCGTCTTTTCTAAAACGCCTCACCCATAAAATAATTTTCAGAAAAACAATCAAAATAAACAAATACTATGTGGGGGTTTCCGTGCAATTTTATTAGAATTTGTTAATTTAGTTGATATTAAAAAATAAAGAAACTGTGAGAACTTATTATAAGCTAAAAGTTCGAACAATTACAAAGGATGTTCAAAATGTCGTCCTTGTTCGTGTAGACAATATCCTAATCGATTGTAAAATGACCTTGACTGTCTTGGAACATTTGGTCGGGTATTGCCCGAAAAGTGTCAACTATACGAGCCTTTAATTCATCCATGTTGTGACAATGCTGTCGAAACACAATGTGCTGATAAAAAAACTGTACTAATTGGGCTCTTTCCTGTCTTGTGTATTGTGGCATGTTTCAATGATCCTGAATAAATTTAGACTTTCAAAAAGGTACGATTCTTATAAGTTTCAGTTAAGTTAAAAAAAAGAAAGGTTAAAGGTAAAAAAATGAATTCCGTGTATTAAGTAGAGGAAATTCTTCAATTCGATTTGAGTAAAAAATCTTCATACAACTGAGTTCTGAATACGAGAAAGTAATGACCTTTCTTCGTTTCAAAAAGTTTGGTTTGTCTCTTCTCTCCCATCATAGTCGCTCCTAACTTTGAAAAATGCCTTGGAAACCATTGAGCGACTGAGGCGTTTTAGAAAAGACGCACTGTATACTTAGCCTAGGGAGGGTATCTTTAGCTTGTGATGTGAAAGGGGTGGTGAGATGTTTCTTCTTGTTCCTGGTGTTGTTGTTTCTTATAGTGAGGGAAGCAGCAACTCAGGAACGGTTTGATGAGGACGATGAATGAGACGATGATGACGAGGGGTTTGATCCCCTCATTGGTTATGAATTAAATGATACCTAGCAAAAAGTATTTTTTTTTTGTAAACAGGCAACGTTTATCGTTTTGTAAAACGATTGAAACATCATCTTCAAACACTACTAAAATCTAACAGCCGTATTAACTTTTAGCTATATACATACATTGGCGTTGTGCCTTACCCAACAAGCCTCAGGTTTAATATTTTTGTGTAGGAATAGTCAGTGGTTCATAAATTCAATTAATAATATTTTTCTATGTCAATCCATGAAAGGTGTAACTCATTATCTATACAGTTGTAGAAACTAAAGAATTACATATGGCTCCAAATACTTGTTTCATACGAGGGTCACACTGATCATGCAATATGATATGCTCGAAAAACTTAAATCTAAAAAGTATGATCAAATGCAAAACAATGGTAGCAAAATCTATTGATATTTATATATTCGTATAAATATGAATTGTGTTTATTTCCACATTTGATCTATTCTACCGTTTTATCATATCTGTATCGATCAATATTGCATGCAATTTTGTTAAATTGGGTTCTGTAGTTTTAGAACGTTTCGTTTTTCAGCATAACATCTGACACGCAAACAGACAAACTAATTTAGCAAAACTGTCCAGATTTGCTATTCGCGGCGAAGCAAAGTAGATTAATTAAATTATTTTTCATTAGCTTAATTGTTGAAATTGTCTTATGAACCTGAAAGTCTAAGAATACCTGTTAGTCTAGTACAGTAAAAAATAAATTTGAATATTTTGATACTTAATTCGTCATAGATGTTTATATTAAATAAACCGTTGTAAACGGAGTAATTACAAGTTGCAGCGCTGAAACACAGAAAGAATGTCGACGGTATATCGATAAAGAGGGCTGTTGGGTGGTAGCGAGGGATATTTGGCGGTAGGGAGGCCTGGGTAATACCGAGAGTAGAGTAATGCCCGGAGTAGGGTAATGTCAGGGTTGGGGTTAGGGTAATGCCCAAAATAGGGCAATGTCGTGGTCGGTTAATGTGTGGGTTAGGGTAATGCTCATGGTAGAGCAATGCCAGGCATATTGTAAGGTCGGGGTGGGGTAATGGCCGCGCTCGTGTAATGCACGGGTTTGGGTAATGCCCGGGGTCGGGTAATGAAAAGTTATTAGGTTGTTTGGAAGTTCGGGGTGGAGTATGAGGAATGGGCTATCCTGTAATGAAAACCCCATATCGATCCATCCATTGGTTATTGAATTATTCTAGTTATTATTTGACATGTAAATTCCCATAAGACAAAAATTGAGTTTCGGGGAGAAAAATAAATAAACTAGGTTAGAGTTGACGGATATGGCTTATTTTCTAATTTGTCAGTTCCTAGTGCATGAGCTATCGATTAGTTATATCGGTCTATCGATCGGTTTCATTAGATATCATTGTAATAAAAAAATTTTAATTTGTAAGGTTTCAAATAGCTGACACGACACAGATTTTATATTCCGTAGGTTAGATTTCATTTGTGTTAGTTTAAAGTGATCGTAATTTATCTGCCGCTGTGCTCGAGAATTTATGGTATCTGTTCACTCTCTTCCATAGAGGGAAACCCCATTGCTCGTCAACGCTTAGGGACCCCCCCCCCCCCCGGGAAAAATTTTTTGTGGAACCACCCAAGGAAAATTTGCTGCGCTGGTCCCAGCAAACTCAAAATGTTCATGGGGTCACCCACGGTGTGACCCCATGATTCACACTGCGGCGAACTTTTCTCCTAGAGTCCGGCCTACCCCGTACGTTGAGGCGAATAGGCGTAAACCAAATAAGTGTCACTTCGACATCTGGTACCACTAATGCTACCGCTACCGTTACTTTGAGAAAAAACATTTCCCGTTACCATAGTCCGCGCTACTGCTACCGTGAGCAAAATTTTACATGTAGTCCGTTAGTGCTAGCGCTACCGAATAATTGAGAGAAAAATTTCCTCTGTACCGCTCCCGCTACTTTCATAAAAATTTCCCATCTACCGCTTCCGCTACTAAGTTCCCCGCTACCGCTACTTTCCCACAACCAAAAGTAGCAGCGCTACCTAAAATGACACCTGTGGTAATGCCCAAAGATCAGCCAGTCAACATTAAACCTTTGAATAAAACATAAGAAATTGCAATCAAAAGTCATGAAAAGAATCAAGTGTGGCATGAATTTTCGCCACTTCCTTTTCTGAAATGAACCTTGAAACGTGTCAAAAGCTGCATCAAGATTTTCTTTTCACGTTCCCTGCTTCTATGTTCAATGTATGGTTCGTGATTTTTTTTTATTAAAATTTTTTTGATAAATAATGTCGTATTTTTTTATAATTATCCGGGTTTTTTAATATTTATCAAAGATAAAAACTTTCTCTTTGCTTTCACTGCAAGCGGAATAAAAAGCGATGCCAATCATTTTTCATTCTCGTCGTTGTTCCCGACAATAAACCTTCAAAATTGACTAACAAACAAACCCGAAAATAATTTTTACAAAACCTAAAATAAAAAAACAACCTAAAAAAATAAACAAATCTTTAAAAAACTTGCTACCTTATAAGCAAACATATTTTCCGGCTTGTTCCGATTGGAAATATTTTGGTGGCTGGGCTGGAGTTCGGAATCGAGCATCTTGACTGGTATGGAAGAAAGAAAGAATCTCAAATTTCTGATAAAAAAATTTTACGGAAATTTCGCTAGTAGTAATTATCTAAAATGTAAAAAAACAGCGATTTAGAAGTGTTATATGTTCCTGTAATCTCCAGTGAGTCATACATCACAATTTGCCTCGACTCAACTATGAGTACCAGATTAAATTAAACTTACTTACTTTGCTTTAAAGAAAGTTCTTACAAATAAAATCTGCGGTATTCATCAAAACGTAATTCAGACGCATGAATGCAACTCCTGGGGCTGAGACATTTCGANTTCTTAATTTTAAGTTAGAGCAAAGTTACAAATGTGTGACAAACTTGGTCAGGTGAGTAACTATGAGATGTTAGAGTAGGTGAGGAGGTATTCGAAATGCCTCATTTCATAAAATAACACATTTTGAGTTTGCCTCCACTTGTATACAATTCGCACCATATCCTAGCGTATCGTACCCGTACCCCGTACCCAAAGGTACGGCGTACCTACCGTACCCGTTCCTCATTAAGTAAGTGGGCCGTACCGTACCCGTACCCCGTATCTGGTTCTAAAATTATCGCCGTATCGTACCGTACTCGCACCAAAGGTACGGGGTACGCCGTATGTACGGCGTATCTGCCGTACCCAAAGGTACGGCGTATCCAAAAGGCCCATGTGTGGTCTGGAGTTGGGAATCGGGAAACTTGACTGGTATGGAAGAAAGAATCTCAAATTTCTGATAAAAAAATTTTTACGGAAATTTCGCTAGTAGTAATTATCTAAAATGTAAAAAAACAGCGATTTAGAAGTGTTATATGTTCCTGTAATCTCAAGTGAGTCATACATCACAATTTGCCTCGACTCAACTATGAGTACCAGATTAAATTAAACTTACTTTGCTTTAAAGAAAGTTCTTACAAATCTGCGGTATTCATCAAAACGTAATTCAGACGCATGAATGCAAATCCTGGGGCTGAGACATTTCGATAGATACCACACTTACACAGTATGAGATATTCGGACGAATATTCAGCAGAATATTCGTCATTCGTTTGTAGAACGAAGCGAAGCTTTGTTATTCGTTTTTGGGTCGAATACCGGTATTCGTTACATTCCTTACTATTTACCGAACACATTTAACAAATTTTATTTCAAAAATTTTGCTAAATCTAGCAATATCTGTGGNATTCCTTACTATTTACCGAACACATTTAACAAATTTTATTTCAAAAATTTTGCTAAATCTAGCAATATCTGTGTGCGTTTCTTGTGGGGAAAACTAAATTGTTGAAATCCATGACCCTATTTCAACTAATATTTGATAAAGGAACGTCCTTGGTTTTGATACTCATCAGATAGTCAATATAATCTGTTAAATCGCGCGCATTAAATTGCATAATTTTTTTACTTTACATAATTCACTGTTAATGAGATTGAAAGACAAAAACTAACGGGGTAAGGAAGCATCATTTGTTTTTACCAACAATTCGGGACACCCAACCAAATTTTTTGATATTTTACCAAAAGGACCCCCNCCGAGGACCCGGTAGGGTTTTCCTCTATACTCTCTTCTCCGAGCCACTCACTCTTACTTCCCAACTTCGAAGTAAATAATCCAGATTGGTGGATTTGTTACTGTAAATACTACGATTTAATGGTGTTTTTATTTGAAAGGATAATTTATTAGTGTACCGACAATGTTTGACTGGCCCAATTCCCGTAATTGTATAGAGAGCCTGATAGTATTAAGGCTCATAGTACTTTCAGATTATAAAAAATTTACGGGAACAAAAATGATAGAAAAGTTGTGATAAAATTAACTGCTTTGCTATTCCTAACAGAAATGGGTAAGGAAGATTATCAAGGGGACAACTAGCCTGTGTTCATAAAGTGACTATACAGTTGAGAAAATGTGTTCCCATCCCCACATCTCCTCTCAAACAGAATTTGTTTCTGTTGAGTTTGAGTGGAGAGGATTGCATTGAGGGACTATGACATTTATACATGCCTCTGAGTGGATTAGAACTAGCGGGAGCCTATAGTTTTTTCAACCAATCAGAGACCGCCAAAATGAGTCACGTTTCATAGTTATATTAATCCGATAGTCTGATAGTCTGACGGTACTACCAATCCATGCAGATTATGTAAAAAATTTTTGAAGCTTTTTACTTTCCCACGCTGACCTGCCTCGTATATTTTTTTATTTGTATTTTAAATTATTCCTATTGAGTCAGCCCAAATTCTCCCTCCAAAAATGTCCATACAACTCACATTTGGTCTCCCGCATTCCCTTCCCAACGGATGGACCTTTCCAACATCCGAA
This sequence comes from Holacanthella duospinosa, assembly GCA_002738285.1. Taxonomy (NCBI): domain Eukaryota; kingdom Metazoa; phylum Arthropoda; class Collembola; order Poduromorpha; family Neanuridae; genus Holacanthella; species Holacanthella duospinosa. The sequence continues at coordinate 25,218 of NIPM01000287.1, forward strand.
GCCTTAGTCTAAATTCAACTCTTAAAGACGTAAGGTGTTTTTTTTAACGGTTACAGTTGTTTTCCTTTTTTTTTGTTTTAAATGTTTCAGTTGGTCAGTCTTATGTTATAATTTTAATAATTGTAATTTCGCTAAGCGTTTTACTTTACCTTTAGGATTACCTGCACTTATCAACTTAGAAATCAGCAGAAGGTATTTTATAAATCTAAATGCCTAAAATCATAGCTCGCATAATGTTTTAGATGCATAACCGAATTCAAATTAAATTATACAGTGAAGTCCGGTTATAGTGAACCGGAAGGGAGCGGCAGTATTAGTTCAATATAACCGGAGTAAGAGCTAGTCATATCCGGGTAGTATAATGTATATTAGCTCAGTAAGGGCCGTAGCGTATGGTTTACTATTGCCGGAATCTCGTCATACCCGGAATCACAATAACCGGACTTCACAGTAATAAGAGCAAATAAATAATTTTACAGATTCCATAACTCTGTAAATATTGTAAATATTTTGAAGCCCATTTTGCATGATGGGACGTATGGATCCCTGGGTGAGTGCATGGAGTTTCACTACACATACTACAGTACATGGTACAAGCGAAGAGGCCGATTTTGAGGACCCTGACTAAAAAATTGACAAAATGCTGACCAAGAATAGCTGACCGAGTTATCGGAAAACTCAGTCAGGTATCCTCGCTCAGCATTTTGTCAACTTTTTAGTCAGGGTCCTCAAAATCTGCCTCTTCGCTTGTACCATGTACTGTAGGTGAGAAGCGGAGTGAAGTTACGTGAGATGGGAGGGTAAAAATAAATAAAACATTCTTACATATTATGCATGGATCGGTATGAAGCGTTCTATACAATTGCGAGAATTGGGCCACTATTTATCATAAAATTTTTGATAGCAGTGCTGGATGAGACCAAGAGCGAATCAAGCTAATGTTTTTTATAGCTGAAAAACTCATGGCCTTTAGGAAACAGCAATCTCATTTTCTTTTCCATATAAAACGGGCGACGCTATACAACGATGAGTGTACACAAAGACTACGAATTAAATTTTCACACGCCCGTCCTGTACAATGTGTATTAGTAAAGAGTCAACGGGAATACTCACTCTAACCAACCCTCATCCAATCCCACCATCAGTTATGGGCAACAAATCTGGCTTATAGAAGTGACTTAGCAGGAAGGAATGGTATATTGAACGAATATACCCGAATTCAACCAAAGCTTTTCTATTCCACACTTCCACGCATTCCCTTGTTACTGTCGCATTTTATGCATATCTTAAATTTAGTCTACCGGATTACCTCTCGTTAATGAATCATTTGTTCGAAGTGTCCTCCATCCATTCCCAAACAATTATTCAATCGATTGTAAAACCCCATTCTTACATTTCGCAGCATCTGTGGGTTGTCCTCCAGTTTAAATGAAGCCGAAAATGTATCTTTTAGCTGCGGAATGTTTATAGCACGAAGATTTGGTGGAAGCTCCATGGTGCGAATAAATACAGCGCAAAAAACAGCTAAGAAAACTCAAAAATCACTAAATCTCAAAACACAAAAATTATTTGTTAATACTTATATCGGTTATCAAACAAATTTTGATTCTCATCCTTTTCCCACTCGACTTAAATGTTATAACAATTAAAAAAACTTGAATATCAAACTGCTAATCGTTGCCCATAACTAATGGTGGGATTGGGTGGGGGTTGGTTAGAGTCGGTATCCTCGTCCATTCTTTACTAATACGCTGTACAGAGAGGTCCAACAAGGGACACCCCACACTCCTACCTCCATCCTGTGAAACTAGCATACATGGGCAAACTATTTATTAATTTTTATTTTGGAATTTAAGTTTAGTTCATAAAATGTACTTCTAACGTTCTGCAGCATCCGTAGACTGATGTTTAAATTATCAACAGAAGTTTGTATTCGATCCTTGAGTTGCGGAATGTCTATTGCCCCAGGAAGACTAAAAATTGTCGACTTCATATACCCGAGTTTTGGTTTTTCATCTAATAAGGTTCAAGTTCAGCTTGTTAATAATTAATTTTACCGTGTGTAAGACGCGAAGATGATCTTACTGAGAAATTGTTTTTCCACTTACCTATCTAAGACGTGCTTACACTCCATATTTGATGATACATAGTAAAAGAATGAGCATTGTAGCGAGTCATTGTGTTGGTAAGAGTCGTAAGGATAGCGGTAGTGGTATTTTATGACAATGAGTCACACGTTCGGTGGTAGTCTCCTGACGAAACAAGCAACAGATGAAAATTGCTCAGAAAACGCAGGGCAAATTAATCCAAATTGAAAAAAATTTAATTCAATGTTCAGCAAATCCGAATAATCTGAAGTCACACTCACTATCCTACCACACATCCAGGGTGGGCTGAGTTCATTTATAACAAAGCATTAATTTAACTTCTGTTCCATCATGAAGAGCAATCGAATTTTTTGATTAATTTATTAGTTCTGAAGTAAAGAATTGTTCGCCCATGTATACAAGTTGGACAGGGTGGGGCTAGGAGTGTTGGGTATCCCCTGTCAGTTGTTATTGGACCTCTCTGTACATTTGTGCTTGCGCTTGCTGGGGCACGCTGTGAGCCATTTGGTAAGTTTATGCTGACGGCATCTGGATGATCCTTGCATTACAATTTTTCGTATGAATCTGGTAGAACTCTTGTGTTGTGTATGTAACTTATACAGAATTTGGTTCTGTCCTCACTCAGAGCTCAGAGGTTTGGGTATATTCGAGGAAGAGGAAGTTGTGGTGGTGTTAGCTCAATGCTCATTATTATGTTCTGCAAATACATTATAGATCTGTCTTGTCCGTTCGTCCGTCCGCCCCTCGGTGCTCTAACTCAAAAACTAATTGGCGGATACATGCGGTTTTCACTAATCAATAGCTCATGGACTAGGAACGGACAAGTTTGAAGATCAGCCATATCCGTCAACTCTGATCTAGTTTTTTTTCTTTCTCCCGAAAGTCAATTTTTGCCTTAATGGAATTTACATATTAAATAATAACTAGAATATTTCGATATGGGGTTTTCACTACAGGATAGCCCATGCCTCAAAATCCACCCCGCACTTCCTAACAACCTAACACCCTAACATCTTATCACTATCCGATCAAGGGCATTACCCTACCCCGGGCATTACCCGACTTCGGTCAGTACCCGACCGCGGGCATTATCCGAGCTCGGGCATTACCCGACCACGACCTCGACCCTAAAATATGCCAGACAACCCGACCCAGACATTACAATGTCAGGCATTACTCCAAATCGGGCATTACAATACTCCAGACAAATCCCGACCCTCACATTACACAACCCTAGAAAATCTTCGACTCCTGGAACGACCCGACCCCTACTTTACCCAAACCCTTAGTATTACCCGACTTCGGGCATTACCTGACATTGCCCCACCCCGGGCATTACCCTATTCCTTACATGACGCAACACTACACATTCCCCGACCAGGAGCATTATCGCACAACGGGCATTGACCTCATTCCGAATCAATTAATTACCTTTTCATATTCATCGTCTCAGTCAACATTCAAATAAGTTCAAAAACATCTGATTGTTTATCACACCCATCATCATTATTTGTGCATATCTTCGAGGAAATCAATTGTTAACCTTACAGATCCTAATGGAAGAATTAGAATGTTAAAGGAAAATGGGCGCTTATGAATTGCATAAATAATATTTATAAATGAATAAATAAATTTCACTAGGTATTGTTTCGTTGGCAACGCGCACTGAACACCTAATCTGGATTACCTAATCCTCAATCCCTAATCTGGATTATCCCAACTCTGCAAATTTGGTCAACACATTTACTATAATTAAAACAACATTTTCAACAGCATCATTAATACAACTTTCAGTATTGCATAGTATATGTTAGTTGTTACGCGTTGTGTTCAACACGCTACTCGAGCCGGAAATGTAAAGGATTCAAATGAAACGAAACCTATTCACGATGCGACTTCGCTGCGCTTCCGATAATCAGCTCTGCGGCTACTTCCGCTATCATGTAGATTGGAGCTTGTGTGTTGCAGTTCACAATTTTAGGCATAATCGATCCGTCAACGACACGGAGATCCTTAATCCCGATTACTCTGCGAAAATTGTTGTCATTAAATACGTTTTATTCAGAAGTGTTTATATATAGTTACCTTAAGTTCGAATCGACTACACTCCGCGAGTCCTCTGGTTTACCTATAGTAAGAAAAATTCTTTCATAAATGCATGTATTATTTTTCAAATGTAGCTACTATTCTCAAGGTGTGTGGATTTTGGCGAATAACCATTGAGATGAATAAGGTCTTAAAACAGAGGAACAGTGGGAAATGCTAAGGCATTGAGCAAATATGTGGAAGACTCTGAGATTCATGGAGTTGTCACCTCTGAAAGAGAATTAGGGCCGAATTTAGGTAAGCCACTCAAACTGAAGTGACTGATTTGTGAGTGATTTGGAGTGAACTGGACTAAACTGGAGTGTGGTGAGAGCTGCTTCGAATCTCAACTCCAAACTCCCACTCAAGTGGTGTACCTAAATCCAGCCCTTAGAGTGGTAAATTAAAAAACAAACAATACATTAGGAGTAATCAATCTGAGTTTTGTAAATTTACAATTAAGTTTACAAAGTTTGTAAAGTTACAAGAGAGAAATTTGGCGGGAAACAAATTCCAGCCTCCTCATTGGTCCGTAACTTTACAAAGCCTTTGTAAACTTTACAAACCAAAAGAGCATGTTTTTAGTTTACAAAATAGAAAAGTTTTTGAATTGCTTCTTCTTTTTTTTTTGTTTAACCTAATCTTCACAACAAAAAGTAAAAATTTTAATCAATTCACTGGAGAAGCTGTGTAGCTGTTTGAATTTTTTTTATAAACAGGTGAGTATTCACAGTAAACAAATAATTAACAATACACAGCTTGGGTCAGCTGTTAAGTACCTTAATAACCATAGTTTTGATGGTTTTCCAAAAGGCCAAGCATCAGTAACGTGCAGCAGTATTTACAAAAAGTAACACGAATTAGGTTACAATTTCCCACTCAGACTTTGTAACTTTGTAACTTTACAAATCTGAACTGCGCATGTGCGAGTTTTGTAAACTTACAGAGTTGTAAGTTTACAAATCCAGATTGAGTACCCCTATTGTCTTCTAAGAGATGGCCACTTTTGAAGTTGTGTGCGTGTTTGGGTAGGACATTTTACTCCAAATAATTCTTACGTTCAACAAATCTACTTGAAATTAGTTTGAAACTGGTCTTGCGTCATCTGCTTGAGACACGGTAACGCAATTTTTGGGATATGGAAGCATTCTATGACTTTCACTGATAGATGGGATATGTTCTTCTCGTCATTTTATTACCCATTGTAAAATACCACATTACACTTTTATTTTGCCACCATAAATGCGTACCGCTTCCAACATCATATCGCACACAATAAATGGGCATCAAAATAACTACAATAAATTTTCATTTGTTTTAAAACATAGCCAGTGTTATGTACTCTTCACCTTGACTCCCAGTTTGGCCTAAGTCAGACTCACTGATTCTTGGAGTCACGGCTGACTCTAGGAGTCAAACTGACTATGGGAATCAACCTGACTAAGGGAGCCATAATTGACTCTGGGAGTCATAATTGATTCTCTCAAATTTTGGATTTCAGTCGAACTCAAGACTGACTACTTGATTTTTGGGAGTCGACTCGAATCCGTCAGAGTCATGCCCCTGTCTCCGGGGTTAGGTAGTACAAAATTTGAAAATCTGGTGCGACAATCTGGAATTAAAATACAGTGGTTTTAGTTTCATGTCACTACCTCTTAATGTCACACTTCGCTTATTGTCACCCTGTTGGCTGCCTCCCGGCTAAACTCCATGCTTTCATGTACTAACTACTCTGCCTATTGTCACACCTCCTATTGTCAACCTCCTGCTATTGTCATCCCATTTGAAGAGAATGTGTGACGCATAACCATAGTTTAATGGAAACTTTCGGTTCTCAGGCCCAGAATGTACTCATGCTTGTTTAAATGGTGTGGGCGATCAGAGACCCTTGGGGGAACTGTTTCATTAACCTATTTGTTGTATTCTACTATGAGATCCTCGATCGTGAATGTTTATTTTTTTAAAGACTCACCCGCAGTCGCGGGTTTATTCCAACCGCGAGTATGCCAACTGTAGATGGGCACATGGTTAGGATTGAGAAACTTAAAGTTTTAATGATAAGCAACATTACAAGTGAAGAACTTTGCAAACAAGTACCGATAGTTTGGGTGTTTCTGACAAGATAATATTTCAAAGCCATTTATCTGGCATATAGCAAAAAAGCTTGCTGATTACTTTAAGAAGTAATTTGCTTTTATAGTATTCCAAATTTAGGTAACAACTTCAAAAACTGTAGAATAAGTCGAAGTATCATAAGATGCGCCTATAAAACCAGGAACTTCGGTTTATGCCACCTAATCTTTGAATTATCAGTCAGTTGACATTATCGGCTATTGTCAACTCCGCCACTAGTCAACCAATTTTTTGGCTCCCTCGGAGGTGACATTAAGCTAAAACCACTGTATATATATTTCATGATGAAAGAAGATGAGAAAAAATGATATTAATTCTAATACAGTGTGGAAAAATAGTTGGAACAACTTTCGGTCTCATTATTTTCAACAAATTTACCGTAAAGTAAACCTGTAACTTACGCTCGTTTTATGGTTTGCGCATGCGTTGTGTATTCCTTATCTTAGCGTTGTCTTAACGCGCTCCACCCGTTTTTGGACTTATTTATGCTTTCTCTAATCATTTATGTACAAAATTTTTTTGTAAAAAAAAAGTTAAAATTGTTGAACTTTCAATGGTTTACGGTAAGAATAAGCAAATAGAGAGAGAAAGGAAACCATAAATCAATTCTTCAAACAAAGCATTAAAGAAAAAAACTCCTAGACAACGTATTCACAACGCTTAGACAACATGCAGAAAGCATAAATTGATTCCAATTAGGTTTTAGTACAGAATTCTGTACAGAAAGTTGAAAAAAGAAAAACCATAAAACGAGCGTTACACTTATGCGAGTTGAAACCACAATTGAAAACATTACAACAAAAATTGAAATTCTAAGTTCCAAAAATTGAAGTTAAACAAGAGCCATTTGAAATCGAAATACCAAACGTTGAAGGGCTGTGACATATAAATCAAAATCCAAGACTTTTTAGCCCCGCGAAATCGAAATCAAAATTTGATTTCGATTTCGAATTATCGAAATTTATAATTTATATTTCGGGATAAGTTGTTTTTACAAATAAAATCCAGTTTTCTTAAGATAGATACCTGTTGGTAATCAAAATCCATAATTCCAAGCTGAACGAATTCGAAATCAACTTTCAGTTCAAAATAGAAATATAAATTCGATTTTGAACAGGGTTTGAAAAATTCGGAATTATTCGAATTATTCAAATTATTCGAATTAATGACTAATTGTTCGAATTATTCANCTGAACGAATTCGAAATCAACTTTCAGTTCAAAATAGAAATATAAATTCGATTTTGAACAGGGTTTGAAAAATTCCGAATTATTCGAATTATTCAAATTATTCGAATTAATGACTAATTGTTCGAATTATTCGTATTATTGACCAATTGTTCGAATTATTCGAATAATTCGAATAATTCGAATAATTCTACATAAGGAGTTAAAACAAGGTATTTTGATTTCGATATTTTTGTAACTCAGATAACTATATATCGTCTCAGTTCTTTGCAATATTTACCGTTTTGTTGAATTGCTTCCTAAATGTATTTGAAATTTTTGAAAACTACATTAATTTTGAAAGTTTACTGACAGTTTTATGGGAAAACATCAGATAAAATTGTAATAATAAATGTCAATAAGGATAATACGCTTCGGTCGTATACGTAAAGAATACTTTTAAAATAAAATAGTAGAAGGCCACCCAAGCACTTGTTTATAATTTGCCAAAAAAATTGAAATTCGTTAAAGTTTTCATTGTCTGAATTATTTAATGAATTATTTAAATAATTCGTAGAAGATTTATTCGTTTAGCGAACCCTGATTTTGAATTTTCGAAATTTTTGATTAACATTTCGAGCGACTAGTTAAGTTAAAACTTTTTACAAATAAAACCCAATTTTCATAAGATACACATTGGTAAACGAAATTCATCATCCCATATTGATCGAAATCGAAATCAACTTTTCATTCGAAATCGAAATCGGAATAAAAATTTAACTCTCCGTATAAGTTGAAATCGAAATTCGGCAATAGTAAGTCGAAATTGAAATTCCTAACTTAGCAGGTTCCCGAAATCCATATTACTAATATTACTCGAAGGCTTACTCCAGCAAAGAGCATGGACCAAAAGCAACTTCGCGCTAGATTAAAATATTTCCCCACTGTATTTGAGTTAATTAATTTTTTTCTCTCATCTGCTTTCACCATCAAATATATATATTTTTAATTTCAGATTGTCACACCAGATTTCCAAACTTTGTACTACCTGACTCCGGAGTCAGTCATGACTCTGATTAAGTCCTTGTGGAATCCAAAATTTGAGAGAGTCAATTATGACTCCCAGAATCAGTGAGTCTGACTCAGGGCAAACTGGGAGTCAAGGAGAAGAGTACATAACACTGGCTATTTTTTAGTGTTCTCCATGACTCTGACTCCGGAGTCATGACTCTGACTCTGACTCTCATGACTCTGACTCCCAGGGGTTTTGGGAGTCGGGAGTCATTTGATGACTCTGACTCTAAGGGTTTTGGGAATCAGAGTCATGACTCTGGGAGTCGACTCTCAGACTTGGGAGTCATGACTTTTTTGAAACATGCGCACATGGGCATATGGGACTCTTTTTTAACAAAATTTACATGCAAATATTATTTCGATAGTTATTTTTACAAAGAAATATTTAAAAAAAGTTACGAATTGTTTATTTAACAAGGAAACTAAATGTATAAAAAAAAATTCAATTTCAGACCCGATTTTCCATTTTTGTATTTTGTAACTCCGGAGTCGAGAGTCATGACTCTGACTCTGACTCAGAGTCGACTCCCAAAATTCAAGGAGTCAGAGTCATGACTCCGAGAGTCGACTCCCAACATTTGGAGAGTCAGAGTCATGCCTCTCAGAGTCAATGACTCTGACTCCGGCCAAACTGGGAGTCATGGAGAACACTACTATTTTTTAAAACAAGTGAAAATTTATTTTAGTTATTTTGTTGCCCATCTATTGTGTGCGATANGAGAACACTACTATTTTTTAAAACAAGTGAAAATTTATTTTAGTTATTTTGTTGCCCATCTATTGTGTGCGATATGTGGTGGAAGCGGCACGCATTATGGTGGCAAAATAAAAGTGTAATGTGGTATTTGCCCAATGGGCACATTAATTTCCAATTTTCAATTCTTTTGTATTGGTCTTCTCATAATAAATCTACTTTTCGCATACCATGGGAATCTTGAGNGAGAACACTACTATTTTTTAAAACAAGTGAAAATTTATTTTAGTTATTTTGTTGCCCATCTATTGTGTGCGATGTGTGGTGGAAGCGGCACGCATTATGGTGGCAAAATAAAAGTGTAATGTGGTATGTGCCCAATGGGCACATTAGCATACTTTTATCATTGGGTGTGCTACCATTCCCTTCAGAAGTAGTTAGAGCTATTTGAATTTTTTTTCACTCCCTGTTTCACAAACCTCACCTATAAATATATTCAACCCACATACTAAAACTTTCTCATAGTGTATACCCACCACAATGCAGAGTCGGGCACGACTTCTACAAAATTGCTCAAGATCCCCGTGGTATGCGAAAAGTAGATTTATTATGAGAAGCAGACCAATCCAAAAAAATTGAAAATTGGAAAATTTTGTTGGATAAATTTTCATAGAGGCAGAAAATTTTGTTGAATAAAAATTCATGCAGGCAGAAAATTTTGTTGGATAAATTTCACACAAGTAAAAAATTTTTGTGGATAAATTTTCACACATGCAGAAAACGTTGTTGGATAAATTTCCATACAGGAAGAAAATTTTGGTTAATAAATTCCCATGCAGGCAGAAAATTTTTTATTTATGTTCCATGTCGCTACATAACCGCTAAAATGACCTTTAAAACAACTGTTCAGCAGTGTATGTATAATTTCTCAATTTTATGTACAAAAAAAGCATCATGGGCATTATATGAACAGCATTATATGTCCACACCCTGCCTGTATGGAAATTAATCCAACAAAATTTTCTGCCTGTATGTGAATTTATCCAACAAAATTTTCTGCCTGCATGGGAATTTATTAACCAAAATTTTCTTCCTGTATGGAAATTTATCCAACAAAATTTTCTGCCTGTGTGAAAATTTATCCAACAAAATTTTTTGCTTGTGTGGAAATTTATTCAACAAAATTTTCTGCCTGTATGAATTTTTATTTAACAAAATTTTCTGCCTGTATGAATTTTTATTCAACAAAATTTTCTGCCTCTATGAAAATTTATCCAACAAAATTTTCCAATTTTCAATTCTTTTGTATTGGTCTTCTCATAATAAATCTACTTTTCGCATACCATGGGAATCTTGAGCAATTTTGTAGTAGTCGTGCCCGACTCTGCATTGTGGTGGGTATACCTTATGAGAAAGTTTTAGTATGTGGGTTGAATATATTTATAGGTGAGGTTTGTGAAACAGGGAGTGAGAAAAAATTCAAAAAGCTCTAACTACTTCTGAAGGGATCGGTAAATGAAAACTATTTGTTGAGTGATAACCAGTTGTTACACGGTATGAAATTTCCGCCACATTTAGAAGCAATCTATGTGGCATTAATGCATAGAATTAATCTAATTGAAATATATTGTATGATGGACACACTTTCCGGAATTTTTCAACAATTCTAAAACTATTTAAACCCTGTCCATTTCTGTGGTTGAAATTTTTACTTAAATCTAGTCACACTTAATCACTTATACCTATTTTCGTATACTCTACTAAAATTCTTAATTTATATCAACAAGCAATTGAAGATTGTATTATGGAGAATTAGTATAGTCAATCTATTGTCTACTTGCACTAATAATACATAGAATAAACTAGTTGAAAATGCAAGATTTTTATAAGTGTACAGTAGACCCTCTCTTAATGCACTTATGGCCCAATGATAGTATCCGTATCCCTTATGTTTTGTGATACCGTAAAGTTTCACGAAGACGTACGATTTATTTTAATCAACTTTTTCACAAGTTTTAAAACAATTGGAAATGGTACTTTCCTTGACCTGTGCCCAAGATTCGCATAACATGTTAATGCCATTAGCAAGACTTATATCACATAAGTCTTTGCCCTCATCGAGCATCCTAACGACTAGTTTTAAATAATGTTGCTTAACACAGTTGATTATTCCCGCATCGAGCGGTTGGCTTTTGCTAGTTGTATTTGGTGGTAAAAATAACAATTCAATGTTTGAAAAAGTTTGGTCATCCCAAATATGACCTGAGAAGTTGTCCAGAATTAGCAGCACCTTACGATTGCAGAGCATCATTGCGACGTTGAGGTTTTCCAACCAATCGGAGAATATTTGTTTCTTTTGCTTTTGCTGAAGAATAATAAGTGAACTTAGCGTTGAACTGATGGCCCTTGAAGCACCTAGGTTTTTTGGATTTNTTTGTTTCGTCATCCAAGCTTTTGCTGAAGAATAATAAGTGAACTTAGCGTTGAACTGATGGCCCTTGAAGCAGCTAGGTTTTTTGGATTTCCCGATTATCACCAATCGAAGCTTTTCATTCCCGGTTTTGTTGCAGCACGTGAGAAATGTTACCCTATCCTTTGACTGCTTTACGCCAAAACATATTTTTCCTGTAAACAGTAATTTTTTAATTTTTTAAATATTTTTATTTAATTTTTACTTTTTTGAATTATAAATTTTTTTTAAATTTTTTAACCTTTCAAGTCGTAAGTTTTACGGGGTAGTTTTTTAAAAAACAGAGCAGACTCGTCACAGTTAAAGATATCGGCAGGAGCATAATTTTTTAGTTTCTCAGCCAAAATAGTTTTCTTCCAGGCAAGTAAATTGTCTGTATTCACCGACATTTCCTCCCCATTTATGTCCTTATAAGTCAAATTGTTTCTTTTGATGAATTTCTCCAGCCACCCTTCGGAAATTGATTTACCAAGAATCATCGAAGCTTTAGTTTTAATAAAGACTCCAGAAACTGGAATGCCTTGTTCTCGTTTATTGCTAATCCATTCCATTACCAAGTTGTCACTCTCTTTGATCTTGCCATTAACAACGCGCGTCCGGGCCTGAAAATAATTAGAGTAAAAGGTGTATGATTATTAACTCATTTAACAAATGTTCGATTACAAATTCGATTACAGTTCATTCGTAAATGGGAGTCACTTGTGGACTTTAAATTGCCATAGTAATAACATTTTTTTAATTAAACATTTTTAAACTGTAATTAAGTTTAAAAAAAAACGGTTTCACAAAGGTTCAATTAAAATTAAAATGATTAATTGCGTTTACCTTTGCATTCCCTTTGAAATTGATGATGTCATCTGTCTGCTTCAAAATTCTAGACACAGTTGAAACATTTATCGAAAATGCGTCTGCTACTTCTTTTCTTGTCATATTCGTCAAGTTGGATAACACTTGACGCTTCGTATGAAGCGACAAATGTTTAGTTTTCTTTGGTTTGTTCATTATAATTAAACACGGTAAATCAAATTGAAATAATGAGAATGAATGTCAAAAGTTATTTACAAAGAGCAATTACTGACAGTTTGGAAAAGTTTTCCCTCCAATATCTTGGCGGTTTACGGTAAAACTGCACGGCAAAAGCTCAAGTCGGGTGGAGGGATCCATGTGCATTAAGAGAGGGTCTACTGTATTTCATCTGGACTGTAAGCTTATATGTAGGGTTTAGTATTTGTAGCACAGCAATAAATTTTTGTTTAACAGTTCGTTTTGTTCTTTGCGTTGTCCAATTTTGTGCCATATCGCAAATGAAAACCACTCTTATGAATGCAAAATAAATACAACAACCAATAAAGGACATTACCCATCCGGCAGGATCCGACAGGGTGCCAAACTGTTCCAGTGTAAAACCTGATGTAACAATTCCAGAAAGCATCACTCTGATATTCGTGCTCTTTACACATATCCGGTACGGTAAGAACCAACTGCGAACCAAGATTTTTGTATATGCTCGAATTTTGGTACAATCCAATTGTATATTTTAGACCTGCATAAGAAATACAACACAAATTAAACTGATACGAAATCAAACTATGACAACAGAGCAAATTAGATTCAAAACTTGATAGGTAGCAGCTAACAATTTTAACGCTGAAAATTGAAGATTCTTGATATCGAATTTAGGTGTTTTGAGTCATAAAACCTTTAAAATTCTTATCCTAACTTCCAAACAATTGAAAAAGTAAAAAACAGACAACAAAAGTAGCTGACAAGTAGGTCTACAAGATAGGTGGCATCACCGTGACGATACTATTTGTGCACTTTTCTGTAAAATGTGTGTCTAGGTCCGAGTCCCAGAACCAGCGCCAACAAACTTTATAGTAAAATTTATCCCATCCAAATTCTATTGTACATTAAATACGCTTCTTTTCAATTACTTAAAATACTTCTTGGTCTATAATTTCTTGATTATACAGGGTGAGTTTTTTCCTACTATCCAGTGATACACTACTCTACTATCACTCATTTATCCATTTGGTTTCAAATTTTGTTAAGTTGGATAACACAGATTGATGAGTGTGTGATAGTGGTGAGTGACTTTACAGGCAGCCTGAAAATGCCTGTGCCTGTGCCTGGAGACGTGGGCCAGGCGGGCAGTCAATAATAGAGAAAGTAACAGGCATGAGCCAGGCGGGCGAATTATGCCATGGGCACAGGCCAAGCAGGCATATCCTTTTTACACAATGTGTGGTCCGATGCATTTTTCAGAACCAAATCTTTTCCATAATTTTCATTTTGTCTCACTACTGCACTACAGTTGTAGTGGAAATATTGTAAAGGGCATGACACATATGAAGTTATACAGGCACAGGCACAGGCGGGCGTACTTTCTCACAGGCACAGGCCAGGCGGGCATGACACACATGAACTCTTGCAGGCACAGGCACAGGCCAGGCGGGCATGACACACATGAACTCTTGCAGGCACAGGCACAGGCCAGGCGGGCATTAGAAAACTTTGCAGGCGCTCACCTCTAGGATGTGATAGTAAAGTAGTACAGCTATACCTGGATAGTCGTGAATACCTCACCCTGTATGTGAAGTTGCGTTTATAATAAAGGATTTGTACACTCCGCGTTATATAGACTACTTGCCTAAATAAAGTGTTTATGAAGTGAAAAGCCAAAAAACCATAAGTGGGAAAGCTTAGTGTAAGAAGAAGGTTCACAATCACGACTTAAAAGAATGACAGTTCTGTAAGAACTTAGCATTAGTCATCTTGAACCCTTGTACTTATTTTGACATTCTCTTATTTGCTTAGTAAGACAATTTTAAAGTCTCCGTACGTTTTCAAGTGACTCATGCACTGAATCATCCTTAGGATGAATGCTTTCAAATCTGTATATAGTTTCAATCGCTAAACTGTGTTTGCTTAATTCAGTTCACTACTTAATAAATCATCACAAATTATTGTTTAAATAACAACAATCAGAAACTATTTAATGGTAGCAGGACATGGTTGGTGTTTCAAACAATAAGTAACCATACACAAACGGAAAGTATAGACCGAACGTAAGACATACAGTACAATTAAATAAAAAATTGATACATTATTTTTTTTAATTGAAGAGTGAAAATTTAATAGCTAATTCGATAATTCAATAGAAAAGTGAATTGCTAAATTCAACAGCAAATTAAATTTTTAAACTCGTCAGAAAAGTCAACAGTGAAAATCAAATAGCAAATTGGATAATTTTATAGAAAAGTGAACAGTTAAATTTAATAGCAAATTGAATTGCTAAACTCAACAGAAAAATTAACAGTGAAAATCTCATAGCAAAATGGATAAATCAATAGAAAATTAAAGTGATCAGCTAATCAATAGAACGAGGACAAGAGAAACGATCAAAAACAAACTCACAAAGTAAGCTTACAATTGGACAACACGTGGATCAGCAGATCAGGGGACGACAGATCAAAGGTTAATTCACTCTTATTATTAGCAGTACCATCATTTATGAAATAACGAAGTACACAAAAAGTGAGGTACTACGAGGTCACTACTACAAAGTTAAGTCAGTTCATACACTCCCGGATATCCTATCTCTTAGCCGAGGGGTTCTTTACTAGCGATTCAGAAAGTTTTACCTAAAAGGTAATTGAAATCAGTTCCGCTAAGTTTTGAGTGCCTGCCTAGACTAGACGATCCAAAGACTATTGTTACTGGACTTGACAAACTGAGTGACTACCTTCACAAATCAAAAGTACTGTCGGTAGCTAATAGTTAGGTGAAATATGTCCACAACAGTAAGGAAAGTAGATACTACTCACGTAGTAAAATTAGCTGACAGGAATTACCAACAGCGGAGAGTACAGGTTACACTTATTCTCAAAGCAGCCACACTTTGGGATATAGTGAGCGGAAAAGTAACCAGACCGGCTACAGACTTTGTCACTTGGGATGACAAAGATATTGAAGCTCAAGCTATATTAGTACCCACTATAGATTCTACTAATACAAATCATTTCTATGCTTGTGGTACAGCCAAGGAACTGTTTGATAGGCTAAATAACATACACTCTGACAATTCCACTTTAAACAAACAACAATCACTTTCGGCTTTCCTAAATTATAAGGTAAAACCCGGGCAAACGTTGGTGTCCGCATACACCGAGATGGAGCAACTTTCACGAAGTTTAAAAGAAATTGGAGTGACATTGGATGAAAATACTGTGGTGACGAAGATTGTGTCTAGCTTACCATAAAAACATCAATCCTTCAAAAAGGCTTGGGATTCTGTTAACCCAGAGCAGCAGAAGCTCCCAGTACTACTTTCGAGACTGAGAAAAAAAGATCTTGAAACTGGTCACTCCTGCACTTCTGTGAAAGAACAGAACCTAGCAAAGGCTTTTTTTCAGCCAAGGTCAACTTTAGGTCATCTTAATCAGAGGTCAAACCAGAGTGAGAAAAAGAGGACAACTGAGGAAATGAAAAGAAATACAAATCGCAATCATGTGGTAAACGCGGGCATTGGGCCTGTGAATGCTGGAGCAAGCCGAAGACACAAGTGTTCAATGTCCCTGTGCAGCAAACGACAAGGCCAAATGGTCAATTTAGAAAGCTTACATCCGACACAAGGAAGGCATTCATGGTTCATGAACGACATGAGGAGAGCCAGCATTGGTACAGCAATTCTGGGGCAAGTACACACATCTGTGGGCAGCATGACTGGTTCGTAAGCTACAATAAGTTTGTAAATCCAAGGTCAGTCTAACTTACATATCACAACACTATACAAGCATTAGGAGAAGGAGATATGAAAACTTTGGCATTCATGAATGAAAATTGGCATGAATGTATAATTCGAAATGTCCTTCATGTTTCTGGATCCGTGAGTTTGTTCTCTGAAACAGTCATGGCGAAGAAAGGATATACCATAATTAGGACTGCAGCCAACACTCAGTACTACGATGAGCGCGGTGTTCCTGGACCCACCGCGTATCAAGCAAATAATCCCTATGTCATGAATTTCACGTCTTCTGTCAATCAAGCTTTCACGGTTACAGAGAATACAGCAAGGGCGAAACTATGGCATGACAGGTGCTTTCATATAAACATTGATTACATCAGGCAAACAGTGAAAAAAAAAGCATTTAATGGAATAATATCAGCATAATTAAGCGGAGTTGTCTGCTGTGAGAGTTGTCAGATGGGCATACAAGCAAAAAGCCGTACCATACAGCAGAAAAAAGGCATACATTTTTAGGAGAAATGGCGCAGGCCAACCTTGCAGGGAAAATGCCAGTAGAATCCCTGGGAGGTGCAGACTATTTCCTGCTTATCAAGGACAACGCATGCAAATTCCGAACTGTATACTTTCTGAAGAAGAATCAAACAGCAGACTGTCTCAGGGAGTACGTAGCCTTCATTGAAACACAGACAGAGAGAAAGATGAAGACAATTTGTACAGACAACGGCGACGAATTTGAGATCATTAATCTAACCTCGTACTTTCAAGAAAAGGAGATCGTTCACGAAACATAAGCGGCATACTGCCCTCAGTCAAATGGAAAAGTGGAATGGAAAATGCGAAACATAAAAGATACAGCAAGAGCAATGATGCGGCAAGCAAATGCTCCTGAAACTCTATGGGCAGAGACGGTGGCAACATCAGTCTATCCATAACAGACACTGGATAAACAATGCGAAGACTTGACAACATATGAGCAGATTTTCAAGAGAAAGCCTCATCTAGGGCAGCTAAGGATTTTTGGTTCTGACTTCTATTCTCATGTACCAGATCAGCATCGCAAAGTTTGGGAATCAAAGGGAAAAAAGCTAATGATAGTTGGATATGATGTCATCTCTACCAAGTACAGACTGTATGATAAGGAGTTGAAAAACATTATCGTGGCACGGAACGTGACTTTTAACGAGTCTGGGATCTCCACCCTTGATGTCAAACCAATTGTATTCGATGATGAGGAAAGAAAATTTGTTACTAATCCCAATGAAGATCCACCAAATAAGTCAGATGAAGATGACACGGAATTCAAGGAAGACCAAGTAGAAGAAGAGTTAGTAACTCAGAAGCACGAGATGACCCTTAGAGATAGAGGACTAATAAATTTACCTGCCAGGTATCAAGCACAATTTGTTGAAAATACTCAGACACCTCAGACGTTTACTGAAACTATTGAGTCGCCTCAGTTCAATGAGTGGAGTGCAGCCGTGGACGATGAGATGCTCAGTCACAAAATCAACAAGTCGCGGAATTTAGTCCTTTGCCCAAATGATGTCATACTTCTTGATTGTCTATGGATTTATAAAATAAAGCGTACTCAAGATACGTCAGTGAAGCGTTTCAAAGCCCGCCTAGTAATCAAAGGATTTAAGCAAAAATATGTCATTGATTACGATGAGGCATATGCCTCAGTGTGTCGCTGCGAATCAATCCGATTACTTACAGCTTTGACTGTCATCAAAGGCTATCACATTATGCAGTGGTTCATCAAAACCGCCTTTCTACATGCAATCCTAGACAAAACAATCTACATGAGACAATCAACTGGGTATGAAAGAGAAGGCCCTAGTTTGGATCCTGCAAAATATTTTGTATAGGCTAAAGCAAGCCCCTAGGTGTTGGTTCAGCCTACTGACAGAATTCCTTAACTTGAACAACTTTAAGGAAACATCAAGTGATACTTGTGTCTTTGTGACACAAAATGTAAAAGCACCATCATTTGTCGTGGTCTACGTGGATGACATTTTGATTATAGCATCCTCTGAAGCTGAGACTGAAAGAATTCTAAGTCTACTACAATCTTGCTTCGAAGTAACGGCCAGTCAACCCACATGTTTTGTTGGAGTAGAAATCACGTTTCTAGAAAATAGTGAACTACACCTTAGACAAGCTACTTACGTTGAAGAGTTGCTACAAAAATTGGGGCTCAGCAACTGTAACTCAGTTTCCGTACACATGCAGCTAAGCACAGGGCTTTCTTCATTTGCAGAATATAAGAACACATTACCATATCGACAACTAATCGGAACACTAATCTTTCTAGCAAAGTTGACTAGGCCAGACATTGCCTATGCAGTTTCAAAGTTTATGAACAGTTACGATGATGAGCTGTGAAAAGCAGCAAAAAGGGTGTTGAGGTACCTACAGGAAACCAAGAATCTAGGCCTCTACTACTAGAAATCAAAGGATTCATTTTTAAGATGTTACTCAGACGCGGACTATGCAGGAAACAAAATTGAGAGAAGATCAACAAGCGGATTTGCATTTTTTATGGAAACAAGTCTGATAACGTGGTCAAGCCAGAAGCAACCAGTAGTATCATGTTCTTGCGTTAGTAGCAGCCGGAAGGGAANAAGTCTGATAACGTGGTCAAGCCAGAAGCAACCAGTAGTATCATGTTCTTGCGTTAGTAGCAGCCGGAAGGGAAGCAGTCTGGTTGCAGCAGCACAAGAGCTAG
Source organism: Holacanthella duospinosa (assembly GCA_002738285.1). NCBI lineage: Eukaryota > Metazoa > Arthropoda > Collembola > Poduromorpha > Neanuridae > Holacanthella > Holacanthella duospinosa. Next base: position 44,426 of record NIPM01000287.1, read on the forward strand.
GAACCGCTAGTGATGAAGCAGTAGATCTGATGGTAGAACCAAAGCACTATAAATTTTGTAAATAATCCAGAATTTCACAAGCGAACAAAACTAGTGTTGGTTATGACTCCCATTTGGCCCGGAGTCGGAGTCANAAATAATCCAGAATTTCACAAGCGAACAAAACTAGTGTTGGTTATGACTCCCATTTGGCCCGGAGTCGGAGTCGCTGACTCCGACTCCAAAAATCTTGAGAGTTGACTCCGGAGTCGCTGACTCAGACTCTCCAAATTTCGAGAGTCGACTCCGGAGTCGACTTCGGAGTCAAACAATTTGAGTTGCAGTTTACTTTTAATTTTGATTTTACACAAAATCTTTGTCCAGTTGAAACCAAAACGCGGCGGTTTCGGCTACCGGCTCTTGCTCATTCGGGCTCTTTTGTGAATAACAAAAAGCCACTAGAATGTAGCGGTGAAGAGTAGTGGGAGAATCCTTAGTTAGACTGAAAGCACGATTTTTGAAAAGTGCCCTACCCCGAGCGAAGCCAATGAAAAGTTTTTGAAAACTATCCGAGCTCGAGGAGAACCAAAGAAGTGAAGCCCGAACAGGGCCCAAGCGAAAATTTTAAAAGGAGCAGAGACCTTGGAAAAATACTCAAATGCAGTGTATATTTATATATTGAGTAAGCATTTACATATGCAGTATAAGTTCGTATAAGAATTACACTCTGTAGTAGACAAGCGCAGCTCGTATTGCGTATGGGCAGTATGCATTGTATTTATGCAGTGAGCATTTTATATGCACGAGATATCTTTACATATTTCAAAAGAGTCCGAACAGTTCTCGAAAAATAATATCAAAGGCGCATGAGCAAAGCCCATGGAAAATTTTCTAAAAAGCCGGAGCCCCACCAGAATCCAAAGAATTTTTTTAAAGAGCCCGGGCAGAGCTCCAGCAGAGCCCAACCAGGGATTTTCAAATAGCCCGATCAGAGCCAATCGAGCTGTTTAAAACAGCCCAAGGAGAGCCCATACCCAAACGCCGAGCTTTGGTCGAAATTGGAACACAAACAGGATTGCGTAACCAACATAAGTAGTGTGAGTAGTGTCTTTCTGCGCAATCTCAACCATTATTTTTCTTATCTCTTTTTTACACGAGGAGTCGACTCCGCGGCTCTGAAGAGTCGACTCCGGAGTCGCGACTCCGACTCCCAAATGAACATGAATGACTCCGGAGTCGCCAACTCCGACTCCCAAAAAATTGGAAGTCAACTCCGGAATCGGAGTCGACAGTCGACTCCAACTCCGACTCCGGAGTCGGAGTCATAATCAACACTAAACAAAACATATTGATGTGCGTTATCATTATACCAGAGACCTCCAAGCAGCAGAAAAATCAAAACAAAATGTGTCCCTAGAGGCGACCAATTAGCAGAGATTTATACAAAGCCTCTGTTGAAGTTCCATCATCAGTCAATGGTACAACGTCTGCAGATGACAAGTTCTACTGAGGATGGCTACAAAAATTCTAAGATACAGTCAAAATCAAAAACAACTCGCACTGATTCAGTACACTTCCTCTTGTGCCTTCTGATGTTCCAGTTGGTTAATACTTCCAAAGCAATCTCAACAGTGAGCCATCAACCAGTCATTTGGAAATTAACTACCACTCCTACAACGACAGGATACAACCATTACTATCTGTGAATCAATTTTAAAGCTCCGTGTGAAATCTTAACTAAGGACAATATTCATCCTGATCTGTTGGAGGTAACGAAGCATAGATGTGAGGAACTCTCCGAGAAATATTTTCTAAAGGAAATGGAAGTTATGTGTCCACGAGGCCCATTCACTGAAATTGAAGGAATGGCTAAACGTGCAATTTTTAAATTATTCACAATAATAATTGTGTCAATTGTCGCAGCAGTATGAGTTGGAATATGCGCACAAGTAACAGGAAGTGTAACACTTTCTCGTGCATACTCACTTCAGACTGCTGTGGATTTACAAGCAACAAAGTTAGAAGTAGCCTCCAAAAGAATGAATTTATTTGAACAAGGAAATGCAGCATTGAACAGAAAACTCAAGTCTTTCACAACTCGAATCAACTATCTCAAAGATGACATTAAAAGAGTAAAACAAGACTTCAATAAAGTGAAGTATACTCAGACCGGAGCAATGGATGCAATTTCATACATAATTACTAGACTCACAAAGCCAGCAGATAATCAAAGCGGCTCGCAGGCAATGAGAAGACAACAAACTTTATCAGCCTTTTTTGATTTCATTAATTACACATTACCTTGTGGTAACTCATGCAAACCCAGTTCACCACAGTGAAGCGGTGCAGCTTATCTTACGACAGGTCTATGGTGTACATGGACTTCACTTCACCAGTTGTAAACAAGACTCTCAAGTTACTAGAGGCCGACCCCTTTGATTTAATTTACCAGACGAGTAACCAAACTTGTGCAATCAAGTACATCGGTCCAAACAATGTGATTATTTTGAATACAAAAGATTGTCTCTGCTCTGTAAATATTAAGTACACTAATCTAATCCCTTATTCTTCACAGTAATACAAGAAAATGTCAGCGCTATCAGATAGCACCAAATATTTCGGAATCGACTACTGTAAATCTAGGTATGAAATCGATCAGAAAGATTTTGTCAAAATCAAGTTTTGTCATGGAAACATCCATGTCTACTCTGCTGGAAGTAACATTACGATCAGCAGCAATAGCCAAGCCTGTTCAAACGAAACATTTGTGCTTTCTTACAACTCTAATTGTCAGATCAATGAACAGCACTATCATGGTAAGGAATTTAAGCTCAATCATCAGGAGAAAAATGATCCTGCGTTCACACTAACAGACAATTTGTTCCTTTAGCCAAAGGTGAAGCCAGAGGAGCTAGTAATGGGACCAACGACGAAAATGCCTACTACTGAAAAAAACATCTGAGAAGTCAAACGTATACTATTCCTGGTTTTTGGCAATGATTCCAATACTGGAAGCTCTTACTGCATACTGATTGTATTGGCATATTGTCTTTATATAAACAAGATAACTAATTCAGAAGAAATCACTAAGACAAACATCAGATTCAAGAAAGGAGGAGCTGAAGACATGTCGGAGATAGTCGAGATTGGAGGGTAGTGTAAGAAGAAGGTTCACAATCACGATTTAAATAATGATAGTTCTTTAACTAAGTACTTAGCATTAGTCATGTTGAACACTTGTACTTATTTTGACATTCTCTTATTAGCTTAGTAAGACAATTTAACGTCTCAGTACTTTTTCAAGTGACTCATGCACTGAATCATCCTTAGGATGAATACTTTCAAATCTGTATATAGTTTCAGTCGCTAAACTGTCTTTGCTTGATTCAGTTCACTACTTAATAAATCGTCACAAATTATTGTTTAAATACCAACTATCAGAAACTGTTTCACTTAGTACCTATGTACTCCTTTCACATTTCTAATCATTGTCCTCTTCTTCAGAAAAACTTATCTGTCGGTTGTACTTATAAGTAAAGTACATACAGTGAGAATATCTGGGGAGTAGACAATGATACCTAAGTTGACACACCCCATCCTAACTGAACAGCATATATGGGAACAACATTTTTCACTAGTATCATTAATTAATGAGGTTCAGATTTTACACTAGTAGATTATTGATAACTTGTAATCTTGTTTTAGAGAGTTAAAGTAGGTGGGGGTGGGGGGCAGATGCCAAAATGCAAAAGGTGTCAAAATTTGGGTTTTATTTTTGAAGTTTTATGCTAAATTATTTTGGCTAACTAATAATAGTTTGCCGCTAAATTGTTTTTTCTCATTAATGGAATCTCTACCACCACACCTGCGACTAATAGTTATAAAAATTAGTGACCGTTACCCTGAGGATACTTACCAACAGTGATGAAAAGGTATAATGCCCATCCATCTACAATTATCCATCAAATTCGAAGTAAGGCGAACATAAAAAATATTATTGACAAGTTTGAAACGTCGTTCACACTGTTGGACTTGAAACCAAAAAATCTCCAGAAACCTGCAACTGGAGTAGAAATGGCAGCAGCTGCCATAGCTGCTGCTTTACTCGATCCACACAAGACAACTAGGAAGCTCGGTCTGGATTCCGGAATTAGCCAAATGTCAGTAGTGAAAATTCTAAAGCAGAACATTTTTCATCCCTACAAAATGCAGATACTGCACATGTTGAATGACGACGACGCAGATCGGCGATCAGAATTTTGCAAATGGGCGTGCGACATGTGCCATAAAAAACGGAATGGATGCGCTGCATTATTTTCTGTGACGAATGCTCAGGTCTATTTTTCAAATTAAATCATTCAGTTCCTAACCTTACGCGCAAAATAGTTGTGATCGTCTATGGTCCCTGGGTGGGGTGTGTGAACTTGGGTATCATTGTCTACTCCCCAGATATTCCCACTGTATATTATCATAAATAATGACAAAAGATGTCAAATGCTATTCTATGTGGGTGGTGAAAAGTTTATATTTAGTTTAGATGAACATGCAGCCTCAAAAATTTAGCGTTATAGTTCTATCGTATTGAGTTGGAGTGTATTTTCCACCTTAACATTATAATTTGAAATACAATCTCGTCATCACTCTAGCACCAAATACAGTATGACTTATGAAGGATATCCATATTTGTTTTCATATTTTTGAATAGTAAATGTTTTCAAAGCGAAAACCTTGGGCTTGGTTCAAATTTTGTTGACGATTAGCTGAGCTAAATCAAGCGAGCAAAGCAAAGTTTAAATTGGCGATTTTTAAACTCAAGCTTTGTTTTGACCTCATTCTCACATAATATGTAACATGTAATTTGTACGTATGTATGTGTTATTTCCCTCGAATTATGGTAATGGCTAGCAAAGAGAACGTCGGATCAACGTATGATCTACTTTCTGGTATGAGCTTGACTTTTTGGGTTAAATTAGGTCAACAATGACCTCATATGAACCAAATTGTGTAGACCCATGTTGAAACCATATGAGGCTTCATGTTGGTGACATGTCAAACAAGGTTTAATCCCAAAGCAGTCCATTTTAAGCTCGATTAGAATATACTTAGCCAGCCGTATGCAGGTATTGAGTGAAAGAGAACATACTTAGGTGAAACGATTGTGTACAAAGTGCAAATGTCAACAGTATTCAACTAAAAATATTCAACAGTGCCAAGGGTGTCCAGAAATCTCTCCTAAGGCTACTTGTGAGATAAACATTGAATTAAACATTTCTCAAAAAGGTTCAAATAATTGACTACCTTCAATAAGCCGAGGCATATCACTTGTGTCAGAAAAGAATTTCGGATCAATCAATGGAGGATCTGAAAGAAAAAATTTTGTTAGAAATCATGCCAGTTACAAAGGGCATATACCCTTTGTATGGTTACAACCGTATATAACAAGTATCCTCGTCGCCTTCATCATCCCGTCCTGTGTTGCTGGTCCCCGCATATTATGAAGCAACAGCAATACCAAAACAAAAAAATTCTTCTCTTCCTGTTTTGCTTTTCAAACTAAAATTAAAGATACATTTTCACCTTATTATTACCAATCTAGCATTACCACTATTAACTTAAAATTTATATACAGAATATTTGAAAGCATGATTCAAAGCTCTAGCTGAATAAACAGGTACTATCGCTTGAGCCATTAAAAAAATTATTTTACAAAATTCACTATTAACCGAGAACAGCGTAGCTGTATTTTTTATAACAATGTCGTGCCCGTGTGTCTATAATACTGTGTCCCGGCCCAATGTCTATGATTAGCTGAATCGCTGATAGTTACATAGTTCAAGATATTTCGATAAATTAAAATGGTGGTCAACTTAGTCAGCTGCTTAACTATACGTTTTGTATGATTGACTCAAAAATAAATTGTAGCTAAATTTTTTTTAGTTATTTAACACAAATGGGTTTAAAAAACATTTTTACTACTGCATTTAGCAACTATATAATCGTGACTCCTTGTATCTAAATGTTGTTTTATTTCGTCATTTTCTACAAGATTATTTGGTTTTGATATGCTACTTTCTGTTAAATCAAGTATTTCGGATTGGTGCACAGCATCAAGAATACACTTATTAATGAATTTAGCAGCATCGCCAAACTTGGAGGCAGATCTATATCAAATAAATTATCATATTCATTGAGCGTTGAGAGAAGCTGGACATAATAAGCTTGACATAATTTGAATGATATTCAATTTTTATTATATGCTGATGATGATCTTGCAATCTTTACTTTTAATAAAAATCTTTCCAAAAGTAAGAAAATTATTACAAATGCTCTTTACAATCTTGATAAATCACCAAATCTAAAACGAAATAAATGCAGAAAATTTTTTTTGAATGATGCAGAAATCCAAAACTCAAAAATATGAAAAAAATATATGGTTTGTGATAGACTAATCGAAAGGAACGTGAAATTAATCAAATCTATTATAAATCTTATTATAGGATTAGGAGATTCTACTGATAGGAGCAGCAGTGCAGAAATTTCCGATGACGGCATATCGTTAACTGAATGAACCACAATACAATTGAATAACTGCCGCGAACAACTCCAATTTTAAGACATTTGTTTGGAGAATTGTAATATGTGCATTCCGCCGAGTGCTCCATGTTATTTGGTTTGAAAGTAACTATGGATTGATCTTTACTGTGGTTTGGCCTATTTCTTGCCAAATGTGTGTTTCGCTTAAAGTGAAGTCGATTTAATGACCACCTAGGGATCGGTTTTGACTGTTTAATTTTTCGGAATTTCATTAGGCACATAGCAAAATAAAGTTTCTGATCCTGATTGTCATCAACTTAATGTCGATATCGGCCTCCATAATCAATGTCTTCGAAAATATTGATTGTTAATTATTATATTATTAAATACTGAGAAAGAATTTGTATTTATGAATGAAATAAATAATTAACATTTTTATTCAATATGCGAAAGGGTTCATTTGGTTACCGTGGCGATGATTTAGTTATGGGTCAGTGACTCAAACATTGAAACGACCTCAGGTTTAGGTTATCACAAAATGAATCAATTTTCAGCATTACAGACACGACTCTAATGAACAGTAGTAGCTTAGTGGTATAATCTCCTCATTTTAACCAATTCTACACATAACAAAATCTATTTTTATAAAGCCGCTTTAAATGGGTAGGAATTCCATAAAAATGTGGTACTACTAATTGTTGTACCTGATGTTTATGCCAAATGCCGTTTCGGCGTTTCGTACTAACATTAATCCCAGCATGTCTGACCAAACAGTATGTTTACTCTCGGATTAAATAGCTGTGAATACTGACCGCGCAAAAAAATTAAAATTTTAACCAAATTTTAGACATTTGCTCGAAAATTTTATTTAGGATAATAGAATATTTTTGCATAATCCTTAATCTTGCTTACTAAAAACTCTTCTATAATTGAACTTGCACTTGTTAATCATCCATGCTCTAAATGTTGATTTACTTATCACTGGGAAATTACTATTCTCTAAACATTTTTTCCAAAGCTGTTCAACACTTGGGTATTCGTTATTAGAATATTGGTGACAAATCTGTCTAATCACTCCGATGGTAAATGAGTCACACTCTATGCTCCTTGAGTTCTTCGCAACAAATGTTTTCAGAACGTTGCTTAAAACAATTGGTAACAGTACTCTTACTTACGCCGCAAGCCTTTGCCATAGTACTGGTTAAATTAGCTAATCCTAAGTATTTAACCAATTTAGTATGAACCTCCAAATAATTACCGGAGTGCTCCAACAACCGATNATCTGGTAACAGTACTCTTACTTACGCCGCAAGCCTTTGCCATAGTACTGGTTGAATTAGCTAATCCTAAGTATTTAACCAATTTAGTATGAACCTCCAAATAATTACCGGAGTGCTCCAACAACCGATCACTTAACTCCACTAAATACTGCCATTGTAGATATCACAATAATCAGTTGATGAAATTTTGGACATTTTGCTCGACGCACTAAAATATATAATGTGTTCAATGAATTAGTGTGCCAATCCAAAAATCTAGAATTTGGTTAAAATTATATTTTTTATGCACGGTCAGTATTCACAGCTATTTAATCCAACAATACATTTTCGGATTTCGTCAGTTTTTAATAACCTTAGTGAATAAAATTTTGGATATCAACGTTGCATCAAAACCTTTATCGATTTACAGTTCCAACCGTCAGGATGGCGAATTTACTTTCCTATAAATCTGAGCCATATTGCAAAACCGTTACCCGATATTTCAACAGAATACCCAAAAATTGTCACTACATCGATTAGTCGGTTTCACTTTAGATGATTTAACGTCTTTGTTACTCAATCATGTAAGATCCTGTGTATACTCTCCCATGATCTTCGACAATATTGTCTGAGATTCGAAAAACATTTGGACGGAAAATGTACAGCTTGAAATTACAGCTCTACTAGCGAAACTTTCTAATTTAAAAAATAACTACTCTCGAACCAAATAGCATTGAGCCCACGAAGTTCTCGCAAAAAGTTGTTCTGTTTTTAATTTAGAGATGTGCGCGTCTTCTTATTTCAATTTTTATGCTTTGAAGTTAAAAAGTTTAATTTGTGATTCAGATAATTCTTTATTTTTTGATTTACTTTTAGCTTGCCACCAAAAATTCAAATAGACAGAACCAAAGGTGAAACAGTTTCTAATTATGTTGAAGGAGTGTATACAAGGAATTAGGCGGGAGACACCCAAGAAATTTCTGGAAAAAATTGAAATTAGAATTGTGAATCAGGCACTGCTATAGCATGTGGTGTTAACGTATCTACGGTAAAAAGGTCATTCACAGTTCTACCACCAAAAACCGAAAACTATACACCTGATAATCAGACAAAACAAATTGAATCGTTTACAATCACTGTAATCAGACAAATCTCTCATCGCTTTTATGAAAGTCTTGTGTATTCTACAATGAAAACTTGCACCAAAAGTGTTTAGAAGGTGACAACATTCCAGTTTTTTCCCAGAAATTTCTTGGGTGTCTCCCGCCTAATTCCTTGTATACACTCTCCTTCAACATAATTAGAAACTTTTTCACCTTTGGTTCTGTCTATTTGAATTTTTGGTGGCAAGCTAAAAGTAAATCAAAGAATAAAGAATTATCTGAATCACAAATTAAACTTTTTAACTTCAAAGCCTAGAAATAGAAATGAGAAGACGCGCACATCTCTAAATTAAAACCAGAACAACTTTCGGCGAGAACTTCGTGGGCTCAATGCTATTTGGTTCCAGAGTAATTATAGAATATAATGTACCTGCAGGATTTGAACTTTTTAGTTTAATTTCTCCGTTCATTGTCTCCGGTCTCGTGAGTGTAACGACGACTGAGTTGGAGTCGGATTGCTCCGACATATGTTTGAGTTGTTTCACGGGTGATGCAACAGGAAGTGCGAGTGGATTCCCAAATGTGTATGTGCCGAGGAGAAAGTATTGAATATCCGGAATATCTGGTTCAGGATTGAGTGAGGTCGAATAGTATCCAGTTGCAAACAAAGATCCAGGCACACTCAGAATACCTTAGTTTAAAATATGTTTAATTTTCAGTCACTCTTGATTTTATCAATTTGGAAATTTTGCTCAGAAATTTCTAGCATTAGCAATATTGTCTTTGCTTATCATTTAAGATTTCCTTAGAATAATAAAAATAGTAAGTTTTTAAACCAGACAGTTTACAAAAAAAAATTCCATTTTTAATAAAATTTTTGTCATCATTCTAGCAATGCTAGAATGTTGACTAATGTTGAATTTATGTTTGTCATAAATTTTTTGGTATTTTTACAAACAGAAAATTTTACTTCTATACCTGTATACTGTGGCCCATAAGTAACACCATGTGCGGATAAATAAATAATTACTCGAAAAAATTTGAAATTCAGTGTTTAAAATATAAATACATGAATATTTTTGAACAGCTTTCATTTGTCAGCAAAAAAATTCTCAAATTATTTTGACAGAGGGACGGGTATTATGTTTCCAAATTCTAAGAATTTACACACAACTTAAAACATTCACAATTAAGTTTCTTCACAATTACCTGTGCCACGAGTCTTGTATTCCCAAAATGAAGATACTTTAAGATCTCTTGCTGGATCAAAAGCAATATGAGTTTTCTCGAAGACAAATTTGTCAACTGTTGTAGCCACATGATCCTGATGGTTTTGTCCGACAGGTAAATCCTTAATTACTGTTATCTGGAAAAATTTCACAATTATAAGTTTATGTATTTCAAAACTAGAACTACACTTGTTACACATATAGCAACTTCGAAAGGTTAAAAACATTTTTTGTCCCTTTTTAGTTCAGAATGCATAAGACAACAGTTAATAGTATTATTACTTCTGCCTGAACCGACTAGCAGTATCACTACATTATGTTAAATGTGATTTTATTATGAACATTTACATTTAGCGACTCCAGATGCGTTGCCGGCCCAATACCAGATAGCATAAGTATTTTCGGTGTGTCAATGGCGCCTGCAGAGAGAATTACTTCTTTTCTTGCATATACAGTTCTCAAGACGCCATGACGTAAATACGTTACACCTTTGGCTCTTTTGCACTCGTCAAAATCGACTTTTACGACTTGCGCGTACCTGTAGATTTGGAGGTTTGATCTTGTTAAAATATGTTTTAAAAACGCTTGGTAAGGTCCCCATCTTTTCCCGTTTTTGGTTTTTAATTCGACTGAATCAAAAACAGGAGCATTATGAATCCCTGTGTTCAAATCTTCGACGTTTACACCTTGTTCCCTGCACGCTTCAAAAAAATATTTTGCAGAAGGCTTGAAGTTTGGAGTACTAACCAAGATCTCTCCTTTGGAGGAATGGAACAGCCTGTGTGTGAGAATATCCAAGAAATTATAATTTTGGAAATTTTGTTTTATGAAAAATTGTCTACTTGTCCATTGGTTGGTGTATGCCATTGTATGCTTCTCCTTTTTTGAAGTAAGTCAGAACACTCTTCCATGACCAAATTTGATCCCCAGTGAGTTCGGCCCATTCGTCATACGCATTGGCAGCTCCTCGCTGATATATCATATAGTTCAAATTTCCTGATCCACCCAGACCGCGTCCACGCAGAACATGATATTTCTGAACTCACAAAGCTGATTATTTAGCATAAAGTCAACCAAATAGTTATAGTGCTCCCAACTATGTTTTATAATAATTTTCAATTAAAATATTTTTTATTAATTATATTACTAATCTTACCAGAATATCAATTATAATAATGAAATAATATCATTAAAAAAGATTTAAATTTTTAAGTTTTGGTATCATTTACTCATAGCTTGACATACTTTAGTTTAAACGTTAGTTTAAATTCATGATATTGTAGGGCCATTAGCTTAGCAAATGTAAGGAAACCAAGCCAACGTTTATTAAAGATAACTGCAATGTTGTTTGACAACCAAATTCTAAAAATGTACTTTGAACAGTCTTAAAATTTTAAAATTAAGTTATTCGTAATTACAGCAAACAAAATAATTTTTGTAAGCTATGTATTTTTGTTTACAACTTTAGTGTTTTGCATAGGGTTATGAATGTTATGAATTTTTATGTACGTTATGGATCTACACTGACATTCAATAATTAAAAAGTTTGCTAGTATAAGGTAATCTGCTAAAAATAAACCTTTCAGAATCTTGTTTATAAGCAACCTTGGATTACTTTAGCACTTTGTATGGCAGAGGATGGAGAAATTACCTAATTGAAGCAAGATCTTTTTCCTTAGTGAATACTTTTTATCACAACATTCGTAAACTTTTTCAAATAAAAACAAATTTCTTAGGTCTACGAACAATTCCGTACACATGCAATAACCTATACGCTGTTTAAAGTTTATTGAAAATAATATTTTTCATACTTTGATGAAGCTAAATTTTAAAAATAATTACTTTAACCCTATAGTGTTAATTGTTCTTACATTTCCGACGGAGTGGAAAGAATTCTTCTGAGGAACGGTGTAATATCCATAGTCGGTGACAGGTGTAATTTGTAGTGGAACGTGAAATGGCGTTTGTTGGATGGGGTCAGGGTCACCACCTCTCTCCAACAACAATACATTGTTCCTATTGTCACTGGACAGCCTATTGACTAATACAGAACCAGCTGACCCTCCTCCAACTACGATGTAATCAAAAGTTTCTTCATGTGTTGAATACAGAATATCACTTTCCGATTCATCCCTTGTAGTTTTTAATTTGTCATTGCGATCAAGTATTTGAGGGATTGTGGACAGAAGACTCGTATACAGTAATACGTTTACTACAGTCATCTCTATGAAGTTCACCGACAATCTGTGATAAGTTAAATTATTCTTCACTTAAACAAATGCTAAATTTTAACTTTCAATATCAAATAAACTTAAACAAAAAGTCTAAATTTTGAGAAAACAATGTAGCCCTACATTTCATGCGAACAAACCATTACCTGCTAATGTGAATAACAAATAAATTTCATAAAATCTCCAATAAATTACTTATTTGTAGTACAGTGGAATCCGGTAATACATGTATTATCACCTGATCCTTCGGTATCAGCTGGCACAACATGTGTTTGCCAACAATTTCAACTTTATTATATTTGGTTAGGCTTCGGAATACAATCCTATGCGGTTGGTCCCTAAAATGTACCTTTATTCATGTATTAAACAAATACAATGTTCATTATGGCCAGATGCCGACAAAATATTCAAATTCAAATGCCAAAGTAATATTCTATATTTATAATCAAAGAGCTAAAAATGTTTACGTAATTTTTTAATTTCATACTACATATTGACGACAAATTTATAAATATACACAGAACTTGGATGAAGAATTCAGCTCATTAGCATAAATTTCCTTCAGATAGCTTTGGAAATCGAAAACAAACTTTTTTTGAAAAATTCAATAACACAGTGCATTATTGCAGAGCGGTTAAGTTGAAAAGCATGACAAATGAGGTACCCAAGACTTGGGATCATTCTTCACCATAGACCAAATTTTTGTAGCAATCCCTGTCTCAATCTCAAAGTGGCCGGTCAGCTCCGCCACAATTTGAAACAACAAGCTATGCATCTTGCAGTAACTCAAATTACAAGTTGCGCATTAAAACTTTGAAGAAGTTACACATTTCGTATAGCGGAAAATGCGTCACAATTTGTCCAAATTAATAAGTTTTTATCTGCACTCAATAATAAATATATGTATATCAAGTTATTTTTTAAACTTTCATTGCACTAGGTTACATCATGAAAGGCAAATTAGCTTATTTATCAATAAACCGTTACAACATGTGTTGCATGCATATAACGTAGGGAAGAAAGTGTGCAGTTGGTGGTAGCAACGGCAAATGTGCGGTAGAGAGGGCGGTTTATAAAACTACTATTATAATACACAATTTGTGTACTCTCAAATTCATTATGACCAAATTTCACTATTAATATAAATTGTGATGGGATTCTGCGGCTGACTTTTTATGCACTATAAGCCTAGCAACTACATTGCTAATCTAATATAGGAAATAGTGGTATTTAACAGTTTTTCCACATTAAGTGAAACAGTGTTTATACCGGTTATATATTTTACTGAAGAATTGCACGTAATTTTATTTTTTACAGACATTTCTACTTCGAGTCTCGCGTGTCTCGCATGTCAAAAGTCAATCAGAAGCACAAAATTGAGATGTAATTACAAGAGTAGTTTCAAATTAAGTAAAATTAATCTTTTTATTTGTGATTTTTAGTTTTTGAAATGCCTGATTGATTTTTTACTATGTGAGTCAAATGTAGTATGAATCAGAGAGACTTGGGACTCGAAATCATTTTTGATTTCCGCAGTTATGAAATAGTAATACAGGCAAATCTCGTTATAAGAAGTTGGATATAATATCTTTTGACCACATACTATTGGGTATAATTTTCTCTTCCATTAAATTATACAATGAATATCGTAATAATATTAATATTGGATATTATAATGACTCGCTATGGCAACTATATTTCAGGGCTCAAGTATTGCTATAACGAATTGGAATGAAATGTGTCCTATTCAAATATTGTGTACTCTCAAAGGAAAAAAGGTCGCGGTGTTGGAGTGACAGGACTTTCCTCGGTTGCATAAATGCAACAGTACATTTACCACCAGTATAAAGATGCCAAATGACAACTGTGATGGGCAACTGTGATGTGACAAATGATGTTATAATCATTGTTATTATTAAACAACAATAATTATTAATAATAATAATAATTGAGTAAGGTATAAAAGTCATATTTTAGAAACACAAATTTCGAAATTTAGAAATTCACAAATCGAACAAAAATCACAAATTAAAATAATTCAATTTACAGTGCAACCGTTACCTGAATTCGCATTTTTTTTTAAACCATTCACAAAATGTTTTCAAACAGATTTTTGACAAATTCTTCTAGGCACGTCTGCCACATTTTTTGTAAGGTGGGGTACTCTTTTTTTTATAAAACCCGTAACAAACCCGACGGATTACACCAACCGTGAAAGAATCACAAATCAATTTTGGTCGACTTCTGATTTCTTCTGAGCATTACGATTTTCTGAATCCTGAGAAGTACGTTGATAAAATAAAGTCATTAATTCTAGTATGGTACGAATTTTGCTAAGAATGCCCGTCTCTAATCTGAATTGGTTTCCGCCTCAGAAAGATAGCGTATTTTTGTGAAACCAGCGGGAAAGTCCTTTCACTCCAACACCGCGACCTTTTTTCCTTTGAGAGTACACGTTTTGCATCCTTTGCGCAAATTTTTATTGATTTTAAATTTGTGGCGAATAAAAAATTAATATCCCCTACCACGGTATATTGTCATTAATATTGAACTCTTATTCCGTTCTGCTTGTCGCCACTACTGATTTTAAATCATGAAAATCCTGGCTCAAGTGAATAAATGAAATTAAAGGTTAAGGACCGTGGAATTTAGAAGTCCCAACCCAACTCTTTCACAAAACCGATGGGCAAACACATCCACATCCAAGCCTACTTCAGCTACAATTCCAATCAGCCCAAACTCGTTGTTTGTCCAAGTTGTTGCATGTTTTTGCAGCCTACCCTTGAATAACTTCTGAAATTTGATTGTAATGAAACGTTAAGCTTTAATTTAATCAACGGACGAATTCGATCTCTGAATTAATATTTATCCCAAATTCAAATTGATTTTCAAAACTGATTCTTCGTTTCAAGTTAAATGTGATTCTTACGGATAAACTTGAAGTTGGTAAGAAATAATGCTACAGATTAAAGTTACTCAGTTGAACATGCTGAACAAATTTTGTATAGGTCAATTCATCGCTCATAAAGGATATGGAAAATATTTGGCGCTTTTTAAAATTTGGAAATGGAGAATCTAATGTTAGCAACTTAGAAATTTTCAAATCTTCAAAAACTTCAAGAGTTGATCACAGAGAAAAATTTTATTAGAAAAAGTTACTCACTGCATCATTCTAAGCAACATTTGTAGAGGTCATTTGGTCGCCCAAAAAGAACACATAAGACAGTTGTGAAATGTTATGAACGGTTGAACGACACCAGTGATTGATATGCAAGCAAATAAGGTTTATGGTTTCATTTACTAAACTTGGTTACTAAGCTATCAGATGTTGATGCTTAAGCTGAAAAAGGATGATACGTCTTGTATCACATTTCGGTATCTTCGTTACGACTGGTTTATACTATAGCGACCAACTGTTTCTACGTCAAATATGAACGTTATATCGTTTAACCTAACAACAATTGGTTTATAGTTCAACTAACCAATTCCACCGTCACTAACAACTGTTACCTCAACCATCAACAGTTGCTACGCCAAACTAAAACATTTCATACTATAGATTTAAACGCTAAATTTTATATATCAAAGTTTGATAACTTTGCAAATTACAGACCATTAAATAGCAAACAATGATGTCTCCACTATTAAAGATTCATACCTCTGCTACAATCTGTTCAAACCTGAACTTTTGATGTTTGATGCCACAGCAGCAAACGGTTTAAATCTCAACTACCAAACTTGATGCCTCTACAGTATATGGTATATACATCACACACAAACTTATAATTTCCTCACGTATCAGATTCAGGCACTTCGCACCAACTAAAGTGTTCACAATATAATTTTATCTACTTCTGGTTTCACCTTTGCCAATGTTAAACGATGAAAAAAATTTTCACATGCAAACATTTCATATTGCTCATAAATATTTGATTGAAACTGGTTCATTAGATAATTAGTGTCTCGCGAGTAGATGTAACGCAAAAACATTCACCAATCATCATTTTATCCTATTATGCAATCTGTTTACAGTTTGATAACCTTGCACAAGCTTGACAAAATACTACACATAAAAGCCAATCAAACCAAATATATTCTTTCATTTTTCTGAAGAGGATGACCAAGTTAAACCTACTGAAAACGATTTTGTTTAGGTAAAATGACCTGACCCATTGATACCCGAGCAGCTATTTATTAATAATTTTCGCTGAATCTTGCACTTTTTCCACACTCGGGACAGTTAAGTTGACAATAGTATATCCCTTTTTGCCTGTCAAATTATTTCTAGATACAAAAATGCAAGCTTGCGTGAAACTAGTATTTTTAGTTTCCTAACTTTTTTAGCATTCTTTTGAATTTAAAGGTGAAGTAATTGTAAAAAAAATATAAAATATCCAACATCATTTAAACAATAGCTTTCCGCCTGAAATTATACTAGCTGACGCCATTCAGACAATCAATATAAACAAATTTTAAAAAGTGATTTCATATTCAGCGCTTCAATTCCATACCTATTGTGTACAATAACCATAGTAGTCATCACTCAAACGGCCATTAACAGGCACTTTAACTTTTAGGTTTATTCGAAGAAACGAAGATCCCCGCAAAGAAACCTATCTGACACAACAGTACCTCAGAATACAGAAAGAATACAAAATACTAATAAACCAGAAGAAACAAAATTTCCTTACTAAAATTAGCTTAGACCTCCAACAAACTAAACACCCAACAACTTTCTGCAAAGTGATGAAATATTATAATTTCAAATCAGTTAAAACAAACGAAATAACTTACTTATCATGGTACAATCATTACACAAGCATTACACAAGTGTCTACACAAAAAACAGCAAAGACCAAAATAGGATACAAAAGCATGCCAGAAATTATCACAGATTCAAAATTGGATAGGGAAGTCAACCCCCTCGAGATACGTTTGGCCCTAAGTGAAAAAGCGACTTGACCCGACCTTATTCCAAATGAAATATGGAAAATGCAGTCACGTACCCTACTTTCGTAACTCACTTCTCTGTTCCAGTTTTGTTTCGACACGGGAAGTGTACCTTTGCACTGGTACGCCGCTATAGTCACCGATTAAAAAAAGAAAACTTTAATGATCCAACAAACTACCGCCCAATCTCTTTGCTTAACACTGTGCTTGAGCTTTTCACTAGTTTTAAATAATAGACTCAATGTGGGCTAATTACAACCGCAAAATCTAGAATTACCAAGCATGGTCCAGAAAAAAATTATTCATGCGGAGACTATATTTATTTCTAACCACTATGGCTCAGGTACAGCTCATGAAGAATGAAGATTTGTACCTGTTTTTCGTAGATGTTGCACAGGCTTTCGACAATCCTGACCAAAGCCTACTTTGGAATGTTCTGGGAAACATAGGAGTATCCAATAAATTTATTAATATCTTCAAATATATTTATGAAAATGTTGTTAAAAGAATTTCTACAACATTTTTGTTAACGGAAAAAATTAGAATCGTGAAAGGCGTCCTACAAGGAGAATCGGCGAG
Organism: Holacanthella duospinosa; assembly: GCA_002738285.1. Taxonomy (NCBI): domain Eukaryota; kingdom Metazoa; phylum Arthropoda; class Collembola; order Poduromorpha; family Neanuridae; genus Holacanthella; species Holacanthella duospinosa. The sequence goes on from NIPM01000287.1 coordinate 62,290, forward strand.
CCCAACTATTTTAAACCTTTTTATTGCAAAATTGACAAAAACATTTGAAAAGTCTTGTCCTCAAGGATTCCGCATCCACAAGCGCCACCTCCTCCTGTTGATGTACGCGGATGACCTTGTGCTGGTTGCTCAATTACAATACCTACTCCAACAGAGAATGACACTTGCGTCAAATTTTTTCAAAGTGAGAGGTATGAAAGTAAATATAAATAAGACTAAAGTACTAATCATCAGGAAGATGGCTATAAAGAAAGTAGGAACCTTCAAATGGAATGAAGAGCCGGTGGTTGTACAATCATACGCATACCTCGGAGTTATCTTCCAAAGAAACGGAAGCTTTCAACTAAACACAAAGAATGCAGTGATTAGAGAAATAGCAGCACAAGGAGCGGTGCTCAGGTTGATGCATAAAACAAAATACATGAACATAAGTATGGTTAAATTTCTTTTAAACTCTATAATCAATGTAACAAGTTTATACTGGCCAGGAATATGTGGAATGGCTAATACAAACCAACTATAAAACGTACAATAGCAATTCTTCAAAAGGATCCTACATCTGCCTACATCAACTCCACGATACTTCGTCCGAATAGAAACAGGTACAAAGAACATAAAATATGACGTGGTCAAATTAGCCATTCAACATTGGATTAGACTCCTTTCAGCCAAAGAAAACGACCTCATCTTCAATGTATATAATGAACTTTCAAACAGGAAGCCAACTGCTCAAAACTCGTGGTATAACCAACTACAGAAAGCACTTAACAAAATAGGTGAAAACAATTTGTACCTGAGGAATCAGATAAATCAACTCAAATCAAGAAAGTATATTTTACTCAAAAAATTAAGAAACAATTTACAGAAAATCGACATTGATTCTGCATCACAATCAAGAATAATCCCACATTATATACCGTCGAAAACTCAAGAAGACACCACTGCCATCCAAAATTTGTCTTTCTGCTTAGCAACACCAGTCCATCAGGTAAAACTAAATTATAACTCAGTATTGAGTAACTGCAAATGGCACAATATGGAACATCCCAAGATGATTAATTGCAAATATTGTGGTGACAACCTAACACTTCTTCATGCCTTATGGGAATGCAAGGCAACCAAAGAAACCCGTGAGAAATACTTTAATAGAAAACTTACTGAAGTTAAAGAAATTAATATCTGAAACTGTAGATTGTACTAATTAACTGCGAAACTGACATACTTTAACTTATTTAAATTATATAGCGCGATTTCTACTACTTGAATTAAATAAATCAAATAATAATAAAATATTAACAGGCATTTTTACTCTAGAATGTTGCTTTCCCAAGAACTATTTTCNGAGAAATACTTTAATAGAAAACTTACTGAAGTTAAAGAAATTAATATCTGAAACTGTAGATTGTACTAATTAATTGCGAAACTGACATACTTTAACTTATTTAAATTATATAGCGCGATTTCTACTACTTGAATCAAATAAATCAAATAATAATAAAATATTAACAGGCATTTTTACTCTAGAATGTTGCTTTCCCAAGAACTATTTTCNAAATAAATCAAATAATAATAAAATATTAACAGGCATTTTTACTCTAGAATGTTGCTTTCCCAAGAACTATTTTCACATTTGAACTTGGTTTTAATCGAACTTAAAAAACTTTATAAAAAATAAAGTGAAAATAAAAATCCTTTCGATAAACCTGCAAAAACCTATAACTTAATTTTTTTCTCCTCTGTAATGATTAATTTCTTCTATCTATAAACAATTAAATCCATAAAAGTTCTTCCTTCAAATTACATCAAATTTTCATTGTTGTACAAGTAAGATCCGAGACGTCCATTTAAACTTGTTCTATTAAACAACTTTCTAAAAACTTCTTTAGGAAGATATTGCAAGGAATTCACAGTATACCTACGATATATTTGCTACTTCACAAATTTCACTGTCGGTAATTTTTCATCTTGTTCGTTTTGACTCGTCGTTCAGGCAAACCATATTTGAATCTGGTTGAACCGATCTTTCATATTCTTAAAGTTCCGTGTAAAAACCCAGTATTAAACATTGATTTTGGTTAAGTACAAAGGGTGAGAATAGGGTGGTATATTGAGTACGTCAGCGTTTTCTACTTTATATTATTTCACATACCCTGCAGAAACAAATACGCAGGAATAACTTAATTTTTACCAACGTCTCCTTCACATTCATCAATGTTGTTGTCCACTATTTCATCCCTTTCATAATATTCACCTTAATATTTGATACAATTTCCTTAGACCTTTCTACAAAAATCCTCATTATTGTGCTAATTTAAACTACACTTAAAACCAGAAGTCAATATACATGGTGAAAGTGTTTTTATCCCAAATATGTAACTTTATATTAGTATTCTGTAAGTGGGTAGACACCTGTAGACACCTGCACTGCTTCTTACTAATTTGACAAAGTACATAAAGATTACTGCACAAAATAAATTTTGAAAATGTGCTATTATATTATATTNTCTTACTAATTTGACAAAGTACATAAAGATTACTGCACAAAATAAATTTTGAAAATGTGCTATTATATTATATTATTTTTGTGACTACGTTTTAATTCATAGTAAGGTCGGATTCCAGGTCTCCGTCAAATTCTGGAATAAAAAGCAGTGTTGTATTCACGATAAATTAATAGCCGAAACAGTAACGGTCAATATCCTATAGAGAACAATATCAAAGTGCAAAATCAAAATAAGAATGACCTTGACACAATTTATGTTTGGTTTTTTCGGAAACAAAAAAAGTATTGAGTGTCAAAATTTGATGATTAATTTTGAGAAGTTTGTCAAATTAAGACATACTCAAACACGGGCATTATATAAATTACAATGTGAAGTTGACCTATTTAGATGGAAATAATTACGAATGGATGCCACATTTTCTCAGAAATTTTGCAAAAATATTCAATTTTGAATATACCCTAGGTAAATACCCGAATCCGGGTATTATAAAAAATTTGTATTAGAAACTAAACGTCACCAATTCGAATCGAAATAATTATGGCTGGGTACTAAATTACGTCTGGAATTTTAGAAAATTATTTATTTTAGAAAAAACTCCAATCCGGACATTATAAAATTTTCTGGGTAAGAAACTAAACTTCAATAATTTGGATGGAAAAAAATTATGATAAGGTACTAAATTACATCAGGAATTTAAGAAAATATCTGATATGAATTAACGCATAATCAATTCGCAAGTTAGTAATGATTATTCAGAAATTGGTGGATGAGAAACACACCAACATAAAACAATTAGTAAAGCAGATTAAAAACAGCAAAGAATACAATTCAAATTAAGTAGTTTTTGAAAAGTATTTAAAGTTTCCTAAGTTACTCACCTTCTGCAAACTAAAACGATTCTCTTTTGCTACAATCGAACCGAAGTCTTAATTAATTATAGAGAAAAAATTGACATTAGACAAGTTCTATACAATAAGATAATGAAAATTTTAGTAAAGGAATCTGAAAGAATCGGTTGCAATAATTTTGGCGTGCAACCGTCTGGTTGAGCTTTGAGTGAAGAGCATGAGGTCATGAGTTTGAATTCCTCAATTTTTTCTGCATGGTTGTATACTAAAGGATTTTCGTAATGTATGAGACTTCTGGTTTTCAGTATAGTTAGTTTTAAATCAAATCTATGTTAATTTATCATTTGGAGCGTGTTATGTACTGCCTTAACTATGACGGGAAAACAACGTATTATTTACGACTTGGTTATTTATTATTTACACTTAAGCTTTAAGCTTTCAATTACATTTTCATTATGTGAAATTGCTAAATATTTAATTCAGAGGCTTGAAAACCTCGTCCAGTATATGATACTGGTATCTATTGAAGAGCGGCTATTATATTTCCAATCAACATATTTTCTAATAATTAAGCTAATTCACCTAATGCAAAATAACTGAATCATGATAATGTGTTCATAAACATATTTCGAGGTTTTATTTGAATGATTTCAAAATGAACTAATGTCTGTAGTTTCAATCAACCTTTGCTAAAACTCTTATTTTTAAATGTTAAGTTAATTTCTAGGGTACAAAATCATTAGGTCGTGATAATCTAGTAAAAAACAGTAGGCTAACTCATAAAGAATATTTAGATCTTTGTTATAGATTAACAGATTATGTTGTTGGGTGAATGCGTTTGAAAAACTTATTGTATAAAGTAAACTTTGTCCAGTGTATCTGTATCGAGATTATTTTGAATGCATATTCAAGGCATAGAATTTGCCCCAAGCATCATAAATAGAAGCCTTATGCAAACAAGAATAAAACTGTTGTACAGCAAAACCTCTCATTCGGAAACCGAATGAGAGGTTTGACTGGCTGAATAAAATTCACTCCACCCCTCCTTCCATTCAGGTACAGTAAAGTTTCACATATTTCACATAATTCTCAAATTGTTTATACAAATTTGCCCTCCACATTATTTGAATATTTACGGTAATCGCCACGTGAGGTGAGACGGGGTGGAGAGATCTTGTTTCCGAATGAGAGGTTTTACTGTATCCCTATTTCGGTGGCAACATTCTTTTGCGTCGTTTTCACAGAAGTCGAATCAAAACTGACTAGTTCATAAAACCAATCGAAAATATATTCCTACATACCAGTCCATAACAGGATAACTTCAGAAACCTACCATATAATTATAGAAGCTGAACAATCACATGATTCCAAATGTTAGTTGTACAAAAGGCTAACACCGACGCTTCAATGTGAAAAACTCAAAAAACTAAATGTTCGAAAAAAGTATGATCATATGCAAAACAATGGTAGAGATAAATTCATATCGAAATATGAATTTGTTTTTATCCACAATTGATCCATTCTACCGTTTGATCATATTGCTATGGATCAGTATTGTATGTAATTAAATTAAATTCGATTCTGTAGTTTTAAAGCTTATCGTTTTACGAACATAACATCTGATGCAGACGGACAGACCGATTTAGCAAAACACTCCAAATACACTATTCGCGGTGATGCGAAATAGATCAATTAAATTATTTTTCATGTGCTATATTTGTTGAAATTGTCTTAATGAACCTAGAAGTCTACAAACAATACCTGTCAATCTAGTAAATTAAAAAATAAATTAGCATATTCATTCCTTTCCTTATGGATTATTTTTCTTCACAAATTAAAGCAGATCATGAATCAAATGTTTGTTTTCTTCTTTTGCTTAAAATAAACGAGTCAATTACAGATTATTAATAACAGCAATTCACACTTTATTCAAAGACTTTCACTAGGTAATTTATCTAAAAGTTATAAATCATTAAAATTTTAGTCTTTCATGAATAAAGGGAACAAAAAACTATAGCGAATGTGCAACAGAAAAATTGCACCGAAAATGTCACGATAATAACAAATATTCATCAACTCTGTTTTCTATTACCTATCCCTTCAGAAGTAGTTAGAACTTTTTGAATTTTTTTTCACTCCCTGTTTCACAAACCTCACCTATAAATATATTCAACCCACATACTAAAACTTTCTCATAGTGTATACCCACCACAATGCAGAGTCGGGTACGACTACTACAAAATTGTTCAAGATTTCCATGGGATGCGAAAAGTAGATTTATTATGAGAAGCAGACCAATTCAAAAGAATTGAAAATTGGAAAATTTTGTTGGATAAATTTTCATAGAGGCAGAAAATTTTGTTGAATAAAAATTCATACAGGCAAAAAATTTTGTTAAATAAAAATTCATACAGGCAGAAAATTTTGTTGGATAAATTTCCACAAGCAAAAAAATTTTTTTGGATAGATTTTCACACAGGCAGAAAATTTTGTTGGGTAAATTCACATACAGGCAGAAAATTTTGTTGGATTAATTTCCATACAGGCAGGGTGTGGACATATACTGTTCATTTAATGCCCATGATGCTTTTTTTGTACATAAAATTGATAAATTATACATACAATGCTGAACAGTTGTTTTAAAGGTCATTTTAGCGGTTATGTAGCGACATTGAACATACGTAAAAAATTTTCTGCCTGCATGTAAATTTATTAACCAAAATTTGCTTCCTATATGGAAATTTATCCAACAAAGTTTTCTGCCTCTATGAAAATTTATCCAACAAAATTTTCCAATTTTCAATTTTTTTGTATTGGTCTGCTTCTCATAATAAATCTACTTTTCGCATACCATGGGAATCTTGAGCAATTTTGTAGAAGTCGTGCCCGACTCTGCATTGTGGTGGGTATACACTATGAAAAAGTTTTAGTATGTGGGTTGAATATATTTATAGGTGAGGTTTATGAAACAGGGAGTGAAAAAAAATTCAAAAAGCTCTAACTACTTCTGAAGGGATCGGTAGTACAATATCACTGTAAACCTATGTAGCATTTAACACAAAAGAAACATTGGATCCACATCAACTTAAAGAGAAGGCAAACAACGAATAGAATCACACACTACTGACTCCAAACCAAAACGGAAATCTTAACCCCAACATCTTTACCCTACCACAAGACGCAATTATAAACAACTGTACATAGCGAAGGCTGAACTATTATACAAACAAAAAGGAAGAAAGTATAATAAATGTAACAAGTCCAACTATGATATCGAAATTACTTAAGAAAACAAAAAAACGCAACTAATTCCAACGTTAACGTGGCAAACTGTCATCGTCACTATCATCGTCCAATACATCCAATCCAAACTTTTTGAAATCTCGAAATTGCAATCCACGCTATTTATTAAATCGCCGAAATTCTTTTTATTGTAACAAAATTTGCGTCAAAATTAACGTATAAATTGATTTAATTTTATTGACAATTAAAATTAATACAAATCCAATGTATTCGCACTTTTCTAATTTTAAGTATTAATATTTTTCCAAAATAGACCTTACCGTTTTTAAACGAGCTCTAATTTTTTGAGTATATAAATTCTTGAATTCGTTGGGTTTGAGAAACTGAAACTTTGTTTGATATTTGTTCCTATCAAGTATGTTTCCAAGTCCTTATGTTAAATTTTGAATTACGAAATAAGTCATCATTCTACATGCGCTCTGCATTTTGAAGTTGTTTCGTTCCTGTTAAGAATTAACAATGTGCTAGATCCTAGCGCTACATAAATACGGGTAACATTTGTGGCAGAATGCAAAATTCGTGGCAATCAATTCAAAACAATTTGGGCCTAAAGGAGTTTACAAAATAAGAATTGTTATCATATAGTTTTCCCGCTAATTGAGTATCAATATTATCTGTAGCAAAATACAAAATCCTCTTTAATCGTTTTAAATCAGTTAAGGTATAAAAAAAAGTATATTACAAAATAACTATTTAGTACGTGGTAGCACATATTTTCGCTATTCGGATATCAATAATATCGGCTGTATATTCAGAACTTACTGTTATCAACTTAAACTTTCAAGTATAGTTGGTTACAAAAATCAGTTAAAAGATTCAGCGGGAGACTCAAATTTTATTATTTTGTTTACTTTTTTAAAGTGATTTCCAATTCTTTGTTGGTTAAATCCATACAAATTTACAAATTGATAGTATTTGTTTAAAATTTTAATGAAAATGTCAGATTGTGAGTATCTGAAATTTGAGGAAGAATAGCAAAAGCGCGTTCGCAACCATTTACTTCGTTGGAAGTTTCAGTACTATTTCAACTGGTCAACGCAAAGAAGTCACTCGTCGAATGCAATAAAACTGATTTTGGGACAATCAACAAGAAGAAGGATGCATGGAAGGAAACTGAATCAGAATATAATGTGAACTTTAGTGTCCGCAATCGAACAGCAGAGCTACTTAAAAAGAAGTGGGAAAACTCCAAACTGGCTGCTAAAAAGAGGTAACTGTAACAAACTCAATTGTTATTTGAAAAAGGAAATATAATAATTATTCCAAAACAAGTAACTTCGGTACTACTATAGAGATGTGATTCCATTTAAAAAATTTTTGGTCGATGTCCCAACACAAAAGACCCATTAGGAAAACGGGAGGTGGACCCGCTCCTAAACCAATTTCTGATCAAACTGAGAAAGTCTGTGCCATTGTTCCTTCTCAGATGTAACCACTGGAAAAACCATTTGACTGTGATAGTAATGTTTAAAAACAGTCATCTAGTGTTTATTTAGATAAGGCAAACGTTTTTTACTATAATTTCAGCATCCGATAAAGAGGAACAGACTGGAGTAAAGGTTGATGAGTTTATCTGCAAAGATAAGAAAGGAACTGATGTAATTCAGCCCATGACGATCAATACTAATTACCCGCTCGAGCCAGCAACGGTTAACGAAGTCGAATCAATTAAAATAGAACGAAAGGTCGGACGAGGTAATAATTCTATATTAACATAAGTTCTGGCTTTAAAACTGTACAAAAATGATTCAAATATTTTAATAGTGATAAATCCACTTAAATAACAAAAAAATGATTTTATGCAGGCGGAATTCTCCGAAACCCACGCTCCCAAATGGTAGATTGGGAGTAAGAGGAGCATAAGATCAGACTTCCAACTTTGCGTCAAGGTATGCAGTGGAAGAAAGAGCGTTATAAGCAAATGGAACAACAAAGTTTATATAAACAGGAGGAACAGCAACTGCGACTTAAATTGTTAAGACTTCAAGTCCAAAATTTTGGCTCTGGAGTCAATTAGACTAAACTTTATTTTTTGAAGATACCTGTATTTCTTCAAGTGAAGTTGTTTTCTAGAATGAGAAGACGTTTGTCACTTCCACTTATTCTTTGCCCTCATCCACCAAAATTTTCATTCACATCTTCAATTTGTATCACTTCATCCTCTCGAAAAAGATCAATTCTTTGTCTGAACAAAGAAAAGTAAGGTTAGGTTTCTATAGTTTAATATACTTGCAATAACTTGCATGGCAACATTGTGAACAACAGTCAAGGCAACAGTGATTGCTAGACATGTAGTCAGCTTTAGTCTTAGGAACTTTAAGCAACCGAAACGCCTTTTCCAAACTCCAAACATTGTTTCAACGGTATTTCGTGTTTTCAACTGCGCTCTGTTGAATCTGTTCATAACTATTAATTGCTTAAAAATTACATTTTAAAATGTAGCATGTTACCTCTTTTTTGCTTGACTAATAGGGTTGTCGAATGGGATCGTTAGGTAACTGGACAAGGTGTATCCACTGTCGCCCAATAGTATTCCTGGAACACTATTCCCTTCTAAATTATCGTATAGACAACTGTTGTTGTGGAGGGATCCGAAATAGGTTCTTAGAAGGGCCCTTGATGAAAATGAAGGGTCGCAGGTCCTGTGTATCCCGTGGAGTGAGGTCACCTGGGTCACCTATTGACCAACAATATTGAAAAAATATTAATTAAATAATAATAATAATTTAATTATTTAAATAAATGAATTTTTGTTTAAAAAAAGAATAAGATGAGAAATAGAATAAATTTTTATTTCTCTCTTCAACTTTCAAAATGGAAGTGAGCGTCTATTCTGGACGCTCTCTAAATCTGTATATATATAATATTTTATTTATTTATATAGAACCTAGTCTAGGAAGGAAGAGGGTTGGTTTCTTCCTCTTCTTCTTCTTCATCTGTGTTGTGTTGTCTTGAGGTGAGGGATTCGCAATACAGGAACGGGTTGATGAAGGCGACTGGAGAGAACTCCTGTTCCCTCACTTTTTTGAACATTCTATAGTCTTGAGCGCTCCCGTGCCAACGTGCAACTATGTTCAAAAAGTTTAAATCCACACCACAAACTGCCTGAATATTTATAGAGAAATAGCCCTTCTTATTTCGAAATAGCTCTGCTATCATATATTATTATTATATATATTATATATATTATTATCACCCCCAGGTGATTGAATTTCAATATGTGTACCATCAATGCACCCCACTACTCCTGAAAGTAAAGATAAACTAAAGGTCAAGTTTGTGGAAAATTTAGCGGTTTGATTTTGGCAATTGACTTCTGATTTTAGTTCGTACATTTAAGTTTCGATATACCGAGTCTTACAACTAAGATGTCCCAAGGAAATTCAAATATTCAAACTTTTCTAAAACCAGATTCTTTTAAAGTGACAATAGTTATAACTAGTGAGGTTGGCAATGTTTGAATTGTATTTCCTCGGGCCAATGTAAATGGAAACCTCTGTTTGTAACTGAAAATCTCCCAAGGGCGAAAAAATTGTGAACATAAGACTGTGCGTTTTGGAATGTCGGAAATTTAATAAATTTGTTGAACATGTTTGCCCGTTTGATACACGTATTATCAGCTTCGATACTGTTGATTGAGAGAGTAACTACAGATCAGATATGCAAATTTGGTAACTTCCAGTTGCGTAGAACCGTATCACAGCGGCAATTTGAATAATTGGTGATAGACAAGTACCACGTTTCAACGGAGCACATAACTTGATTTTTACGCACTCACACAAGTTAATTATAGTTTCTTTGTCAATATGATATCGAGCTTTGAATTGAACAGCATCGTAGAACTCCAGTGGGTTGTTTCTATTCCTTAGCTTTTGACAAGGTATTTGACTGATACCTTGTCTTCGTTCTAGACGTAGGTAAAACAATCTAAACCGTTCTAGAGACATGTTTCACAGTTCTGAAGCAGAAAAAAACCTTAAGTTAGGTCCCAACTTCACTTACAATTTCAAAGGTGACTTCGAAACTAAGCAACTAACACTTTGCATTGAGAATTTGAAAAGTGTTCACTTTTACTTTATAATTGGAATACCAGCATAGTGAAAGTAGAGATAAAGTGTAAGAGGTAGATTTAGTGGGAGTGTAGTATAGTTCAGTACACATGCGGAATACCGTTAGTAGTAAGCTTAGTGCCCACTCGTACTGGGCTTACGCAAAGTGGCCATTAGGATTGTGCCCGTTAGTCGTACCACCAGTGTTAGTTCAAGTAAACTATGAGCATGATTATTCGGTTAAATACTTGACTAACCAACGCATGCCAATAGAAGAAATCCGTCCATATAAAGCGTTGTGTCACATTCAAGTCTCATTAATTTAAAGTTTTAATTCATATTTTCAAATTCGCAAAGTCTAACAGGGTTTTCAGCTTGTCGTATTCACACACACGACACGATAGGAACCGATTTCTCAGAATTTTGTAGACAAGATTTGTCACCTGGTCGTTGCGTTCCACCCGTTGTCTTTCATCAGCACGTAGACCTTACTTCACGTTAAGCCACGGGACGCAAAAAAAAAATAATAAATCCCAAATTGTCCAGTTCAAATACTATAATGGAAATTGACTGTTGGTGAACTGCTAATTACCTAGAAAATACACTATGTTTTGACTTCAATAGAGAGTACATATATTTGTGTATGGAAAATATGGAATATGCCTAAATACAAAGTTCAGGGAAGAAGACAAGGTAGACAAGAAAATTATAGCCCCGGATAACAGAAAAGCAGCAAGAACTTACGACAGCAGGCATGCAGGAGGTAGTATTAATTTCGAAGAGCTAGAAGTGAAATCTATTGCCAATGTATGCTATCGCTACTTAATGCTATAAAATGCAAATCGACACAAGGAATATAAATTCATACTCATCAACAAAGGAGTGTACTTATTTAAAGAAATATGATTCAAACGAAAGAACAAAGATGCAGGTAATTAAATAGCTAATATTAGTTTCTAATGACATAATGTTCACCTCCATGCAGTTACTGCTGACATATAAATGACTATGAAACGGTCGGTGTATATCAACAAGAACAAAACCAAGTTTACATGAACGCTTAATTTGCAAAAACCTGACATCGGAATTTATGTTTACGGAGGAATATAAGCGGCCGTTTCAAAGTTATTTATATTTTGTGCCAATCCCAATCAAAATTGTAAGGACTCCTATGATTATCAAGGACAGAATGAAAAGTTAAAGCTTAAACCTTTTAAGAAAAAATTCAAGGTATGCAAAGTAACAAAATCTAAACTTAAAATATTCACCTAAAACTTTAAGTAACTAACAGACTACTCTTTATCAAAAGTCATGCTTTGTAATTCTGTAAAAGTCACTCATGCTTTGATTGCAAAGTAGTACTGCCAAAATTTATGGCTTCTTAGAATTTTAATTATGCATATGAAAAACATTTGTCGATTTGCCTTCCGAGGTTAAGCTTGCAGAAAAGCAGTTTAACTGAATTTTAAATTCAATTTTACTTGATGAGTCTTGAACAGGCATTTTGGATGATACTCTTCATATATGCTTAATCGCAGATAGTGTGAGTAACTGGAATGGGTAACAGTTCAAAAACGGATTGCTAGGTTTGATAATTTGTGTAGAAACAACATTGTCAAAAAATGTCCAATGTTTTTTGTATACTCTTATTACCAGATTTGGTGATGGATTTTAGATTGTTTGTAGAACTTAGCTGTTTCTGTACCTGTGAGAAATTCAATTAGCATTCAAATTAACTTTAATTTTACATTTTGCACCTTAATGGCCCTTGTACTGCTTCTACATGATAGACCTTTCCACTTTGAAGTGATTGAGCTGCTGAGTTATATGTAATATCCCAATGTCTATGTATTTGATGAATTCGAGACTATTTCATACCGGTTCAGCAGAATTTTTATTGGATGTAATATCTGAAATTGTTCTGAACGCAACTTCCTATGCTTGTGGGAATATTTATTTCATTACTAATGGCATAACATATTTTGCCATTTCCCCCAACGCTGAGCCGAAACCTCCCCTAATGCACTCCATAAAGAATAGGTGTCGTCTCATCAATTTGTCCTTTTAATATACGTGGTAATAATGACAGTGACGGAATATGTATTTCTATTTTATTTTTAGGCGAATCGATGTTTGCTTTCCAAAACCTGAAATGAGAGTAAGGTATGAGTCTTTAGTATTAACTCAAGCAGTGAAGCAAGATCGAATAATTGAGTTATCTTCAAAGATTAATTGAACTTGAGTTCATTAACCTGTCCAAAACCTGATATAAAGATATAGTAAAGAAAAGATGAGGAGAAAGATAATTTTCTCATAAAGCTAACAGGTTGAAGTTAACCAATGAAAACCAACTGATTAATGTTCACAATTCAAATCTGTTGAAGTTGACTGGGGAAAATGAACTAGTACAAATTATACGGTAAAATTTAATCGGTGGAGGTAAATCGGAAAGACAAACCTGGGAGCAATTATGTAGAAAAACAGGTAGATTTTTACTAAAAAAATATCACCAGTAGAACATTCCCGGAGAAAAAAAAACGGTAAATGCTTCTCCAAGCTTTACTCTAGAAAAAAATTATGCAAGAAGCGAGAAACTATTGTTGGACTAAAATCGGTTAGAATTATCAGTAGACGCAAAGAGACTAAAAATCAAAATACTGAAACGGAGCGGCGCCTTAATTATAATTATTATTATAATTGTAAGATTATTTTTGCTATAATTTATGCTGCGAGCTTAGTGCTCGCAGACTTTTGTTAATTTAATTTACAAATGTGTGTTTTTTTTTGTAAAAGAGAGGATGAGGATGGGTTTGGGGGCTCCTGATTAGTTGTTTTTTCTCCCCATGCAGTTCCAAACCAAAAGAAAAAGGAACTGCATGAGGAGTTTTTGGTAGTCTTTTTGTCAGTTGTGTCTTGTCCTCTTGGATCATCAGTTGGTCCATTGGATGTTCCTTTTTTTGTTAAAATAAATAGTCGTTTTTGTAAGTAAGTTTTTGTCTTTTTGGTCATTGTTGTTTGTTCATCCAGCCGTCCGTTATTGTCCAGTCATCAGTCGTCGTCACTTGTCCAGTCCGTCCGGAAAGTCAGTCTGTCAGTAAGTCAGGTCAAATATTTGGGATTTGGTGGGTTTTAGCTAGGGGATTTTGGTGGTGTACTCTGTCTTTGGTCTCGTTTGTCCTGTCAGGAGACAGGACACAGAGTAACCAGTCATAACAATACCATAGTTAATAAATTGTAATTCCAAATTTACGAAAAAATGGAGTAGTTACATTTGTAGAGCATAATTTAGAGTTAAAAAAAAAGGCAATCAAAATGTAATAATTAGAAAAGAAAAGTATGGGTTTCCAAAAAGGTGAGGAATGACATAATTTAGTTAGTGAGTGGCGAGCGAAGCATGAGAGCCTCTGCCGTCATCACAAATGGTGCCGGGGCACCAACTGATCCCTTCCTGTGTCATGAATGGCCATCGAGTTTTCTTATCGTTTTGATTGGAAATAGACCAGCGAAGAAGCATCCGCTGAAGTCTTGATTACACTTGCAGTATCTGCAAGCTTCCTAGCAAGTTTATCTGACATTGCACGTGATGAGCGGAAAGTGATGCTGTATGATTAAAAGTAGGTAGATGGGATGGTACCTGTGGTATGATGATGGTGATGGTGGCTTCTTTTTCCTGGGGAGTTCAGTAGCCCGGTGGGGCAAACAATAAACACCAGTCCCTTAAGGGATACAGAGACAAAACAAAAAATACCAAATAGTGAATTCCCTCCTGACACATAAACAAACAAAATACTCAGTAAACTATATATTTAATTAAGCGATTGGCACTGCCAATCAATTTTGGACAAACTCACAAAAAAAAACAAGACTACAATTAATATAAAATTAATTGTTGAAGAGTGAGTGTGAGGAGACCAATCAGTCCAAATATAGAATCACTATCCAAAGAAAAACGCCCTTCCGCCACATGGCGCACTTCTTCCCATTCCCTTCCGACATGGGCACTTTCCTTTCCACACACGAAACAGCTTTGTTTTAAATGACGGCTTTCTTGTAAAACTAATAAGCACTCACAGTTTAATGACAGATGCGGAATAATAATGAAATATATATATGTAATTTATCAAAATCTAGCAAATAGAGAGTAATAGCAGAATTTGTAACATATTATGTCTGGGAACTTTTTTCGAGATCTTAAAAAATATCAATTTGCAACTCAGTTCACACCTAAAGTTGGCGGCTATCTTGTGAGTAGGTGCTGGATAATGAAGAAGAGAGTTAAGCACTTGAAATCTCCGTGACTTAGCTTTAAAGATCAAGTGTATCCTGTGATGTCATTCAATCACTAGTAGAAATAACACTACTTAGACTTAAGTGCAGAGCTTATGGTTTGGCACTAATAAAATTTATTGGAACAAATGATTTATCAATTAATTATCCGAATTGGATTTGGATGGTGTACACAGAGATTGGAATTTAAGTTAATATTATGTTCGTTGAATAAATGTTTTTCAGGACACTAGAGACTTCATCACGAAGTGGGGATATAACAACAGATAATTATTTTACACAACATACCTGTTGTGTACGGGGTTCGACCACAGTAGAGAGTCGCTGGAGACATCTAAAAATCGGCGCTAGAGATATCTAGATGCCAAGTAACCATTACTAACCATGGAAACATTCGTAAAATATTCATCAAAACCAAACAAATCAAGTTGAAGAATCAGTGTACACGAAAACGGTAACCAGGATAACGAAATTGGAAAATGGGATACGTGAAAACGATAAACAGCCAATGTTTCCCTGTAGAATTACACTGGAGAAGTTGTACCGAAGTTCTATCTATAAGACTTTACGTGAAGAACGTTTAGCGCAGATATTGTAACGTAGGGTGGTACGTCGGTAATAAGATACCCGAACGGTATGACTGGGTTACCCAAGCCGGCTGCCTTTGGTCCGGCAAGTGGAAGAATTGCACTACTTAGAGACAATGCAATAAATGGATTCTTCCAATAGAAAAGCAAAATAACATTCAAAGCCACAATGATTACTCAGCTAATCCATTAACAGAGAAGTGAAATAAATTGAACATAATGTGATCGAGAAGTAAATATGAACTTAAATTATTTATACTGACTTTTAGACAAAGAGCTTTTATGGAATTTTTTTTGTTTCATTTCCATTATCATTAGAAAATTCTTTTAAATGTATTGCACACATTTGTGAAATTTAAGAAGCTAGTAGAAATTTGCCTTTCTAAATATTTTTTACACACCTGTCATACAACCTGCAAAAGCTAACTTAGGACGCACCGTGCAACAACTATTTATGTTCCAGCATAGGTGAAGGTAAAGTCATGCCATATTGCGGCATTTTACGCAACAAGCGCACAAGTATAAGAACTATCTAGATTTAGTAGGCGCGGAGAATATTATTTGTATTTGTATTAGGAAAGAAAATTATCACTGAAAATATGCGACAATGCTAGCAATTTTATCAAAGAACCAATTATGTATTCATCCGAATTTAATTTATTCCTAAAGAGAATCAGGGCAGAATCCGGTTGAGATATTATGTTTATATAAATGCAGATGGGGAAACAATATGTAGTGGTCAAATCTGAGCAAAAACAATTTTTGGGAAGACTAGTTGTTTGTCAGTCGGGAACGTTTCTTAAACAATAGCAGATGCAATAGCGAAAGTTAAATTGGCATCAGTCTTTAAATATGTTATCATGAAAAATCAGGAATAAGACCAAGGACAAGAACTAAAGTTATTAGAACTGGTTAACAACTTAGAACAGGACTTGGAATTAACTACACTTCTACATATATGTAATAGGAATGACGAGAATAAAGAGAAAAGAGAGGTAGAATAACTTACCATACCGGGCAGAATATGTGAACGTTTTTTATTTTTTTTCACATACAGATTGTATAACAAAAAGATAAAAAACGTTCACATATTCTGCCCGGTATGGTACATCATTTACTGCATCACCGATTTTAAATAGAAAACATTTTGGCTCACCAAAATATGAACATTTGTAAACAATAAACACCGTTTAGTTGGCAACACGAAATGAAGAGATGTCTACAAAAGCAAATATGGGGGAAACAAAACTTTTTAATAATTCGAGATGTAAAATATTTAATATTTTATTTATGTTTTTATTTTCCTTAATACTATATATTTATAAAATATTTTTAACCATCATATATATCTAGCGGGGTGTGGGTAACTAATATTCGCACAAATTAATGAACAATAACTTGTGGTTTAAAATATCGTCTTTGGTTTAAATATTTTTTACATTTAGCTGTGTAATTATCATGTAAAGGTAATAAGTTACCTGTACATGTAAAGCGGGAGCGTTTAGAGCAAGGTACGGTCAGAGGTGAAATAATCACGGGACAAGGAAATGCGAATCAGAATTGACTGTCTTGGAAAAGATGTTGATGAGAGGAGGACTGTGGAGACAGTTATATGCTCTGAAATATAATACAAAATATGTAATTTCTACGACGATGACGAATCGTAATTTTGTAAGGCAATGGAAGGCCTCGAGATGGCGTCTGTCTTTTGGACAGTGGAAGAAAGGGAGTGGAAAAAGGTCAAATTTCCATTCAACAATTTTCCAAATCTAATTTTCCCACAATCGGCAAGGCACTGAAAATTCAAGTAGCTCCGTTTGTTAAAACATTAGGCCAATTCTTTGGATTAGGTAGGCATTCTCATTGTTTTCCTGTTTAAATCGGAATCAGTTCTTTGACTCGTAATAATGAAACATCTTGAGAACCCCAAACAAATGAAATTTTAACTGCGTCAAAGTTAAACTCACTTTGAAATAAACCGTTGTAACCGGAGTAATCTTGTGTTAAAGTGCTAAAAATGTAGGGAGGAATGTGAACGGTAAATCGATATTGAGGGCTGTAGGGTGATAGATAGGAAAATTTGGCTGTAGGGAGACAAGGATAGGGTAATGTCGGGGTCGGGTCATGTACCAGGATCGGTTAATGTCTGGACTCGGGTGATGCCCGGGATCGGTAATGCTCGAGGTCGGATAATGCCCGGGGTCGGGTAATGCCGGGAGTCAAATAATGCCCGGGTCGGGTAATACCATGGGTCGGGTAATACCATGGGTCGGGTAATACCATGGGTCGGGTAATGCCCGGGATCGGGTAATGCCTGGGGTTGGGTAATGTCCGGGGTAGGGTTATACTAAGTTGTTAGACTGTTAGATTGTTAGGATGCGCGGGGTGGGGTTGAGACATGGCCTATCCTGTAGTGAAAACCTTATATCGATCCATTCATTGGTTATCAAAATATTCGAGTTATTTTTTAACATGTAAATTCCCATGAGGCAAAATTAGAGTTTTGGGAGAAAAATAAAAAAGTAGGTTAGATTTGAAAGATATGGCTCATCTTCGAACTTGTCCGTTCCTAGTGCATGGGCTACGTATTAGTAAAAACCGCATCTCGATCCGTCGATTAATTTTTGAGTTAGGGCACCAACGGTGTACGGACGAACGGACGGGCAAGATAGATCTATAACGTGTTTGCTAAGCAATAAACTCATTGTTGAAATGGACTCCTGTTACACTACTTTGAACTACTCTGGAGGTCAGAATTTAGTACACATGTAGAAAGAGGAATGAGATAGGTTGTTCAATTCCGTCTCATTTTTCTGCATGGCTTTTGCAGTTAAAACTTTCTTCAAGTGGTCGAACACAGAATTTCTATATATATATATATATAAGGGGCGTCGTTAATATTACTACCACTACTCAAAATATTCTATAAATTCAGGAGCATTAACTTTTTGACCATAGATTGTAAACTTTCAGTCTGAAAGTACATCTTAACAACTTGTACTCGCCATACTGCCGTCCCAATAATAAGTTAAATTGTACCAACAAATAGCCAAGTGAATTTAATTTGTCTCGTTGGGCCATATCGAGAACACGTTTAAGCAAATCTAACGTTCACAACATTCATCTATCTAACCAAAATTAAACTTCAACTAAATTATATTGATTTACAAACATAAACCTTTTACTTACAATTTACTAACCACGAAATGAAGGAGAACCACGTTCAACTTCATTTCTAATCCAATGAATTAGTCTGGCTTTACAACGAGGAAACGCCTCTTCCATTCTTGGCACGCTCCCCAAAGGGAAACAGCTAGAAGAAATTTTTTATCTCTAAATTGTTATATATTATTATTATTTATTCACAATTTATGAATTAACTGGAAAGTCTTCTTCTTACTCATTGGTGATAGAAATTAAAAAATGACAAAAAAAGTAATAATTTACTAACTCGAAATAATATTATGAATCAACAACAATGTTTTGAACGTAATGGGAATTGGAATCAATTTAAAATTAAATTACAGTATTTCCTTTATCTTTTTAGAGACAGTAAAAACCAGATGCACTGAAATTGATGTCAAACAATGGTTATGCCTATCTTTATAGTAATTTACTGCATGCTAACAAATGGCGGGTATCACCAGTCATTTGGTCACTACAATCGCAACAGAACTACTACTTTCTGCCATATTTTGTTGGCACTGTTTGGTACACACTGGACTGCATCTACCAATGTGTAATCATGTATCAGATATTCTATAACCCAAAAACTTCATTTGATGTTTTCATGAAAGTTTACTTGCACGGCATTTCGAGGCTCTTTGCATTAATTTTTATATTCTACAGTATAAGGAATAGGTTATTGTTGCCGAGATACATCGTTACGCTTCATCGGATGCGTAAGCGTATGCAAGGTAAGTCGATTGATATACAGTGTGTTCAAATAAGAAGGCGAAATTTTTGAGAAATGGTTTTGCGGCAAATCAAAAATTAATTGTATGTCACAATTTAGCACACTCTATGAACTGCTCAAGTTACTAAGTTTTTTTAAAACTTAGTCGAGGATTTTCNGTATGTCACAATTTAGCACACTCTATGAACTGCTCAAGTTACTAAGTTTTTTTAAAACTTAGTCGAGGATTTTCGTCTTCTTATTTGAACACCCTGCATTAAATAAAATTTCAAAAAATATTAAAAAAATTTGTATTGTAGATGTACACNTCTTCTTATTTGAACACCCTGCATTAAATAAAATTTCAAAAAATATTAAAAAAATTTGTATTGTAGATGTACACTCAGGTTACAATGTTCGCAAGAAGAGCATTGTAAACAAAATGATACGCAATTTTTACTACTTATTGGTATGTCACCCAGTCATTATGTCACTGAACGTAATCCTTGAGTCGGATAGCCCACAATACTGGCCGTCTAAATTGCTGCCAACGAAAATTTACTCTAACGTTTTGTGTAGGGTTCCAATATGTTTTGTGGAAATATACCTTACAAAATTGAGCCTGTTTCCTGTGATTTTATTTATTCTAATAGCTGCAAAACATATCGATGTTCTCATGTCCGTCATAGCAGTGCTCAGGTAACCATGGCGTTTAAACATGTATTTTTAAATTACAAACCACGCATTTTTTACGAACATACCAAAATTATTTTTTACTCTTACAACTTTAACTCTGTTGAGATAAAAATTTGATATCTTTAATATTTTCCATAATCCTTCCGATTCAAATGAGTTAATCTACTTTGGCTTAGCACATAAATTTGGTGCAATTAAGGGTCTTTAAATGTCCGATTTCCTGAAGTATTCAGGAAATCGGAGTTTAGCTAAAGCTTTGTTTGCTAACATTTTTTGCTTAGCTCCTGGTACTTTCCTTTTCGCCGGGGTCCCGTTCCAGCACTTTTTGTCGAACATTTTGTTTATGTTTTCCATGTCGTAGCAGATAAAATAAAGAAAGAAATGCTGGTCGGAGTTGGAAGTCCCCGGCTCTGATAAAAATGGAACTGGTGGTAGAACATCCAGGTTATTCGGTGATAACATGGTGTTGGTTGATGTTGAGAAATAGTGTAGAGGGTTTGATGCTTGGATTATGGGTTGTGGATGTGGTATTTTATTAGGTTCAATACTTCATTTGACTAAACACATATTAAAGCAAACATTTTATATGACTAATCACAGGCAACGTTTGGAAATCAACACGTGAACGGCATTGGCATTTTAGGCCAAGGCCGTATCTCGTTGATCCAACGTATGCTTTTGGTTAAGTCTAAAAACCATATAAATAGGCTCCCTCAGAGCTAATGTGGATCTCACTTCGAGATCGGTAAAACAACATCATCTAAATAAACTCTGTCCTATATTACCCGGGACTTCAACTAAAATCATCATCTTCTTGACTATCTTCATTATTAAATCAACGATTGATTCTTATTAAAGAAATAAGAATTCAACAATTTCCACATCTTGTTCTTCTAAGTCGCTCAGCCATCCAACTTGTTCTTCTATAACATTCTTTAGCTCATATTCACTAAATAAATCTTCCTTTGGATGGAGAGTAAGGACGTCCTCTGAGTCGTCTGTGGGATCTGGTCTTACAGCTGGCACAGTGAGAACACCCAAAATGTCCGAAGGGCCTACGGTGGAGTTCTCACTGATGGTAGCAACGTAGTAATCCAGGCCATCATCCGACTCAGAGTCCCAATTCTCATCCAACACATCAGGAATTTTTGTTGGTTTTGGTTTTGGAGTTGACAAGGTTCTTTTCTTTGGCCTTGGTGCCTTCCGGTTCAGGTTATGGGTGAACACAAAGTACCGAAGGATATTTGGCGATGATTGCCAAAAGTTCTTGTTTTTAGGTTGGAGATGGTAGGAACTTTTATGTTGTAAAAGCTGCAACATTTCTTAATTGTTGGGAGGACGGAATCTACAGAGTTGAAACAGGTGTTGGTCTGAAATGATAGAGAAAGGGGGAACATCTTCGAATTTGGCCAATTGGTCTCTGAACTCTAATAAATCTGAAAAAAGATGATTCAACGGAGATGGAAAGTTTAGTGCAATTAATAAGGTTTCAACTGTGGTAGGCGTAAGTTTCACGAGTTGTTTAGATACAAATTTGGAGCGATCTTCCAGATTTCCATCTCTCGTTTACTACTTCCTGTTTTGCTGTGGAACGACCCGAAATATTCACAATTTGGCAAAGTTTTTGCCACATCCTCAAGACTAAATGGGAGTCTGAACGGGCAAATTCCGTTAAGAGGTCAGATTTCCGAAGAGGTCTAGATCTGAAGTCGGCGAGTTGTCCCATTTTGTCTTCTTCTGACTCCGGAAAGTAGTAAGCAAGCGCAGTACAAAAATCTCATTTCCTTTGAGTTAAGGCGATTTCTACCGCTATGAAGGTTTCAAAGACTTGTTTCATGTCTATAATGACTGTTGGGAAGATCCGGTAATAAAGTTGGAATATTGAAATTTCTAGTTGGCCATCATAGACAATCTTTAATATTTTGTCGTTTTGAATCACTTGGTTCAAATTACAGAGGTCTTGAGGGACTTGAAACGAGTCAATGATGTAGTCCATTTAAAGGGTGGAATTGTGGGTTAGACAGATTAATGGTCGGTTCCAATAAGTATGGATGTTTTATCTTGACACTTCAACATCTTAACCGATCTCTGTCTGCCTAGTTAAGTTTTGGATCATGTTGTCTATCCCTTTTGAGTCCTGTGGTATCACCAATTTTGTGATCAGTTTTTTATCCATTGGTTCCATTTTTGGGCGGATATATGAGGTTGATGGGATTGACCAGTTTCTGATCACTGAGCTTAAGGCGTGAATTCAATGGAAAGAGGCGATGAAATTAACTTCATTTCGGGTTCGATTTTCTGTCAGCAATAATTCTAATGAGGGGTTTCTTATATTTTTTAGATGGTCAACAAATCCACGTTTGAACTTGGAATCAGCCAATTGGCACTTGACTCTATATTCGGTGGCCTTGCGCGATTTAGAATTAGATGGTGCTTGAAGTGAAAGTGCCATTTCTGTAACAGTGCACTTAAGCATTATTTGACTTTGTTTTGTTTCGCATTTTTAACTTTTTAACCACTACAGACCTAAGGTAACACGAGTGGTCTTTTTAGATTGGTTTTAATTAGGTACTCCTGCTAGGGGGCGATAATTGATTCTAGTATTTTGTCTAAGTCTCCTAGCGGGGACAATATTGTCATTTCCGTTTCCGGTTGGCGTTATTGGAGTTATTGGCACCATCTGTGTGGTGTTTGAAATTTATTTTTCGTAGAACGATTTTAGTTGATTTACATGTTAGTTTCCAATATAATTTTTATCTGGAAGTGACAAACTTTTAAAGGAGACTGAACTTACAATTTCTCCTAGTTCATATGGACCTATAAACCTTGGGTTTAACTTGTACATTATTCTTACCTCTTGGTTTGAAATTGCGTGGTTTTGTATGAGAACTAAGTTTCCTCAAAACTATGATCTCTATGACACTGGTCGTAATATCGTTTATTTTCTATTTGAAATTGGTGGATATTGTTTTGCCTGACTGTAATTTAGTTGGTAATTGGCTTAACCTTTGATAGTATACAGACGAGATGTCATTGGGAGATCCTTGCAGATTCCTACCAAATGGTAGGGGAATTTCTCGACTAAGATTTAGGATGGCCGGTGTTACTTGTGTAACTCTGTTAATTGAAGTCCGTAGGGCTAATGCGAAATGATGTAAGTTTTCATCCCAACTGTGATGATTACCATTTACAAATGTTTGTAGTCTTTTTTTCAGATTGCATTTTGTCCTTTCCGATTAGTTAGTCTGGGGATGGTAGGCACTAAGGATAGGAGATGGATTTTCCAGTCCTTACATAAATTCTTTAAATTATTTGAAGTGAACTGGGTACCATTGTCACTCACAATCCTTTTTGGGGTACCAAATCGACAAACAATTTGTTTTTCTAAAATTTCTTTAATTTTCTTGGCTGTAGCTGTTCTCATGGAGAATACTTCAACCCATTTGGACATTTCGCCGATTACTACTAGCAAATGTTTATTTGATCTTCCACCTGAGCTCGCGGAAAAGGGACCCATTAGGTCTATATGTATTGTTTCAAACACCTTCGATGTTGGAGAAACAGTTTGTAATAATTCGTACGGTAACTGATTGGTTGGGATCACTTTTGTGACGCACCTGTGCACATATTTTCTTTGTTCAAGTTTGGCCAAAAACATCTAACTTTGATTTTCTTTGAAGTTTTACGCATACCTTGATGTCCTGCTTCAGGAGAATCATGGCACAATTTTAAAATTTCGTTTCTCATAGATTGGGAAATAACTGGTACCGGAATCAGTCTTGGGTTTATGCACGTGCACTGGATATTTGTATGAGTGTTGGAAAGTGTGTTAACTGCATCTGTATCCAAACACTTTTGACTAAGGGTTCCTCGATGACGCAAAGGGTCTTCTTTTCAGTTGCCACTTTTGTCAAATGGTTTTATGAGTTTCATCAAAATTCCATCTTGCAAGATATAGTCTTTGGGTCGCGACTTCCTAAGACTATTTTGCAATTGGGTAATGATCTGAAAGAGTTTATTGTCTAGAGCTTGTTCATCGGCTATATGTCTCATAGATGAGGTTGTAAAGGTAAGGGCTGATATGGGTACTTATTGAATTTAATGATCATCCTCAATATCTATATCGCCTGGTTGGATAGGGATTGGAGCTCGTGATAGCATGTCCGCAACCACATTCTCTGTTCCAGGACGAAAAACTATATGAGCATTCCATGAATCGATTTATTGTGCCCAAATATTTAATTTTTCCTACATACATTTCATCTTTTTCAAGTAACTCACAGCTCTATTACCCGTTTGAATTGTGAATTCATGGTGTCGGATAAATTCAGCAAACTTCTTATAACCGAATATTACAAGCTGTGTGAGCACTAAATTCTGAGCGAAGCTATCAAAAATAATGGAAATCGGTGGCAACGGTAGAAACACCCGTATACTAAATCATACCATAAATTTAGGTAGCACAGACAGATCGATCGATAAATATAAATATCAAATAGATCGATATTTTGTGGGGATTTGAGCATAAGAATCAATCCCCACTACTGTACCCATAAATGAGACAGTAGACTCTTTATCTGGTAATGAATGACCAGGAAGGAGAGTTTCAGAGTTGTATTGAGATTCAGGACAGGATTACACAAATCGGCTCTGTAGCACAAATGGTAGTACGTTGGGTCCGGAATACCCAAGACGTGGGATCATACCCCACCAGACACCAAATTTTTGTGGCAATCGTAGGTTTACTGTATGACATTTGAATATCATCGTAATAATGGGTGTACCTGAAACGTCTACAGATTACCTTGAAAAGAGAAATGTAGAAAAAACAGAGAATTGATTGTAAAAATACAGTTTTCATATTACAAGTTCGTTACTCATTTTAGTTTTTATCTGATTTTGCATCTAAAAAATTTTTTTTCTGGTTTAATCACTACTTTTCGAGTAAGTCTAAATACAATATAAATAAATGCAAATTTGCAATAAATTTCAAAACCAGATAAGGATCTGTAGTATTAATTCATGTTGTGGAGTCATTCGTTGTTGCAAACCTAGAATCATAATTAGGTTAGACACTTGCCATAACGAATTACGAGCAGTGCTGAGATTTGACAAAATATAATAAACGGTTAGTTCGCGTTTATTCTGAAATAGTGTTGTAACTACAACTGCTATCACATAAGCAAATAAGCCAATAATATTGTGTTGATGATTGGAACTTAATTAGCTGATATCTGTTCGTGTACATATGTGAAGAGAACAAAAAAAGAACAAACTGTTGTTTGCTCTTCACTGTTGCTTCACTGCTTATTAAGTTTTTATAATGCAAATTATAGTTTAATTTTTACATGTATTTCAAAACTTTTAGGAACAATGTGGAGAAAAGTAATGAAGCATACATGCCAGCATTTCGGTGCTTCAACGTATTGTTGTGGTATAGACAACTTCAACATCTGGACTGCCTATACAGTGAGCTAATGACGTCGTCTCATCCATTTATTATTTCCGGCACATTGATAGTCCAAGTCATAGGAAATTATTGTTTCATTAGCAACAGGAGCACACCAATAAACTTGAGACTATCGTTAGTATTTACGACATTTTGCATCTTAGGGTTTATTCGCCTATGGATCCGCACCGCAAGTGAACTATATTTAGCTTGCCACCGTTTGAAGGCTCAACATTTACATAACAGAAATAATCTAATCCTGAGAAGTGCGAATTCTATGCGTCCGTTATGTGTAAGAATTGGTTCATTTTATTTTTTGAAAAAATCAACAAGTTTATCCTACATAGCTATCATGCTAGAATACACAATAGAATGTCTAATCTGTGGAAATATTGCTGCTTACTAGGATAAACTCCTATTTTGAGAAAATAATTTTAAAGTTTGCTCAAACCGTAAGCTAAATTTATTGTACAAATATATAATATATGGCTCTACTCTTTATCAAAAGTGAATGTCTATTATTCTCTATCATGTATTTATGCATTAAATACAAAATAGGACTGGCAAAACTTCTAGCTTTTCAGAATTTTAATTATTTAGAAAGTATACATTTGGCATTTTGCCTTCCAATGGCAAGGTGGCAGAAGCTATGCGAAAAATCGTGCAGCCACGTATGGGGAACATTGCTTACCTGCTTGGTAATCAGTAGTTTTTTCAATTATTTTTTAAGATTTTTGGTTCCACCATTGAAACATAAGAATGTTATTAATCCAAGGCACACCTTGTTTTCTACCTAAACTTAGGCAATTTTTTAAATATATTTTTAACTCACTGAAATATATTATACTTGTTTATGATTTGTGTTCGTGATTAAATTTGTTGGACTTCATTTTTTTACTTATGAGCATTAGCATCATTTTGTTGATGTTAATTAGTGATTGAAGTATACTAGTAAATCAGTAAATTATAGTGATCGAACAACACTAATGAATAAGTGGTGGTAGAAGTAGTGATAGAAGTACAGCATATATAGTATAGTATAGAAGTTGTGATAGAAGTACAGCAGTGAATTTAGCCAATCCTAACTTGATTGGCTAAATTGACGCTGATTACGACGGAGGCAGACAAGATCGAAGTCTATGCCTGAGGTTACCTTCTGCATATGGACCTCACCTGTGAAATGCAGGAGCCGAAACCAACCAGTGGTTGCAATGTCGTGGAGGAATATGTCGCAATAGTATTTGGTGCAAAATACGGCTTGTGATCCGGTAGTTTGCCAGAAAGCTTAATATTCATTGACATCAACAACGAAGATTATGGTGGACAACCAGAACTCTACCGAGATTGCTCCTAACTCAGAGTGCCATGACAGTTACAAGTACATTCACGTTCATTTTCAATTCACAAAGCTTCACTTGATCGAGTAAGGAACCTGAATGTCAAATATATTCCCATCTTATTCTATCTCATATACTCATAACTGCTTAATAGCCTTCCAAAACTGGCCTTACCTTTATTGGACTAGCTCCAAACCTTTTGTATAAAATCTATAGTTCGTGGCGATTGAGACACTGAAACTTTGTTTGATATTTGATCCAATTAAATGTATTTCTAAGTTATTAGGTTACGTTTTGAGTTAGAAACTAAGTGGTGATTTTACATATGCTCTGCCTTTAGATGTTGTTTCGTTCAGTTTTTGCAAGCCGCGTGATATGAAAATTGGATCGGTGAAATGAAGGTACATGTTTCGCCCATCATACGGCTTGCTCTCAATAATTTAAACTTATAATTTCTATCTACTTAAACAAACAGATTTTTCAAGAAATATGATATAACTCTCTGCAACTCTAAATTCTGAACAGGAATGCAGAACTTGGTAAAACTAACATAAGGCCGTATTCAGTGATGATGAAAGACACATTTCATGTCATTTCCTCATCTTGATGATGATGTTCTGTTTGATTCTCATTGGACCAATCCCAAAATTTCATATCCTTTAGTGTCTTCGTTGACAACCGAGTACTACTCTGTCACGAAGGAGAACGCTTGTTATGCTCAAACTCTTGTTTGTCAACATACAGTCCAACCATAATTTATGTTTCATAGGGAAGAGACTATTGGCTAATGCATTTTGCCGGAGAAAGCATTTAATTTTTTTTTGTTGTAGAGAAAGTTTTAGTTAAAAAATTTTTTCAGGTAAAGTGGTGCCAATTTCGAATAAAGCTTTAGAAAGTAGGATAGGAAGTAGAAAAAATCAAGTCTCTAGGATCAATAGAACAAAAGTTACAATTTTTTTTTAATTGGAATTTTTGGATATTTTTTTGAAACGCCTATCTCTTAGTACATCGTCGAAAAATAACATCCAAGAATTTCAATTTTCAAAAAATCATAACTTTTGTTCTACTGATCTTAGAGACTTGATTTTTTCTACTTCCTACACTACTTTCTAAAGCTTTATCCGAAACTGGCACCACTTTACCTGAAAAAAATTTTTAACTAAAACTTTCTCTACAACAAAAAAAAAATTAAATGCTTTCTCCGGCAAAAGGGCATGGGCCAATAGTCTCTTCCCTATGAAACATAAATTATGGTTGGACTGTATTAAAATACTCATAGAGGACTTCAATCATCGTGTCATGCTGAACGAATCCAAAGACCGACGTGAGAAAATGTGCCAGGCACGAAAATGTGTCGTGATTAAATTAAGAAGGATGTGTCAATTTGAAGAGGACGAAAATGACTCCTAAAAGGTATAAGGAAGAAGTACGTATCCTAAAATTTGATTACCTCTCACTGACGACCAAATTGATGCTTGCGATGTAACTCATCCAGAGAACCCATCGCTAGATGAAACTTGTGAAAATCCATCCTCCTAACTTGGAACACTTCAATTTTTTGCCGCCTTGTGGTGAACACTGTCCGTTGACTTTCGCCAAATTCTGAAAATTTTAAATTAGTAAAATTCCGAATTTTTAGATAAGTTTTAAGATGATAATCCTAAAAGTTGAATCATTAGAATAAAGATAGAGCCGAGTCATCTGTGATAAATTACTAAAACGTAATATAAACGTCCATTAGGTGTCAGTTAATCATTTATTGCTTACTCACCATCTCAGTAATAATGCTTGTAAGGAATGCATTTGGAATGCATAATAATGAAGCTTTATTTGTTTGCACGAGCTTACTTAAACCATTTACATTTTAGAAGACTAAATATAACTTAATTTTATGAAGTGTATGAACCTAAAAAGGACATTAGTAAATTGAAAATTCTGTTCGATAAACATAAGTGGAGAAACGTCGCATACATTCTAAAGTGAATCTGTTGTATGGCAAAAATTCAATGGGTTGAATCACAGCGCATATAAGTGTTCAATTAAAATCAATTTAATACTTTACCCCTATTTCAATCACAATTTCGCTTCACGATCTAAGAATGAGGTTATAGGGAGTGAGGCAAACCCGCTCTTGTGTTTTGTACCACACCATGTAATTTTTTTCACAACTGTTCTGCTAGGATGAATTTGAACTTTTTTTAATTCCATCGTCAAGATCTTTCCTTCCTTTCAAATAAAGCAATTTAGTTTACAAACATTGTATCGAAACTCCATTACTGTCATATCAAAATTTAATTGACCTCACTGAGGTGAAAGTTGGAATGCTGATTAAGGCAAAAAAATGACCATGATTTCATTGGTGCAGATCTCGGTTGTATTATGTTAAGAGTCGTATCGAACACGGAGCAATTCTGTTGACTCAACACCTCGATAAATTTCAAGGTTTTCACGACAGTTGCGAGAGAATTCTCTAAAATATTAAATTCAAAATTAAGATTTTCAAAGTATGTATATCAAGTGAATTTGGTTTGTAATAAAGTTGAGCGTAAAGACAATTTTGTTTAACATGTGAGGTGTTTAATACCGCTGCACAATTTAAATTTAACGAAAGTTCTATATCTCTGAACAGACCGCGAAATTTTGATATCATTATTTTTGTTTTAGTTGGTCAGACAAATTTTGCTGTATCTGGCCTCCCACAGGCAATAAAAATTTGCAATTTTTCACACTCACTCGTAAACACATTTTACATCTAGACAACTTGTAGCTTTTTATCCAGTCCGTCATAATGCCAATGAAAATAGACTCCGAAATTAAAAATCGTGTTCGGGAAGTTTTCAGACATAGATTTTCAGCGCGAGACGCCGTGGGTCAGTTAGAAAAGGCAGAAATATCCANCAACTTGTAGCTTTTTATCCAGTCCGTCATAATGCCAATGAAAATAGACTCCGAAATTAAAAATTGTGTTCGGGAAGTTTTCAGACATAGATTTTCAGCGCGAGACGCCGTGGGTCAGTTAGAAAAGGCAGAAACATCCATTCAAAGTCCACAGCGTCCAACATCCTCAGCTCAATTGGAAACCGGCAAAATCACAAGTATGTTGGACTTTCTTCTCCAAAAATTGTCCAGACAGCACGTCGTAAAATTCAATTCAAATATCTAATTCTTAAAATTGGCATTTTAACTGAACATATTTTATAACATTTATTTGAAGAATCTGTGGCTTCATTGTACCTTAGCGAGCTGGACAAAGTATTTGTGCTACACGGCGCAACTTTGTCGCATAATTCAATAAAAACAAGGCTTACGCTGCACGTTTGAAGGCCCAACTTGGAATGACCATCATTCCGAAATCAGAAATGCCTGTAAAAAGTCCTCACACTAGTCCCAGGAATTTTTTTGATTCGGATTCCTGAAACAGAAGCTTCATTTGCGAAGAGCAAAAACCATAGCTGATGTTTAGAAAATTCTACGAGAGGAATGGAATAATATTTCTCAGGAAATGGTTCAAAAATTTTAAGTTTCATGCAAACGGCGCTTATTGTTAGTTAAAGAATCGCAAGGATAACACATTGAGCACAAAAAAAATTCAATCAAAAACTGTTCTTATAAGATTTTTTTTGGATGGCCAAATAAAACAAAAATAATCCTCTGTATTACATTCTCGTTGTTACAACTGGAATCCATTGTGTGCGTATAATAGAATAACATGCGCCTACTAACTTCAGAAATTCCGGTTTATATTCGTTATTGGAGTCTGTATTCTTGGCTCCAAGCCACCAGGATTTATGTTGTTAGCTTCTTCGCATGTTCCAATACCAATAATAAATAAAGTTTTGTCAAAGTTGATTGATTTATTTTAATAACCTTTGAGTTTAGAGGGAAGGGTTTGTATTTATTTGTGTTTGTCGCGTCAGTTGGAAGTGATACAAGGCCCACCAGATAAATCCGGGCCGTAGAAAGTTGCTTTCTCCAAAAAAAGTTAGAGAAATTAAATGCATAGCGCGAAATTTAAAAATTGGAGGGAGCGAAGTTGGCTTGTGATCAGAGCACAAGATTAAGTTTCAAAATTTGGAAAAGACTGCTTTTGATTAAAACAAAATTAAAAAAAAACAGTGTTGATTAAAACAGTTTAAATACTGTTTTAAACAAGCATGTTTTTTTTTGTACCAACCCTGGTGTGAAGTCAGGTGAAGTATTTTATTGTTGAAATCCTGTTCACTTTATCCCAGTTCCAGATGTCCGTAGGTTGGATTGAACCAAAGGGGGCTCAAACAAAAAAAAATTTCACAACCATGTTTTGTATCCCTCTTGAGCCATAAAATAACATCTACAAATGTTGCTTAGAATAGTTCAGTGACCAACTTTTTCTAATAAAATTTTTCTCTGTTACTACTTGTTCAAGTTTTTTTAAATTTTGAAAATTTAAGAAAACGGAAAAATTCCACAACCATGTTCTGTATGTCTCTTGAGCGATGAAATGACTTCTACAAATGTTGCTTAGAATAGTTCAGTGACCAACTTTTTCTAATAAAATTTTTTTCTGTGACCACTTGTTCAAGTTTTTGAAAATTTTGAAAATTTTAAAAGTGGTCACAGAAAATTTTTATTAGAACAAGTTGGTCACTGAACTATTCTAAGCAACATTTGTTGAGGTCATTTCATCGCTGAAGGAGGATACATAACATAGTTGTGGAATTTTTCAGTTTTCTTAAACTTTCAAAATTTAAAAACACTTGAACAAGTGGTCACAGAAAAAAATTTTATTACTAAAAGTTGGTCACTGAACTATTCTAAGCAACATTTGTAGATGTTATTTTATCGCTCAAGAGGGACACATAACATGGTTGTGAAATTTTTCTAAGTTTTTTGTTTGAGACCCCTTTGGTTCAATCCAACCTGTCCGTGACTCAGGTTAAAATTGGAGTGTTATTGCTTTACTAAATTTTGTCAACTTATTTTAAAAAGTTTAAAGTTTATCTATCAATCCTGATTGATTCTAAGAAGCTGTTTATCTGTAAAATAAAAACCGTTTGGTGAGTTGGCGCGCAAATGTCTGGAGGATATTTTGGGATTGAGATTGAGTGATGGATGTGAAACACCTCTTTTTTTTCATATGCTCTTCACAATGCAAACTTTCTCCATATGGTACATGTTTCTGAAAAGCACGGTAGACGTTCCAAACACGCAAGAAAACCTAAACTCAACGTCCTTAGTATTAGGAGTTTTCCGTCAAATGCTGCGTTGCAAAATTCAAATTTTGTCCTTGTAAGAGATCATCATCTTCATTTCATTAACAATTTTCGATTTGTCTTCGTCGATTGTGGATTAATTTCGCTTCGGTGAATGATTCCTTCAAATTTCCAAAAATTGTTTTGAAGTATTTAGTATAATATACAATTTCCCGTTTCCAATCTAGTACCAGGTAAAAATAAACCTTAATCGCGGATTATTTTCGTCCTATAAAAAATTTTTTTTTGAAAGCCGCAAAACACTTTTTCCAAATGAATTCATATCACTTGCTCTGAGTTTAAACATATTTGGAACAAGAAAAATTCCAAATTTAATGGAGTATTAATTTGGCCCCAATTCCTTTTTTTTATTAAATCCCAAAAATTATTCAGAAATAAACTAATGCCATTTACTAAGCGTTCAAGCACATATCTGGTTTTATGAAAATACCAAATTTAGTGGCGGATTAACTTGGCCCCGAAAATTTTTATTTTCGAAAATCAAAAATAATCAGAAAAACTATTCACTTAGAGGAAAATGCATGAATGTATGTCTTAGATTTTAAATCGAACATATACCATCATGAAGTGAATACCATAAGAAAAATTATTGAACAAATTTTCGTTGCCAATGAATTGGCTGGAAGGGGCAGGGGGGCCCTAAAAAATTTTTATTCACATTAATTTGCATATATATATGCTTAACAATCACTCTTAAACTCGTTTTCATGTGTTAAAGGAAGTATGAAGTGATGGTTTAAATGAGTGAATTTTTGCTCTTGTCAGAACTCGAGTTCACCGGTTCAAATCCTACCGTTTCCAATTTACTCTTTTTAATAAATAGCAGAATTATGCTTGATATTGTCTACTGCTTCCATAGTGTATCACTAGTGTACTGCTTCCACAAATCGAATTGAGCAAACTTATTGCATTTCTAATATTTCATTAATAAATTGATATTTACTAATTAAAACAATTATTATTTCAAAGCATATTCTAGTTTAAGCATAAACTCATCATTATAGCTACGGTACAATTTGCAAAGCTTATCACATAAATCCAGTGTGTTAAAATAAAGTCAAGTAATCAAAGTAGGAAAATGTCAAATAATTTTTTTTTAAATATGATAACCTTCGAAAAATGAACCGCAGCTATAAAGGATAGGTTTATGTTTACACTAGAATATTCTTTGCGATAATAATTGTTTTAAATTAGTAAATATCAATTAATCAATTGATATTTACTAATTTAAAACAATTATTATCGCAATTTCAGAATGTAAATATGGTTTAACTTTATTTCTTCATTGAATTCGTAAAAACCATTTGTTATTGCAAGATAAACGTAGTAATTAAATCAAAAAATTCATCCGGTTTGTATAACTGAAGTCGATGTGGTGCTCCACTTATTATGTGCAACCTGTTGTGTGTAGAAATAAATATATCCTGTTATGTTTACATACAATCAGCGACAATATGTTTAGTCCACTGACCTAGAATTCTTAATATGCTTGTTTAAGTGGTTTCCCTGGGCAACAGTTCCAAATTTGTCTTCAGTTCCAACAATAATAAATGTAGGACAAGTGATTTTCTCAAATCGTTTGACCCAAAGTGCTTCGTCTTGATTGTAGTATTCCTTGAGAATATAGTCCATCCAAGCATGTAGTTGAGTTTCAAGATGTTCCCAACTTGAACCGTCTTCACGTATCAAGTATTTGATATAAGTTTGGTCTCGTAATTTCAAATCCTTATGTTCTAAATAATTCATTTGTTGCCATGAGAAATATGAATATTTAAAAGTATAAATTTATAATTACCATTGTGAGCCTCAAGGTTTTCATTATAAAATAAATCCCATGCACCCCAAACCACCAAACTTTTTACTAACTCTGGATGTTTCATTGTAAGTAACATTACAACTTGTGCACCGGCACTGTAGCCAAGTAGACTATATTGTTGGTGCCCCATAAGCTTCAAAGTTGTAAATAAAATGTTAGGAGTTCAACCATATAAGCTATAAGTGTCAGAATGGGTTTGCTAAATATAATTCAGCTAACCTTTAGAAATTCGGCACAGATATCAACGTCGACTTGGAAATTTATATCGGATAGCTTCCTGCTAGGTGGTTGGCTTCCAAAATAACCTAAAATTTTGACAATTTAAAAATAATTTTTTGTTAAGGCACAAATTTGTTTAACCTGGTCGATCCATGGTATAGAATGTATACTTGTCCATTTCTTTGGAAAATCTTTGGAGCAATGTTGAAAACCGAAATCTTGCAGGCCCTAGTGATATTTTTTTTAGATGTATTAAATATGTTCAAAATATTCAAGCTTACCGAGTTGTCCCGGAAAACCAAAAATGATATTTGGCCCATTTCCAACTTTCCAATATTTAATTGTATAACCTAGAATTTCTATAGTACTAGTATATTTTTGGAATGGGTCAATGATTATATTAGAAGTTGTCTCCATTGCATTCGTTGAGAACTGACAAAGTTTTACACTGGAATATTTATTGTATATAATGATAAAAGAAAACAGGTAAAAATTACAGGTTTATATAAGTCGAAAAGACGCATGTTACAAAAACTTGTTTAGTAGAATCCGGTTATTAAATACTTTCTTAATTTTAGACTTAGTAGAGTATCAAAAACAACACTTAAGTCGACAGCTGTCGCTTCATAATATTTTAATAAAATATTTCAGCTTAGCAAATTCCTAAATATCAGGGTTCGTGATAATTATCATTGATAATTAGCAATGATAATTATCAAGCTTGAAAAAATCATGATTTTTTTTTACTTTTTCAAATCAATAAACGTCTTCCGTATACAATACTCATTAAAATAAATACCATTCACTTATCAATGACTTTTATGACTATGGGTGGTCTGTCGTCGGTTGCACTCTTTTCGCTTTTCGAATAATTCTTAAAGGAAAAAAAATAACAATGACGCGTTTTGATTTTCTACACAAGAATTAGTTGTGTTTTTGATATTTGGGGAATTATTGCCAAGCAAAATGCCTAAAGGGAAAGATCGTATTTAGGATCACTTTATTTCCAGTAAGAAAGCGAATAATAAAGCCTTGTGGGCCAACTGTAAGACATGTGGGAAAGAGTTTCAAGGAATAATCGAAAGTCTTAAACTCATTTTTCAGAATTCAGACGAAAATACACATATTACTGAAAATAAACTTTTGTTTGATAATTATCAAAAAAATAGGAAAATTATCAAAACAATCCGATTTTTTTTTCTTTTTTTCGAAAAAATTAAAAAAATTACAAACCCTGCTAAATACCCCAAAAAATTTATTATCAATCTTCAAGCATGCAGTTTGATAAACGAGGTGTGTAAACATCAAGATATATCGTCCCTGTGCCTACTTTGAAATTGCCAATATTCCCGGAATTGCCATCGGTGTGAGGGATCATAAACATCATTTTCTGGGCATCGGTCTAAAAATTTTATTGAAAATTTAGGAAAACGGCTAATGCAGTTCTATTGGAAATGCTTTATTCTATGCCCATGACATAATCCAGGTTCATGGGTCTGAACTGCTGACCTGTAGCCAATTTAAAATAAAATTGGGGAATCGATTAAATAGGAAAAACCGGAAACAAAATGAGGGCCACCAGTGTGTGGTATCGCACGCAGGGGGGGGNGGGGGGGGGGGGAGAATTGCCTAATGTAATAAATCTCAATATTATCAAGTAATTATATGAATAAATAAAGCGGACAACATTTAAGTTTTGCAATTTTTTCTTAATTTTCTCATTTTTTCTCTTTACCACACAATTCCGCAGTTTACGATACCTCATACCGGTGACCCTTGAAAAAATCTCTAATAGGTGACTTTCCTGGGGATATAATAGTGTCCATGAATATTTTTAATATTATCGGAATATAGCTGTATACACTATAACAACCTTCAAAGTTACATTAAATGTATTAAACATTAAATTTTACATTAAATGCCTCGTAATATCAACAAAAAAAAAATTTTTTTTTTTGTTTTTTGGTTTTGGCATTTGACACATCAATTACATCAATTAGTTAACTGGATTATGAGACTAAAAATTTACAGGTTCATCTGCAGAGTGATTTCACCAATGAAAAGACAATTCTTTTTTTATGCAACTCAACTACAGGATGAGTTATTTACGTCTATGCAGTGATACCCACACTATTCTACTATAACCCAGTCATCCTCTTGCTTTCAAACTTTGTCAAGAGGGCAAGCCACACATAGGTAACTAGGTAGGTGATAGTATGATAGTGTATGTATATCACTGGATAGTCGTATAAAGCTCACCCTGTATATCTGTGTCATATATGGCATACCGAAAGCTTAAAATCTTGAAGCAAAATTACAAATTGCAGAAAACCCCTTGTTGCAAAAGGCACTGACATGTCAAGCAGACAGGAGCAAAAAATCTAAGTGCGGTTTCATTTCAACTTTAGTTTACGTTATACCCATTAGTAAATTTTCGATAGAAGAGGAAGAATTTGGATACTGAAATACTGCGCCGGTTTTAGCCAATTGTACAGTATTTATTTAGTTGCAAAAATTAGCCCACTACCCGCAACCATATTGTCAACCTACGAAAGTATCATTAGAATGAGTGTTGACTGTAGTGTCAGATAAGGTAAGATCCTACTAGTGCAAGATTTATGTGGTAATTAACAACAAATCTCTACAGCTTGATGAGTATCATTAAATATGAATAAAAGTTGAAATTATCTTGGGTAAATTAAACTTGATTGACCAGTTTTCAAATCCATTAATTGCAAACCTTGAACCTAACGAGGTTTATGCGTTCACTTTTCAAACTGTAGGGACTTCGGGGTTAGAATTTAGAATTTTTGTCTTTAACCTTTATAATGCTTTGTTCGACGAATCTTCAAGGTACTATCGATTACATTTACTATTGAACTTTTAATTAAAATAGGATATTACAAAAAACGTATGTCTAGAGAAACGTCAAATTTTAATTGACAAAAATTACAAGATGTAGTATGAAGAATTTTTTCAATTTTATTCAATCGTAAATTAAATCATTGAAAATCAAATTTACGTCACTACAAAACCAAAAAAACTCCAACAAAGAGAACATTAGACAGCTTTGAGATATCAATAAAAGCATATTTATTGAATTTAGTTGGAGTTTTGCAGAAAAATTTATGAGGCAGTGTCAGAAGTGAAAAATATTTCTGAATTAGTATGAAATTATTACATCAATTGCATAAAATCGACTAATTGAAAATTTTCAATAAATTGCCATAAAGTACATAAATGACAAACAGAAGACTCCCAGCAATCTCAAATTTTTTTACTTATTTGACCTTTCATCCAATCATTCTGAATTTCATCATTTTCATTTCCGTTTCACGTTTTTCTAAATACTCCTCATTTTTTATTCCTTCCTACTACCACTTTTTCATTCTCTACTAATCATCTCCAGTTGTATCTAAACAATGGTTTATTATTATACCAAACCCTCCTGANCACTTTTTCATTCTCTACTAATCATCTCCAGTTGTATCTAAACAATGGTTTATTATTATACCAAACCCTCCTGACCGGCAAGTAATCCGAGAACAATAACTAAAGTAATTACACGGTATAAGCTCAAAATAAAATTTTGAACTGCATTGAAGTAAAACTACAGCTTGCAGCTTTGCTAAATCTATGAATGAAAATATTCCGATAATAAAAATTAGGGTTGTGTGTCAAATTACATGAGGTTGCAGTTTATTAACATATATAATGCTAAGTGAAATAATACTATACAAATATCTATAATTATTTTATTTTTAATTACCCATTCGAAAAATTNCACTTTTTCATTCTCTACTAATCATCTCCAGTTGTATCTAAACAATGGTTTATTATTATACCAAACCCTCCTGATCCGAGAACAATAACTAAAGTAATTACACGGTATAAGCTCAAAATAAACTACAGCTTGCAGCTTTGCTAAATTTATGCATGAAAATATTCCGATAATAAAAATTAGGGTTGTGTCAAATTACATGAGGTTGCAGTTTGTTAACATATAATGCTAAGTGAAATAATACTATACAAATATCTATAATTATTTTATTTTTAATTACCCATTCGAAAAATTTCAAAATAAATTTTTGAAATAATTGGAAAGAAATTTGTAAATAAATAACAATTTTTTCATAATTATGAATAATACTAAACATCAGTAACAGGTTTGTATTTGATATGATCAAATCAAATTGTATTATGTATCTTAGTCCTATAAGTTTCTCAATCCTAACCATGTGCCCATCTAAAGTTGGCATACTCGCGGTTGGAATGAACCCGCGACTGCAGGTGAGTCTTTAAAAAAAATAAACTTTTACAATCGAGAATCTCACAGTAGAATACAACAAATAGGTTAATGAAATAGTTCCCCCAAGAGTCTGTGGGTTAGTGACATTAAACTAAAACCACTGTATTAACAATATCTTGTGTTGTTTTTTAAATAAAATTTTACTAAAAAAAAAGAATATATTTTTGTTAATTGCAATGTCCCTTTCTTCTCATGTTGAAACTCCTCATCTGGTCGCGGTTTTCTATACTTTGTACAAGTTTTTTTTAATACTTTNCCTTTCTTCTCATGTTGAAACTCCTCATCTGGTCGCGGTTTTCTATACTTTGTACAAGTTTTTTTTAATACTTTCAACCATTTCAGGTTTGAATTTTTTCCAAACCCTTTAAAATTCTTCCTTTCATTAAATTCAACTACATTCTCCTTAACTGCATAGCATTTTTTTCTCACTCAAATTTTCATTGTACGCGGGTTCTTGCTTGCTGTAGTCCACTCTGATATCTAAATTTGACTCGAATCCTAGATTTTGAGAACCTTTGAATTTCCTTTAATATTAGTGACCAATTATCCCTTTTCCCATAGCCTGTAGCTATCAACCCCTGGACTACATTTGTGTCATTAATATTTCATCATTCAGCTAGAAATTCTATTTCATCTAGATCGTTAGCCGAAGAGGGTGAAGTTAATCTCAATCTAAAAAATTTGTCAACAGTATTCAGTTATACAATTTAGTTTTT
The DNA here is from genome assembly GCA_002738285.1 of Holacanthella duospinosa. Lineage (NCBI taxonomy): Eukaryota > Metazoa > Arthropoda > Collembola > Poduromorpha > Neanuridae > Holacanthella > Holacanthella duospinosa. The sequence continues at coordinate 101,557 of NIPM01000287.1, forward strand.
GGCTTTCTATAACTCAAAGCGAAAATGGTAAGTAAAAATGAGTAACTTAGGTTGAAGAAAGTAAAGCGAAAGAACTGGGATGATCGTGTTTGACCGTTTAGCTATGTTCATCGTGTGGTAATACATATTTAAAAGCTTTTCTTTTAGATTATCTGTGATAAAAATTGTGTCCAAAATGTTATTGAACAGAAATTTAAAAGTTAAGATTATGAAGTGCTTATGCCACTACATTTGACAAAGTACAAGAAAATACAGTTATTATGCAGAGTCGTTCACGTAGTCTGTTGTGTATATATAGCGAATTATTTACATGACGCGTTAAGAAAAATTTAGATACTAGGGGTCTACCAATAGCTTGCGTGGATTTGAGTGAGATTGTGTAAAATTCCTCTTTTACACAATCTCACTCAAGTGGGATGGGCTTAGTGGCTCTAACCAATGAGAGAGGATACAATTTCGTAAAATCTCTCTCGGTTTTTACTCAAACCGGGACTTGAGTATTTTCGTGCGTTTGAGTAAGTTGCTCTTTGTCTTCTTTCTTTTCCCTTGACATTTCACTTTTCAAGTTTAAAATATTTTAATTTGTGGTGCTTTTGTTGATTAAAATGGACAAAGTGACAAGTCGTAAGGTCAAATGGGACTTGTCATTGAGGTGAGTTGCTTCAGTTAAAATTATAAATTCGATTTCTGAATTAACTACAAAATGATCCCTGATACAGATTACCTCTATAAGATTATCAAGTAACTCTTCATGTGTGGAATCTGAGTCTTCTGAACTGTCTAGTTTGGCTAGTTTAGTTGCGGCATTCAAGAAGAATCTGTCAATTATCTTCGATTTTTTGCTTTTCTTAGGCATTTCAAAGAAGTGAACTTGATTCTTACACAAATTGTTATATTTAAAGTTACCGGGGCGTACCAATTGACCGCCTTTTACGCAACTGAATTTTACAGAAAGTTACGAGAAAATTTTTACCACCTCAACTCACGCAAGCTATTGGTAGACCCCTACTGTCAATGCTCACCTTCATTGATAGTTGACATATTTGTTTATAACTATTTTAGTGAAATTTTCTTGCCAATTTGAACCTATGATGTCTTCTTTGCGTTAGCAGCTTATATTTCGAATTTACAAGGTTAATGTTGGCGGTAAGAGTCATCAGATTCAAATCAATTTTAAGAATTATATTCCCATCGGTAGAAGAAACCCTGAACATTATCTGGCAGTATGGTTTGAAAAGGGCGAAAAGTCTACAATGGTCAACAGTTGTGTAATTTGCGGTGAGGAATCCGATGGTGAAAAAATTTTTTCGATTAGGTGGCAAGGATTATACGGATACATCGAAAATAAATACAATAAAAACTGAAATTTCGGATAGTATGTTTTGCCCTACATTTTTGTTATTGGTAGATGCGTCTCAATCGCCTGAGCTCAAAACGTCTTTAATTTTCAACATCGATTTATAAATAGCAGAAATATGGTCAATAAACGAAAAAAAATTGTCAAAATTGTCATTTTTTATAATTCCAAAAACTATCAAACTATCAAACCAAATATGAGTTTTCTCATTATTCCTTCACTGCTGCACACTTGGCGATTCCTAATCCAAAATTGGCCAAAATTGAAAAAAAATGACTTTAAAAACAAATTTTTTGCTTGAGTCTATTCCTGTTACAACTATTGATTTTTGTTTAAATTTTCAAAAAGTTTGGCCCAAAATTGAATTTGTAGCAGGGTACGGAAAAAAATTATTTACATGTAATTGCATGGCGCAACTTCAAACTCCCACCTTCAGCCACCTTCAATCGATATTTTTTTCATTCTTTCTAAATTTGATTAACCTTTATCTATACTTCAATTTGTACTTGCCCAAACTTGCCCCAATTGAACTTTCGAAAAATCAAAAGTAGTTTAATTTAAGGAACCGAATTAGTAACCGCGTATTATATATATATATATTTAAACGAACCAAATATTTCTGAGCAAAAAAAAATTCTTACTAATTCCATAATTGAATTTAACCTGAAAGCTACTTTACACTTAAACGAAACTAATTATTTAGGAGAGAAATGGGGATGGGAATGGTCAGAGGTCAAGGGATAACTTACTGAGGGTGAAGGGTCGAAATACCCTTCACCTAAAATCCAGGAATTGGTGAAAACCAATTCCAAAACCAAAGAATAAACCGAAAATCCAAAAATAACAGAGATAGAGGAGTTGAGAGTGAGAGAGCCGGTATTAGACTGACTATCTTTTTTGTTATTTTCTTAGACTCGTCGTCTCAGGAGAAAAAATGACGCTTGGGACTACGAGTCTACTTTTTGTGTATAGTAGAAGAAGGGGAGAAAGGGTGAAAGTTTTAAAGGAAGTGGGAGAGTCCACTTACCTTTCTAACAGTCTGTAAATTATACCATTATTTTTTACTAATTTTTATTGCATTCGATGCCTGATCATGTAATCTTGTACTGCTGAGATAAACCTCAATCGAGAATACTTAATACCTGAATTTAGAAAAATTATTGAATTTTCGAATGGAAGTCAGGCTGGAGCTTAGCATTTTAAAAATATTTAGATTATTTGCATCATTAATGCAACAAAATGAACCAAAAGCCGAGGGATCAGAATATTTGGCTAGTAGTTGCCGAGCCTCGGCTTAAATTAAATGGGTCATTTTTACCTTAAAATTTTAAATTATGCAAATAATTAAGGAACATTAAATCATTTTAACTCATTTCTTAACCCAAACTTAAAGATTTGAAACTCGATTTGTAAAAAAAATTAGGAAATGTATTACTGTATGAGCAATGCAAGTAAGTTGAATTTTTATCAATTTTAGGACTAAAACAACCAATATTTTATTCTCAATGTGAAATGATTAATTTATAAAAATTTTCCAAAAATTGCATAAAATAAAATTTTCATTTTAAAGAGTAATCTACTAAATCATCAAAGAAACTCTATTATAAAAGGATAAAATTCCTTAATACTTTTGTCACTGTGTCCAAACTCTCACTAGGACTGATTTCATTAGAATAAAATATTTTAACATGAAATGGCGCATCATGAACCGGAAATTTTGCTACGCACATACATTTACTGTGAGGAAATTTACTACAGGTAACGTAGGAACGAATACGGTAGTTTTTTTTTTACTTTTTCTTGCTACGGTTACTGCGAAAGTTAACTACCCAACCCATTGCGTACATGGGCATATCATCTGGTTAACACCAGAAAATTTTTGGAAAATGATCGATATTGGTAAAGTGTCGAAAAGTTTTATGGAAAAATTGTCTATTATATCGTATGCTTTTGTATTAATACAAAAGCATCCAACATAATACACACAATTTTTCCATAAAACTTTTCGACACTTTAACAATATCTAGTGTTCTCCATGACTACCAGTCAGAAATGTTGGAAGTCGACTCTTGGAGTCAGGATTCTGACTCCCTAGAATTTTGCAAGTCGACTCTGAATCAGAGTCAAACTCATGACTCTCGACTCCGGAGTCACATAACACAAATGGAAAATCGAGTAATCTTAAAATAATATTTGCAAGTAAATTATGTTTGCACCTCCATTGCCATACCTTGCGTCTGGATGTCGACCGACATTCATGAAATAAATTTTTTTTAATTTTAAACTCCACGAGTTATGGTGTGACCAGATGAAAGTTTATTTTTTAGTTTCTTGCTGTCAAGGAACCTTATACATTTAGTGATGAAAGTAGATAAGAAGAAATAAGTAAAAAAAAGTCAGATATGCTCATGTGCGCATGTTTTAATATAGTCATGACTCTGACTCCCAAAAACCATGGGAGTCAGAGTGATGAGAGTCGGAGTCAGAGTGATGGAGAACAGTACCAATATCGATCATTGTTCCAAAAATGTCTGGTGTTAACCCGAAGATGTGCCCATGTACGAGGTGGGGTGTGAGGGTTAAATATTGTACAGATAATGTAGAAACGAATACGGTAGTTTATTTTTTTTACTTTTTCTTGTTACGGTTACTGAGACAGCTAACTACAATATTTAACACTTGACTGGATTGATGCATAGATGCATTTTGACTGGAATTTTTTTGTTGGAAAGTGTTATCAGTTTCAGAAAGACCATCAAAAAGTAGTGCAACGAAGTAAAAAAATCAAAGCTGTACGATGACTAGAACAAAAACGTATGATTTTGAAAAAATTGAACATCTTGGATATTATTATGAAATGATGTACTATGAGATGGGCGTTTCAAAAGAACTTCCAAAAATTTCAACTTTCAAAGAAAAACCCGTAACTTCTGATACATTGATAGTAGAGACTTAATTTTTTCAACAACTTTGTAATCTACGTTTCAATTGACTTTCTGAAACTGTAAAGTGTTCCCTAGAAAAAAAAATAAAACTAACAACTTTCGTTGCAAAAAAATCCTAATCTCTTTCCTCCAACAAAGAGCATGCGCCAAAAGTCGCTTCCCATAGCATTTGCTCTTTGCAGTCAAAATGTATTTCGAATTCTTTCGCATTTTGAAGACATACTTGGATGATATACCTATGATATATGTTAATGATTTATGTCCGGACGAGGCAGGTTTATCCAGAAGGCTTTTCCCACTTATTACAAATTTACATAGCTACAGTGACATCCTAAGCAGAAAAAAAATCTTTAAATTGAAAGCTACAAAAAATTTTATGGTCTGATCATTTCAAGTTTCAAGGTTTAACTTGTCTTCACATAATTTCAAAAATTAACACGAAATTTTTAACTTTCATTCAAAAGTTACACGCATACTTCATGAGTAATGTCGATATATTTACAAATTCATTTTACCGCAATTTAAATGTTTCAATTTGAATCTGGTAAACAATACGGTGGAAATGGTATGATCATTTTTTGAATTTGTAAATTTTCTGAATAAATTTTTTTATAATATAAATATAATTCATAAAAATAATTTTTTTCTGTTTCAAAAATCATAATCCGAACTAATTTCTGCCACAAAGAGCAGAAGCCAAACAAACGTATCGTACATTTTGTTAATTTTTTGACAAACTGCAGCCTTTTGTAACCTCAATTTTCTTTGGAAATTAATGTTCTAGCATATGTTTTTTTTTACCGCATGAATTTTTGCATTTCTCATTAATTCTTAGATTATTGAGACTTCGCCTGAGTAGCAAATAATTGAGAAACTGACTTCCTAATTTCTCTAATTTTGAAGTGGAAAATATGAAAAACCACTTACAATCACAGGTGGGCATTTTGGGTACGCCAAACATTCCGTACCCCGCACCTTAAGAAAAAATTCTCGCCGTAATGAACCCGTACCCCGTACCTTTCGTACCCAACGGTGCGGTGTATCCAAACTGCATACCTATGACAGGTTTATTTAATGAATTCACGCTATGTAATAATTTTAAGTTATCAAAGCTTAGTAGAATTTTGATTCTATTGTTTACTTTTAGGAAAACGGAAGTGTTGATTTGAAAATTACAAATGGAAATGAATACAAGTACAGTGATTACTGGAGTAACCTCTTAGCAGAAATGGATGTACGGCAAGCCTTGCAACGGCTAACACCGGATAGATCTCACCACCCCCAAAAACTCTTGGGAGATATGCGAAATTCAAATATTCTTACTTTCCCATACGAAATATCAAATTTTCTTAAAAAGATGACAAGCATTACCAAACCGGATACGGATTCTATTCTACTAGCTGTGTGGCATCTTACACTCAGTGCGTATTCCTATTCTCTGCAAACACTTGTTGGAATTGTTGCCAATGGTGAAACTGAAGAACAAACAATACTCCCACATATATTAACACATGAGTTTGAAAACGGTACCACATTGCAAAATTTGATCCACAGAGTAGAAGAAACTGTAGAGAATTTAATTCAGCAAGGACGACCAAAGTCAGCAGAACTCCAACGCAAGGTGGCAGCTGTTATTGATCATGTATTTACCAACAGTCTAAAAAAAATAAAAAAAATAAACAAAAGCCATCTGTGTGTAGTCATCGCTACGACAGATTCGATTTCTGTTGAATACTGTTTGAGAGACTTAGATGAAGTGGCTGTCCTCAGACTCTTGGGAACATACAAATACATTTTACAACAGTTCACTAACTCATTGAATCTTGAAGTGACAAAAATCAAATGTGTTCCAGAAGACGAAGAACGAGACCTTCTCAAAAATATCCAAGATCCACGTTTTGCAATCCCACTTGACGCAACATTACTGTCTATCTTTGAACAACAATCGCTGAAAACACCTCACAATACAGCTGTTGTCTATGGTGATATAAAAATCACTTACAAAATACTTGATGAAAAAGTTAACCAACTAGCTCATTACATTCAGAAATCTGCTGACTTAAAACAGAATTGTATTATCGCCCTTTGCACCGAACCGAGTGATAGTATGATAATTGCAATCCTTGCTGTTTGGAAAGTTGGTGGAGCCTATGTTGCTGTAGATCCAAATTATGATAACGAACGAATGGAATATATTTTAGAAGATTCAGGAGCCATACTTGTTTTAGTTGATGAAGTAAATAAGGACAAGATTAAAACACAAGCAAATAGAAAAGTTCTTGTTGTTCAAGACGCCGCTACTGCTTGCCCCGACATATTTTCAAAACCGTCATCAAACAATATCAATTATGAAAGCATGTCACATCTGATTTACACATCTGGGACTACGGGAAGACCAAAAGGAGTTAGAACACTTCATAAAGGCCTTATCTGCGAATGTATTGACTACACTCAAAGATACCATCTGGAGACAAATGAAGTACTTTTGCTCGTATTTAACTACGTTTTCAATGCATTTTCTGAACCATTAACTCTGGCCCTGAGCAATGGATTTCCGCTTGTGGTAGTGCCAAAAAGTATGCTCTTTGAAACGCAAAAGTTATACGAATACGCTTCAAACAATGCTGTTACACATATTGATGCCTCTCCCTCATTCATCAGTCGAATGAATTTGTCTAAAATCAAATCGTTAAAAAGAGTTGCTCTAGGTGGAGAAATATTGACCCGGGACATGTATGAACGCATTAAACTAATGGCTCCAAATGTCGACGTTTTCAACGTTTTTGGAATTTCTGAAGGTACGTTGGGGCAAATGACTTCAGACCTGAAGACATATACAACAGCTTTCCAGCGTCCCGTTGTCAACAAGCAAGTACTTGTGCTTAGCCGAAATCTTAAGCCGGTTCCAGTAGGAGCTATTGGAGAAATTTGTTTGTCAGGCGCAGGAGTATGTCAGGGTTATCATAATAACGAAAAGTTAACCAAAATGAAATTTATAACTGGTCCTAACTGCTGTAGAATGTTTCGAACAGGGGATCTTGGACGTCGCTTATGTGATAGTTCAATTGAGTATATTGGTCGTGAAGATTTTCAAATCAAAATTCGCGGATATAGGGTGGAATTGGGCGAAATCGAAAGTGTCATACGGAATTTTCCTGGGGTAATCTCATGCGTTACTTTAGCAAAGAATGCAGATAAGTCGGCTGAAGTAAGTCTCGCATCTTACTACGTATCTCCTGTAATTGTGGAAGAATCTGATTTGTTGAACCATTTGAAAAAACATGTCCCAGAATATATGATACCTGGCAGTATCAAAAGAATTGACACAATGCCTCTTACCGCCAATGGGAAAGTGGATCGTGTTGCACTTCAAAATATGTTGCCACAAATAACCAAAGAAAAAAGAGAATTGAAGAAACAAGATGTCGAAATTTGTCCAATACAAGTAACAATACACAAAATATGGCAAGAAGTTCTACACTTAACCGAAGGTGAATTGTGTTCTACTGACAATTTTTTTGAAATTGGAGGCAACAGCTTACTTGCTATGACACTAGCTGAAACATTAAATGAAAAATTTCATTGGTCCCTGGATTCATCATATATATTTATGTTTCCGTCAGTGGAAGAATTTTGTGGAAATCTGCTTTCGGTTAACTGATCAATTATTGTCTTTTAATAAATGGGAAACAAACTTAAATACTTACCACTGTCTAATGAAAATTCAATTTTATGAAAAAATGTTTTTGGGTTTATCACTAATGGTTAAGAAATTAGTTTTGGTTGAAGAAGGTCACATATGTTACAATTAAATTATAGACAGAATTAACTTTTAGTATTAAATTGAGTTTATTGTCAATCTTAATATCTCTAGCACAAAAACAATTTTTTTAAATTCCACTTTTAAATAGGCTTACTAAGTTTATACCCTTCAATTTGGTTAGTAACTTTTCGTATTTTAGAGAAGTTTCCACATTTAACCAAGTTTTACCCGAGGAACAGAAATTCAACCAATAAGAGGTGATATCACCTTCAAAAAATTTCTCAAACTTTACCCATCAGTTCAAACACGTATTATTTTGGTTTATCGACTTTCGATATGATTTTTCTCATTTTCGCTCAATTTACAACATAAATGGGCGTTGCACGAGTCCTCCAGACCTCCAGTCCTCCGACCTCCGGTTCGAATGGAGACCTCCAGACCTCCAGTCCTCCGACCTCTAGTTCCAATGGAAACCTCTAGACCTCCAGTCCTCCGACCTCCAGTGCCACTGGAGACCTCCAAACCTCCAGTCCTCCGACCTCCAGTTTCAATGGAGACAGGGTTCCAAGTGGTAAATATCACTCGTTATTTACCAGTGGTAAACAGTGGTAAATAACGTTATGGTAAACAGTGCTATGCTGGTAGATTGTGATAAATGGTAAAAACGATGGACGACTTGGTAACTTTTTGACGAGTCGTGAAAAAAAAAACCAAGAAAAGAGAATAAATCTTTGATTTTGGGTTAGTTTTGTTTAAACTGAAGCTCAATAGCTTTGAGAAATCTTTACACACGTTTTAAATTCCGAAAGTCGTTACTCCCTATCTGCTAGACATCAATAATTCTCGACCAAAGAAACTTGTCCACATCGGCTACATGATGCAATAACACGAAACAAACGTTTAAATTTTTGCAATATTCCCATAGTTTTTCTTATATTTATAACTGATTTATCGCTAGAGCTTGAATAATACCAAAATGGAATATATTTAAAAAAAATTCCAGGCGCTTGGAAAATTTTTACCATTTATTCCCATTTTTACCACTTTCCGTTATTTACCAGTTTTTATCACTGGTATGGTAAAAACTACTTTCTACCGGTAAACTCGAAACCCTGAATGGAGACCTAACCTCATCCGACCTCCAGTTACAATAGAATCCTCCATACCTCAAGTTCCTCAAGTTCCAATGGAGACCTCCAGACCTAATGTCCTCATTTGTTGAAAAGATGGATAAAAAGAGAAGGAAAACAGACTTCCGACCTCCGACATCACTGGAGTCCTCCAAAAGTCCGGTCTCCGACCTCCGGCTGTTTTTCAGTCCTCCAGTCTCCGGAGGACGGAGACCGGAGGTCGGAGATCCCCCATCTATGACTGGTACCGGTTGTGATTTAATTCATGGACTAGTTTACTTCGCAATCCAGAAAAATATATCAAAACTGTAAATTCTGACTTTACAATTGAAACCTAGACTAAACTAAAAGACGACTAAAACTTCCTCACAGTTTCAACAAAGTCGGACGCATAGATGGGTATACAGAATGTGAAAATTTCCGTAATTTTATATAGCTCCTGATAGTATTGTTACGATGCGTTCTCTCTGTCCTGTCTCCTGACACCACCGACTCCTCAACCCAATCCCCAACAACCACCCACCAAATCCCAGACAAACTTACGGACGGACGGATGGATCCTGGGCTCGACCCGAAGACACGACCGATGACAGCACACAGGACAATAAACGGACTGATTACAAAATAACAAAAATACAAACTTTTATTTAATGTGTCTGTGAGCACTAAGCTCACCGACAACTAAGAACTCAAAAACTCTCTCAGGAGAGAGAGACCAAAAACACGTCTTGGTCTACTGATGACAAGGACGCGACTGACTTGGAAAACTGTCCTCATGCAGTTCCTTTCTTTTCGAGAACTGCATGGGGGCGTTTTTCTAATAAAATTACATAAATCATGAGTCTGTGAACTTATCACAGACTCATACACAATGAATAAAAATTATCTTGTCTGTGAGCACTAAGCTCACAGACAACTAAAAAATGATTGAATTAACAAAGTCTACGAGCACTAAGCTCGCAGCAAAATTAACAAAATAATGATAATAATTATTATTATAATTATTGGCGCTGCTCCGTCTCAGTATCAAGGTTCATAGTACTTTTAGATTATAGAAAATGATATAAAAGTTTTGATAGAATTAACTGCTTTGCTATTCCTAACCGAAATGTGTAAGGAAGATTGTCAAGGGGACAACTAGCCTGTGTTCATAAAGACACTACACAGTTGAGAAAATGTGTTCCCATCCCCACAACTCCTCTCAAACAGAATTGGTTTCTCTTGAGTTTGAGTGGAGAGGATTGCAATGAGGGACTATGACATTTATACATGCCTCTGAGTAGATTAGAACTAGCGGGAGCCCATAGTTTTTTTAACCAATCAGAGACCTCCAAAATGAGTCACGTTTCATAGTTATATTGATCTCATAGTATGACAGTCTTACAGTACTATGAAGCGTTCTATACAATTGCGGGAATTGGGCCAATATTAAATTAGACTCATAAGTCTATTTTAGTTGTACCGGGTAATGTTAACAAAACGAAATGTTTTATTAGCTTTTTGCTGAGATTCAACGTCTATACACAGTAAGGGTTAAATGTCGACAAGTTTTTTAAATAATTATTTGAAGTCATTGACCTATTTAGATTACTTGTTTGAAACCATTTCATATTCTTGAAAAGTTTTGGAAACAGTTATTATCTTTAGCACCTTTTCAAAACTTTTCAAGGAAAAGAAATGGTTTCAAAAAAGTAATCTAGATAGATCAATGACTTCAAATAATTATTTATAAAACTTGCCGACATTTAACCCCTACTGCTTATTGAAGTTGAATCTGCGCAAAAAGTGCATAAAACATTTCGTTTTGCTAAAATAATGTCACAGAGAAAACTAACACAGTTTAACATGCTGAACAACTTTTCTATGGGTCATTTCATTTATTAATGGAGACCAGATGTTTGACCTCGACCTATGACCTCAGTGGGCCTTCACAGAAAAAAATTTTCAGGAAAAAGTTGCTTAGATTAACATGCTGAACAACTTTTGTAATGTGTTATTTTATGGCGTACGGGAAACCCCAGGGATCTGATCTTACCCTCTGACCTCAAGGGGTCATCACAGAAAAAAAATGTCAGAGGGGAAAGTTACTCAGTTCAACATGTTTATTAACTTTTGTAAAAGTCATATCATATGGCATGAAAAAATTGTTTTAGAAAAAAATTTTTGTTCATAACCTTATGGAAAAAACTTAGATAAATTTTGAGATGGGGAATACAACGTTAAAAAACTTGAAAATTTTTCGTGGCCACCGTATCGCCGAATGCAACCCTGGTAGTTGTAAAGGTTTGACCCCAGTCGGTGACGCTGATTATCGGCGAACTAAAAGAAGAAATATATAAATTTAAGTTATAACAATTTCATAGTAAAATTATATTTGACTTAGTAATTGTATTCGAATCGTATAACGAAGGTTCCCATAGGTTTTTAAGTTCATGGCAAAAAGTTTCAAGAATCTAACAAACTTTCACACCACAAGTTGACGTGATTCATCCCGTATCTCAACGACTCCTAACACTGCTTTCAAAATTCGATAATTCAAAATAATATTTTACAGAAAGAAGCAGTAAAGAATTGCATAAATTAAATGCTTTGTAATTTACTGAGAATATATGGACTTACTTATAGAATATATGTGGTTTCTGGAATCGAGCCAGTCATGTCTGGGTTCGATTCTAGAAACCAAACAATCCGAACAAAAGGATATTTGTTTAATCTGTGTAAAATAGTATAAGGGATTTTTATTCAGTGTCAATTTCCCGACTGGAATTACTAGAAAGTCTTGAGTTGTCCATAATTTTTTATCAAACTGTTTTACGGAAATGTTATCAAAATTTGGCAATATTGATATTGCAATTTACAAAACATTTCAGTTAAACGAATTAAAATTTAATAGAATTATCAATTATACTTCAAGCTTGTCTCTTACCTATTTACAACGTTAGTCTCCTCCTAGTGATCACATCTTCAAAGATAAAAACATAAAGCGCTATGCATGCCTCTGTCCATTTCGTATTTCTGTCATTCTTCCTTTTTGTGTGAACATCAACAGAGATATTCTTAGTTGCTCCTCATAATTTATTTGATTTAATTTTTGATTCATAACCTATTATTCCAAATCGACTATAGGATATCTAAATCATTGGAGCTTGGATACTATTGCGTATTTTTTATAAAATTTTTACAAAAATTTATACTAATTATATTTTGTCTAATGTGTCATTAGATCCATTTTAATTTTATTTGGTATTCTTAGGAATATTCCCTCACATAAGAAGCGTAAACGATCCCATAAGTCAAGGTTTGTATCCAAAGACAGTCGTATTGACAGGATCGAGCATACACTTGAGCGATTCGTTAAGGCAATGGAAGAAAGGTTACCGTTGAGGACCAAGTCAACGGGCAATGATCGATCTAGAAGTCGATCGCCACTGACCAGCGCTCGGTCTTCCTGTTCAAGAGACTCTGCCACGAGTAAGATAGTGGAAACACAGGGTAATTACCCTCCACTTTCCAACAGGGACGAAACACATACAACGTCCAAAAACCCTCCATTCATACCAATGGAAACACAGGGTTTGGTCACAATAGGAGAAAACTCCTCTAATGAGGATATCCTGATTGTTGACATAGAGGATGACACTGAATTGGACCAACAGAATTTGAGAAGTTTAGGTGCACTACCTAAAAAAGAAATTGCTGTTGGAGTCCCGATTCACTCAGCTATTGCGACTCGCCGGCAGGTCTATGCCATAAAGGGTTTACAAGAAGATGACAAGCAGCGACTTCTCAAACAGCACGTATTTCCAGAAAATTGTAAGGAAATTGGTCCTCCGATAGTAAATCCAGAGATTCTGACAACTTCGCCAGAATATGCCCTGAAGCGAGACGAGAAATGGTCCAACTTGCAGATGACATTATCAGCGTGCCTAACTGCTCAGGCAAGAGGATTGAACAATCTCTTGGCGAAACATTTAGAACCAAAGGACATCTCTGCGGCACTACAACACTTTAGTGATGCATCTCTACTGCTTCTGNTGGCGAAACATTTAGAACCAAAGGACATCTCTGCGGCACTACAACACTTTAGTGATGCATCTCTACTGCTTCTAGAATTGCAAAGCTCCTTGACAAATGAGAGACAAAATTTACTTACTTCCAGTATCAAGGGCAGTCTGTTGAAGGATGTACTTGCCCATAGCACTTCCAATACAATTCTATTCGGAAAAGACTTGCCTGATCGTATCAAAAAATACGAAGAGGTGTCGAAGCTGAAAAAAGTTCTNACAATTCTATTCGGAAAAGACTTGCCTGATCGTATCAAAAAATACGAAGAGGTGTCGAAGCTGAAAAAAGTTCTCACTGAGAAGACAGTCTTTTCAATAAAAGAAAGGAAAGGCGGAGCTAACGTCAGTCGAGGTAGATCAACGGTTCGTAAGGTAACCAATACTACAACAAATTATTTAAACTTGAAGCGCCCACTGCAGTACAAACAGAAGGGTTACCAGTACAGCAGTGGGCAGAATCTTCACTCCAATCATCAAACCCGCCACTACAATCACCAACCTTACCGCAAACGCTGAATCTGAACAAGGTAACGTCACATGCGGAAAAATTATTACAATTTTTTGAGGAATGGTTTAAAGTGACAAAAAATAGAGAGATTATTGAAGCAGTCAAAGGATACAAAATCCCATTCAAAAAGATTCCAAACCAATTCAAATTGCCTAAACTGCCCAGGATAACACAATCAGAATCAACTCGCATTGATGAATGTATAACAAAATTGCTAGGTCTCGGGTCAATTGAAGTAGTGAACAACACGGTGGGTAAATTTATTTCACCTGTGTTCACTGTTCCAAAACCGGACGGTAGTTTCAGATTTATTTTTAATCTAAAAGAACTGAATAAGTTTACGGATATTCCACGGTTCAAAATGAAAGACTATCGTACGGTTAAGCGCCTAATGACTTTTAATTGTTATATGGGTAGCATTGACCTCAAGGAGGCGTATAATTTGATCTCTATTAACATAACCCACAGAAANTTTAATTGTTATATGGGTAGCATTGACCTCAAGGAGGCGTATAATTTGATCTCTATTAACATAACCCACAGAAAACATTTGAGATTCATATGGAGAGGTCAGGTATATCAATATACATGTCTTCCATTTGGTTTAGGCGCTGGCCCAAGGATATTCACGAAATTAATGAAACCAGGTTTTTCATTAATTAGACAAAATGGAATTCTTCTGGTAATATACCTGGATGATATGTTAATTTTTGGAGAAAGCAGCACACAATGCGCGGCTAACATCAAATATTGCATAACAACACTTGAAAGTTTGGGGTTTGTCGTAAATTTTGAAAAATCACAACTGATTCCCTCAACCACTATAAAATTTCTCGGTTTCATATTTTCATCAACAGCGANCATAAAATATTGCATAACAACACTTGAAAGTTTGGGGTTTGTCGTAAATTTTGAAAAATGACAACTGATTCCCTCAACCGCTATAAAATTTCTCGGTTTCATATTTTCATCAACAGCGATGAAAATAACACTGCCTTCAAAAAAAGTCAAGCATATTCTATCTGAGTGTGTCAAAATGAAGGCGAGACACAAAATATCAATTCAAAAATTTTCCAGTTTTGTAGGTTTCCTAATCGCAACATGTCCAGCAGTACCATATGGCCTACTTTATACAAAGATTTTTGAAAGAGCAAAATTTCTAGCTTTAAAACATAATAACATGGACTTTAAGCAGCACATGAATATTACACAAGTAATTCTAGAAGATATTGAGTGGTGGGAGTCAAATGTTCCAAGGAATGGAAATTTGATTAGATTAGATAACTTCCAACACGAAATATTTTCTGATGCTTCATTGTCAGGCTGGGGAAGTTCCAAAAACCAAATCTCCTCTCATGGTTGGTGAAGGACGAACTCAACAGTTCTACATCGATAAACTTCTTCGAACTAAGCGCGGCGTATTATGGCCTTAGATGTTTCGCTGCTACAGAAACCAAATGCCAAATATTACTTCGAATTGACAACACTACCGCTATATCGCATATCAATCGCATGGGTGGGATACAATTTCTTGTTTATAACAAATTATCTAGAGAAATTTGGCAGTTTTGTGAAAAAAGAGATATATGGATTTTTGAATTTTATATTGCATCTAAACGAAATGTTGTCGCTGATGCAGAATCCAGAATTCTAAAGACAGAGACAGAATGGGAGTTAAATCCAAAGCATTATATCTCTATCACTAACAAGTTTCGATTGGCTAAAATTGATTTATTTGCTTCAATGGCAAATACAAAATGTAAACAGTTCTGCTCATGGTTGCCAGATCCGTATGCATGGAAAATCGTTGCCTTTACTTTCTGTTGGAAAAACATTTTTTTTCTATGCTTTTCCTCTGTTCTCTTTATTTTTACGAGTACTTCGTAAGATCAAATTTGATCAGGCAACTGGAATCATTGTAGTTCCAGAATGGTCTAATTAACCCTGGTTTCCCGTTTTTAAATCTATCGTATGTTCTGAAGAACTAGTTTTTCATCCATCTCATGATTTGTTAACAGATTTTAACAGGAAAAACAAGTTGAACCGTCAACTTACCCTGGTAGCAGCAATTGTCTCCGGGAGGCCTATGTCAGACAACAGATCCCAGAAACTACCATTTCAACCTTAATTTCTTCGTTGGCAAGTACAACTTTGAAGCAATACAATACTTCCTTACGTAAATGGTGGGAATTTTGTTTCAACAATGCCCATGATCCTTATATTCCTAATGTAAGCAACTTGATAAAATTCCTACAATACATGCTAGAAAATGGAGCGAGTTATAGTGCAATAGGCACTCACCGTTCGGCAGTTTCCTTACTTTCTCCTAATCAAAACGAAAGTATTGAAGAAAACAAAATTATTGTACGGTTTGTGAAAGGCGTAGGTAAAATTCGTCCCCCAAAACCACATTATGAGCAAACTTGGGATCCACACATTGTTTTAGCGTATATAAAATCATTATGGCCTTTGGAGTCACTCAAGTTGGAAACTTTGTCTTTGGGACTTGTGATGCTACTAGCTCTAGCATCGGGTCAGCGTGTACAAACTCTTTGTGCGATCCAACTTGAAAACATTGAGTGGTACAACACAGGAATAAAAATCCGTGTTGCAAAATGTATTAAAACCAGTAAACNTAAATTGTTGTATTAAAACCAGTAAACCGGGAATGTTCCAACCACTCATAGAGTTACCAGTAATGACAGATAATCCACGAGTGTGCGTTTCTGAAACTTTGAAGCATTATATTCAACGAACTCAAAGTCTCAGAAGCGCAACTGCGACACAATTTTGCTAAGCTTCCGCAAAAAGCATACTCCCATTACATCTCAAACATTAAGCAGATGGTTAAAATTAATGCTAAAACACAGTGGAATTAATTCTAATATTTATTCTTCTCATAGCATACGACATGCTTCAACGTCTGCTGCTTCAAGAGTTGGTGTTTCTGTGGATAGGATATTTGCCGCAGCAGGGTGGACAAAAAACTCATTTATGTTTGCAAAATATTATAATAGACCATTAACTCAAACAAATAATTTTGCAGAATCCATCTTGTCATTGTGAACATACAAGGTTTTTTCTCAATGAGATATGGGTCACAACTGCATTTTATAAATAAAGTATTTCTTATGTGAACTTGAAATACTGGAAATGTTTGCTCTATCTTTGAACATCTAACGTTGTAAATAGGTAGGAGAGAAGCTTGAAGTATAATTACAAAATTAAACGAACTTACCTGGAAGTGAAGTTCTGATGGTAATTATACAGAATAGCTTGTCTCCTACCTATTCAGTCCCAACCCTCCCTCGTAGCTACCAAATTTATGAGGCAACATACAAGCGACAATGTTGCTTACCCAAAGTCGCAAACTATTTTTAAATGAATGACACAAATACGAAATGGACAGAGGCATGCATAGCGCTTTATGTTTTTATCTTTGAAGATGTGATCACTAGGTGGAGACTAACGTTGTAAATAGGTAGGAGACAAGCTATTCTGTATAATTACCACCAGAACTTCACCTACAGGTAACTTCGTTTAATTTTGTAAATTTTTTAAACATTTATCTATCTGAATATATAGAGCAGGTAAAAATTGAATAAGATCATCTAATTGTGTTTGTAAAACTATCAAATGTTCTGTTTATGACTGTCTTGGCACAACTAATCGACAATACTTATTATTTCGGTGCCAAAATCTATGAATTGTTTGAATTTTAGCTAGGGTTAGAATGATCCAGAGTTATTCCGCCTTCATATTACCACAAAGTAATACTTAAAATGAAAATTAATTAGCTATGTAGCTAAATCACTAATTAACTCTAAAATGAATTCGCTGTAAGTAGTGCCTATTTGGCACATTTCATGATAAAATTCTACTTCTGGTTGGATCTCGTTAAATTTTATGCCAAAAATTATTAACGGTAGTCATCAAGAATAATATTTTGTTTTATTGATCACATATTTGTATTTCTCTTCGGTTATATGCGTTCATATTTTGGAACGAATAAACGTAATCATATATCCTTAAGATACTGAAGAAAGATTTTAAGTGGGTCTTATAAATGTTTATAAAAAACGTTCAAAGTTACTTAAGCTTGACCAAATTTTGAAAATTCGAAATGCAAGTTTGTCAGATAATGATGCATTTTTCATATTTTGGATAAAAAGTCATAGAAATCAAACAGAAATCTGTCACTCNAGTTCAAAGTTACTTAAGCTTGACCAAATTATGAAAATTCGAAATGCAAGTTTGTCAGATAATGATGCATTTTTCATATTTTGGATAAAAAGTCATAGAAATCAANTGAAAATTCGAAATGCAAGTTTGTCAGATAATGATGCATTTTTCATATTTTGGATAAAAAGTCATAGAAATCAAACAGAAATCTGTCACTCGAAGATGGATGATACTTACTATTTTTTATATCACTAAAGACGATTTCAAATCATGAAATCAGTAAGTTTGAAACTAATGTGTCAAATCGGCGGTTTCGTCCAGCATTTGGTTCAATTAAAAGCAGACCGACAATAGAAATATTCTAAAAAACGCATTTTAGTCACAGAAAAGTTGTTAGCTAAAAAACACCAAAATACTTCTCCAAAGACATACGATAAAAATGTGCCAAAATTGAAAAACAAAATTCTGAAAGTTGCTAAATGTGCAAAATATTTGTAACTACGACAAATCCAGTAAATTTTCAAACTAGTAACTCGACGTAAAAGTTTTGTAAAAGATACAACATATTCAAAATTNCGACAAATCCAGTAAATTTTCAAACTAGTAACTCGACGTAAAAGTTTTGTAAAAGATACAACATATTCAAAATTTTAGTGACAGTGAGATTGCACTATCTATTAAATATGAATCTATTAAAATATCCGAATGATTTAGGTATTCAACTTAATTAATTCAGAATTAACAAAAATTTGATAATTTTTTTCAAAATTTAACCTAAAACACTTAGTAGGTTAAACCTAGGTTTTAGGTTTTAAAATTGTAAGGGGTAATGAAGACTTTGATAAAATTTCGCTGATGGATTTTGTATTTACTGAATACGATACATGCCAAATACGAAGCTAGTTAATTTATTCCTTAGCAAGCAACTTTTTTTCTACCTATTCCCGTGATCGTTATCAAGAAACCCATGGGTTTTTATGAAGNGTATTTACTGAATACGATACATGCCAAATACCAAGCTAGTTAATTTATTCCTTAGCCAGCAACTTTTTTTCTACCTATTCCCGTGATCGTTATCAAGAAACCCATGGGTTTTTATGAAGAGTCATACACCTNCGACAAATCCAGTAAATTTTCAAACTAGTAACTCGACGTAAAAGTTTTGTAAAAGATACAACATATTCAAAATGTTAGTGACAGTGAGATTGCACTATCTATTAAATATGAATCTATTAATATATCCGAATGATTTAGGTATTCAACTTAATTAATTCAGAATTAACAAAAATTTGATAATTTTTTTCAAAATTTAACCTAAAACACTTAGTAGGTTAAACCTAGGTTTTAGGTTTTAAAATTGTAAGGGGTAATGAAGACTTTGATAAAATTTCGCTGATGGATTTTATATTTACTGAATACGATACATGCCAAATACGAAGCTAGTTAATTTATTCCTTAGCAAGCAACTTTTTTTCTACCTATTCCCGTGATCGTTATCAAGAAACCCATGGGTTTTTATGAAGAGTCATACACCTNAGCAACTTTTTTTCTACCTATTCCCGTGATCGTTATCAAGAAACCCATGGGTTTTTATGAAGAGTCATACACCTATGCAACATCCATTGGATCACACCAAAGTCTTGGAGATAAAGGTTGTACAACCAATAGAGTTATATGATGAGTTATTTTATAACCGTCGAATATTGCAGTTGTGCTACATAATACAAAACCTGTATTGTGAAATAATTGCTCTCTAGGGCAGAACACAAGAAGAAAGTGAAGAAGTTCGTCCGTAAATCAGAATGTGGTAGCATTATCTGGCATTTTGAACAAAATGCGTCAATGGATAGGTACCCTAAATTTTCATGTTTATAGCGAGTGGGTTATTTCAAAGTAAACCTAAGCGTCAAGCTATTAGATAAGTATGGACAAGAAAATTTTCTCCCATCATTTCGGAAATAATTCACCGTTGCCATCATAGTAGCAATTATATCCCAACTTGACGTTAGGGTCAACTTTTTGAATATTACAAAATAAAAACGTTTTGTAGAAATGTCACCCTATTGTCACTGTAACAGTTTCAACATCTAAAGGGTCGAATGATTCGTTCTCTGTCCAACCAAGTTCTTTTCACAACCGCGGAAACGATGTATTTAAACTATGACGGTAGCAATTGTGATGTATCGAAAAAGACAAAAATTTGAAAGATGTGTCTTGAATAGAATTTTTTGTGAGAATGTATTGAGAGCAAGGCGCATCGGAGTCATCGCAGTACCAAATCGATGCTAAGGAAGATGCAACTGTGATATTTTCAAATCCGAACTGTGAAGATGATTTCTTTGAAAATTTAAAAAATGTTAGCTACCACTTTTGTCACGTTGCACTGCAATTACAACAATTATGTCATAGTAAGAAGAAATATTGACAGCCAACTTTGGGATAGCCAAGTTTTTATCATATTTTAAATAATTCTGTGAATGTTAAAAGGAAAAAAAATCTTTGTTCTAGTATTTTTTGCATCCTTCGCGGTCATCGAGGTATGCAGTATAAATACATTTGCAACATTATAATAGCAACAGTGATTTTATCCAAATTTTTGGAAGGTTTAGCGAAAGAAATCTTTCTTTTATTTATTTTTACAGATAAGGTAAGTGCACTTCACCGCGGCTAAACAAACTGTGACAATGACAACATCCAAACATTAAAATTTGTTTCCACATTTCGTACGAATCTAATCTTTCGCCCTTTCAGGAAGGTTTGGCTGAACGTCAAATTTGTATTCACAAATCGCTACTTGCATTACCAAAACTCTAGAATTAACAGTGTTTGTATCGATGAATTCAGATGGTTACCTATTTCCACTGCGTTTATTCACATTCCCCACAACTTAACACAATTCATTTCGAGGTTTTAAATCGAGTGCGGTACAGACGGGTAGTTCTTTGTTAACAACGTCATTTTCTTGAAGTTGATGTGGATTCAAATTTTTTGGAGTTAAAGTTGTGATTTTTGACAAACAAGATGGTATTCAAAATTTTTTGGAAATATTGAATTGAAACAATGAAGTTCTCTCAAACGCTCTGAAGCATTATACAGTAAAGTTCGGCTATAGTGACTCCGGCTATAATAGAACTCCGGCTATAGCAAACCACACTGTCCGGTCCCTGCCAAGCAAATGGGAGATTATGTGTTAAGTAGTCCGGCTATAATGAAATCGGCTATACTGAACTTCCGGCCTTAGTGAACCAAACCTACCGGTCCCGAGAGTCATTTTGTCCGGTTATAGTGAAATATGTCTGAATTCCGTAATGAGACTATTTGCTACTACTGTTCCTTATACTTTTATGCCGTTCATCTATGCACCGGCTTTGCATGTTGACCTATGAGTGAGTTTTAGTTTATTAAGTAAATTACTAATTCACAATGTCAAAATCAGGCAAAAAGCGCACTGCGTTGTCCTTAAACGATAAATTCAATATCATTGCTGCACTTGTCTTCCAACACACCTCGCCAAACGTTATGTGAGAAATATAAGATTGGAAACTCTACAATTTCTCTTATTTTGAAATCAAAATCTAAAATTGAAGAAGACTTCCAAAAATTTTGTGGTGTAAGTAAATAATAAAAGTGTTGAAATATAATTAGGTTACATTTAATCAATAAGCCAAAATTCAAATATCAAATTCTTAGAATATAAAACGCCAACGCCGATGTAACTATCCAAAGTTGGATTCTGCGCTCATCAAATGGTCTCAAGCAAATCCCCATTATCCAGTGCTTTTCTAAATCGGCTTAGCTGAATTTATAGTGAAATATTTGGATATAATGAACAATTATTAAATTGAAGTGTCCGTTCACTATACGGATATAATGAACTCCGGCTATACTGAACAAATTTTGCCGGTCCCTACACATTCACTATAACCGAACTTTACTGTATTATTTTTAACTCTCCATGTCTCTGCAAATTTGTATCTATTTCCACATCAGTCCAATATGCCTAGTATTTCTCATTGGTTCTCAGCTTCCGTAGTTTTCGTATGTATTTAGTTTACATCACTTCGCCTCTACGTATCTCTGTGTAGGTTTACGTGGTTCCATGTGGCTTATCGCTGCTCTATTTATTTCATTATCGTCAAACGTGTGCATGCAACTTTAGATGACTCCATGTAACTATCATGTTGCTTTACGCTACTACGTAGCTCTNAATTTTGCCGGTCCCTACACATTCACTATAACCGAACTTTACTGTAGTATTTTTAACTCTCCATGTCTCTGCAAATTTGTATCTATTTCCACATCAGTCCAATATGCCTAGTATTTCTCATTGGTTCTCAGCTTCCGTAGTTTTCGTATGTATTTAGTTTACATCACTTCGCCTCTACGTATCTCCGTGTAGGTTTACGTGGTTCCATGTAGCTTATCGCTGCTCTATTTATTTCATTGTCGTCAAACGTGTGCATGCAACTTTAGATGACTCCATGTAACTATCATGTTGCTTTACGCTACTACGTAGCTCTACTTCTCCATGTATCTCGTCGGCTTCTGTAAGATAGCGGTTCCTACGGGTTGCTACGTATTTATTTTAGTATAATATTTTGAGTAACTTTAACCTTTTTTCTGTTTTTTAACCTATTAGTTTGTTACCATCCTGCATCTCAAATGCAAACTTGCAAAAACAGCTGCTTGCAATAGTTGTAATTATTGTAACCTAGTTTATACACATCAGTTCTCTTTAGTTAACGTACGTTAGCTAAATCGAAATCCCATGTCGACATTTTTTGGTTCATTCCTAATTCATTTTATACCGACTAATTATGTTTGATAAAGTTTATGCATCCAAAAGAGCATATTATCTATATATTTGAGCAGTTATTACCCAACAGATTTACTATGTAACATTCATATCGCAGAAATTGATTTGAGGTGAGGCCATGTTACAGAATTCTAATTTGTTGATTGAATAAAAATAAAAATTTTAGGAAAAAGTGAACCATTCAGTCATTTCTAAAAGGCATGGGTTATATGGATCATTAGTTCTAGGCATGGAGCAGATATTAGACAGATTTTGCAAAAGTGAGTAAGACGTTAAGGCTAACGGATGGCGGAAGAGTTCACGTACATGCTCCTCCCCTTTAACAGATAAGTTCCGTTTACGTGATATTTTCTCTTACGGAAGAAGTAAGAATCCCGCGTTAACGTCAAACCTCACATAAAAATAGTTATCTCAATTTTCCCTATACCTAATTTTGCGCGGTAAATTTATACACTTTAAAATTTTAATTTCAGAAACTAAATCTTTAACATTACTACAAATTTTTGTTGTTTTTTCAAATAAATATGAACCTGCGGCGAAAGAAGACAGGTTTACTTCCAACTTACGACAAGATATAAGAACCTATCTATTTAGTAATCGGTTTTATAATTATTAATTTCATATAACCTAAACAAAAAATCCTCGTCAGTACTTTACAGTTGCATAAGTCATAGTACTTTTGAAAGCTTGTTTGCAACATAACCATAGGCAAAATCTGCCACGACATCAGTACTATGTTAAAATCTTACCTTAACGTCTAAGTGCAATTTGCGAAAACTATGCACTTTTGGTTGACATTAACGTAAGCGTTAACTTATCTCCCGTTAATCTGCGTTGTACGTTAACGTCATACTCACTTTTGTAAAATCTGTTTATTAAATGAAGTAGAACGTATCCATGTTTCTAAATCATTAAATTCTTTGAGCCAGCTCGGATCAGAAATATAATCATTGAGCCAGAGCCACTCGTATAACTATTGATGACTAGAATTAGAAATTAGATATTTGAAATAAAAATCCAACCCGGAATCTACCAGTCGGTTTCAAAAGTTAAATTTTCGGCATTTAACATGAATTAAAAAAAAATTTATGGACCGATTGATCTGGGGCTCCGAATCTTCTTAAATTAAGTAATCTGGAATGTATTGGAAAAGATTTTATGGTAATTGGTTTAATAGTTCTTGTTCATAAATTCGAAAACATAGCTATTAAAAAAATAATTAAGAAATTATCTGTGTCTGAATGTAAGACACAATTGACTCTAAATATAAAAAAAAGGGATTTGGGATACTATGAAAAATATGTTCAATATTAATTTTAATAACAAAGGATCAAGTAATTTTGATTTCAACAGTGATGAGTTAAATTTGTATTATACAAAATTACCATTTCATAATAATAATCCTTATAATACACTGGAAACATCAATTTGTCAACCACCAACAAATGATAATGAATTCTTTGTAAAATCAATATCTATGAAAGAAATGATAGAAGCATGGAAGACTATTAAAAAAAGAATTCATCAGTTGAAGATCATACTGGTCTAAGTAAAAATATGATCACAATTTTAATGAATTATGAAAACTTCAAACAAGCTCTACTATATTTTTGCATGATGTCATTTCAGACAGGATCAATACCAAAAATACTCAAAATGAGTAGAATTATCCCAATTCCAAAAACTACAAAAGCCTCAACGTTTAACCAGTTTCGACCTTTAGGAATATCACCTGTACTCATGACACTTTTAGAAAAAATTTATTTAAAAAAATTAACTACATTTACCATAACAAATTCAATTATTAGCAAGTTTCAGTTTGGCTGTAGAAATGCCCATTCAACAGAACTGGCAATGATATCTCTAGTAGATAGAGTTAAAAAGCATGTTTATAAGGATAAAATCTGTGCCTTAATTAGTCTAGATATACAAAATTCCTTTCCATCAGTACATAGAGAAAAATCACTTCAAAAATTAAAAATTAAGTACAAAATATCTGATTATTGGCTAAGAGATTATTTGAACCACAGAACTCAATTTGTTGATATTGAAGGAGTACACTCAAATGTCTTGATTTATGTATAGGACTAATACAAGGAAGTGTCTTAGGCCCTTCCTTTTTTACACTGTTTATAAATGATTTTCCTGAAGTTCTGAATCATAGTGACGTAGAGATTTTTGTGGATGATACCAATCTGATATTCTATGGTAGTACAAACGAATTAGATGTGTTACGCACTAGGATTAATGACGAAATGAGTAATGTAAAAATATGGATTAAAGAAAATTCTCTTCACCTAAATGAAGGTAAAACAAAACTTTTACTAATTGGAAATTCTTATACCTTGAATAAAATTCCTACTTTCTATGTTACTGTTAATGATGTTAAGATTTTCCCCGAAAATTACTTAAAATGTTTAGGTCTTGTACTTGACCCGCTTTTATCATGGGAAAACCACATCAATAATATGATTCGTAATTGTTATTACAGAATAACTAGTCTTTTTAAAATTAAGGATTTCATTTGTTATAAAGACAAGTTATTAGTAGCTAATGCTTTAGTTATGTCTATTATAAGATATATGTCTACCATATGGGGAACTGCAAAAATTAAATATCTGAAAAAAGTCGAACATGTAATACGAACTTTAGGTAGATTTGTTACATCTACAAGGAAATATGATATAGTTTTTTCAAAGATTACTGACGAATTAATGTGGCTATTCCCAAAACAACTAAATAAGTTTAGCATTCTATGTAATTTTTATAAGTTAACTCATTTTAAAAATATAGAATTTTTCAATGATTACTTTCAGTTCCATTCTGATATTTATAACTATGAAACCCGATTTTCGAAGGATTATATTAGTACATATTATGCAGTTAGGAATAACCAATTTTCAACATTCCAAGAATTATCAGTTCATCATTGGAATAGACTTCCTACTTACATCAAAAACAAGCCTAATTTTAACTCATTTAAATGTTCTCTTAAATTATACTTACTCACTGAACAAAACAAAAACAAGTTCAGAATGATTTCATAAATTTGTTGTTTAATGTGAATACTAAGTACATTCGTTATTGTTATTAATATAAGTTATAATTTTAAGTATTGTCTTATGATTAATTATCACTACATGAGTGTAAAACCCTTAAAGGGGAACTTATGTTTAATTAAAAAAAAAAAAAAAAAGAAAAGTTATTACGGATAACGTGTCCGAAATGGAGAAATATGGCAACTTATTCCAACAATTACCAGTAGTTGAAAAAATGAAATGGAGAAAAATGGGGAAAGATGGCAACATACTTTACCTGTGGTGTAAAAAGTGAAATACAAGGTTACCAAATTATTTTTCAAGCAGAAGCGGGCGCATTTTACTTTTAGTCTAGACAGTTGATATTGCAACAACGCAATTTCAAAATTTACACCACAGGGAGCCCTATCAATACCACTCCCTTATTTAAAAAGTTACACTTCCGGTCACTGAAAAGCCGTTGCCGAATGGTACATACCGGATTAAATATGTTTTAGCATTTCTATGAATGTCACATATTACCAATGAAATTATTAAAATTTACTTTTTCATTATCAACAAAAAGTGGTAGTAAACTTAGTTTCTTGCAATATTAAAATCTGGAATACTTTTCTAATCTAAATAATAGTAGAGAAATTAGTTCATGAGGGAATAATTATTGATGAATAATAATAGGTAAACTTTTTTTTCAACATAAAATTTTTGAGAGCTAGAAAAATGGTGCAACTGAAATTAACTGTTTGTGTTTGTTCCTTAGGGAAACAAATTTAAACGTGCTGCCAATATCGAAAGTAATGTCTATTTCAAATAATAAGCTATCTGTGCAAATACAAATTTTCCGATTTGAATTCAAGAAATATTATTTTTTTAAACTCGATGAGAAAAAATTATATTCAATAATTATTAATAATAAAATTTTTGGGTAGGGACACAACAATATTCGAAGCCGACATTATATTTTTGGCTATAGCTTTTGGGATTGATATTTTTTTCAAAAATTTTGAAAAAAAAAATTNGCCGACATTATATTTTTGGCTATAGCTTTTGGGATTGATATTTTTTTCAAAAATTTTGAAAAAAAAAATTGATCTCGGTTGACATCCTCAAGTATTTTTTTGCTTATTTTCTCAAAGCAACCTTGAGTAGGATAGTAATACCGATCCCTTCAGAAGTAGTTAGAGCTTTTTGAATTTTTTTCCCAATCCCTGGTTTGCAAACCTCACATATAAATATAATCAACCTAAATACTAAAGCTTTCTCATAGTGTAAGCCTACCACTATGCAGAGTCGGGCACTTTAAAAATTGCTTAAGATTCCCATGGTATGCGAAAAGTTATTTTATTCTGAGAAGCAGACCAATAGAATAAAATTGAAAATTGGGAATAAAATTCTGGTTGGGGATGCAGTTGGAATCGACCGTAACCATTTTATTTTTTACATAGCCTTATGGAAAAATACTTTTAGAATAATTTTCAGATAGAAAATTCAGCAATTTTTCAATATTAATAAATAACAATTCAATATCAATATTTTTGGTTGGGGTATAGATTTTAGGGGGTGTTTTCTTTCAATTTAAAGAGACAGTATTTGAAAAAAAAATCATTTTTTTTTGAAAATTCTTTTTTCGGATGTTTGCATTTCTATACAAGAATCGTGACATTTGAGGACGTTTGTTAGGTTGTTAAGTTGTGTTCAAACTAACAAAATAGCATAAATAATGATACTTTTGGGCATTTTGCAAAAATTATTTCGAGAAATATAACTTTTTTGTTTTAAAAACTCTCCAAAAATCTTCAAATGTTATGATTCGTGGAGAATGCAAAAATCCAGGAGAAAAAATTTTTTCTGAAAAATTTCAAACAATTATTTCGATACTAAACAAGTGTATACCCAAACCATATTTTTAACTTCACTTTTTTTGGATTAAACTTCGACAGGTTAATTATATTTAAAATAAATTCAAAAACTTTTAAAATCATCAAAATCAAAACAAACCAAAATTATACACCTCACCTCTTCAGAAATTGAAGTTAAACTGAGGCTTCCGTAGGTTACCGTTAGAAAGGGAAAAGGTGGGAGACCATATGTGCATCTGGGTTGGGAAGCGGTTGGGGAGAAATGAGTCTCATTCAATAACAATGACAATTCAAAATCAATAAATAAAATATGCGAGGCAACTGCAGCGCGAGTGCAAAAAAAAAATCAAAAAGCTCTAACTACTTCTGAAGGGATCGGTACTACTTAAAAATAATTTCAATTTAACACTAACCTAGTCATTAAAGTTAACCTGTATATATCATACTAACTATAAAATAACTACTACCAAGTATTTCCAATTACCATGATGGATCAGACAGATCGCAAAGTATATTTGTTATTACTTTAAAAATCATCTGATGAAAAACATAACACGACTATAGTTAGCCATGTTTTAAATCTGCATGATCTAAATTGGCGATTTAAGTACTAAACTTTCAACACAGTTAATTGAGAAGTAAATTTACATAGTGTTTGCAAGAGTCACAAATATATTCGTCAGACCAATAGGGAATCCTTTTTAGGAATTTGTCAGTTTTTTGTGTTTCAACATGAAGTCGACATCCAACCACTGGTTTAGTTTCATTGTGCTTTTCTCTTTTTATTATGTGCAGGTAAATGTATGCACTGACATCCTCTACCTTCGTGAATTCCGCTACCGAATTGAAACCTACTTCCCACTCTGCAAGTGTTACAGCCTTGTATTTTCTTTTTGTGTCATGTTTGATCAATTCTTTAACTTTTACGTTTTTTTCGACGATATGAAATACTCTTTGCGTATGTTCATTAGTATCCATTAAATATTGTGATATGCTCAATATTGCTTTTGTAGCAAAATCAAGGGACACAAAAGGGATCGAGTTCTGAATATCAGGGAATGTGAAAGTTTTTTTACACGAAATTAAAAATCCAGCCAGAACATCCTGTCTGTTAACAATTTCAAAATGCCGATGACTACCCACTTCTCCAATACGATAGATGGATCCTGGTACGCCTGCGTCTATGCTTCGCCAAATCAATTCTTCGGTAACCCATTTACTTTGGCAATACCCCGTGGAGACATCGTCCAGTTGTGATAATTTATTTGATAAACGTTCCTCAGATGCAGAGAAGACATTG
The DNA here is from genome assembly GCA_002738285.1 of Holacanthella duospinosa. NCBI lineage: Eukaryota > Metazoa > Arthropoda > Collembola > Poduromorpha > Neanuridae > Holacanthella > Holacanthella duospinosa. The sequence goes on from NIPM01000287.1 coordinate 130,516, forward strand.
GCGCCATCTGGGATTTCCAAAATGAAAAAAACAGCCACTGATGACATATGATGAATCCATTTGAGTTTTCCCTGTGTTGCAAACTTAATAACGTTTCGCGTAATTGCCACAGTGGAATCGCGCAACTGCTCATAGCGTTTCACAAAGTTTACTTCAGCAGCTCCATTATAAACAGCATCTACGCTGCCACATAGCTCATTGTACTGTCCAGAAGTTAATCCGAACAAAGGCTTACTCACATTTCCTGCTAGTATCGTCACTCGTGTATTTCCAGTAAAAATTTTGGATAACGGATGATTTGAAATAATATTTTCCACTCGATTTTGTGCTTCCACATTGTTTTGAGCACGCACAATACAAACGACATTAAAATTCGTTAGATGAAGTATATCTATCAAAAATGCAGAGCCGAAGTATCCCGTACTAGATGTTAACAATACAGTTTTTGTAGATTTTTCGATGAAATTTGATTGTCTGAAGGAGGACAATTGTGACAGATTAAGTTCAACGTTAATACGGCATTCAGCTTCAAAGTCAGTTGCATATGGTACTGAAGAATAATGTTCATAGTTTTCAATTCGTCTGGAGAATTCACCAAACTGAGGAAATTGAAAAATATGTTGGACTTCGACGTTGGGGAACTTAGTAATTAGACACGAGATGAGTCTGAATGCACTCATTGAGTTTCCTCCAAGTGAAAAGAAGTTGGAATCTGTATCTATACTTGAATCAGGAATTCCAATGACGATTGCCCATGCTTTTCGTATTGTTTCAGCCGTTTGCGAAATTGAAAAAGCTTTCTTAGTATAAACTTTTTCTACCTGCGCTCTAAGTTGGTGACGATCAATTTTTCCCGATGGATTCTTTGGAAAATTATCCAAGAATATAATTTTAAGCGGAATTGCATGACGTTGAATTCGTTGTTGGAGAAATTTATAAATATCTAGTTGAGTTGGTACTTCTTCAATCTCGTTGAGTGTACAAATTGCAACTAAGTGCTTCGTTGTCTCTAATTCACGCGTGAGAACAACTGCTTCTTTGATTGGTGGAAAGCGTAAAAGGGTATTCTCAACTTCTCCCAGTTCCAGTCTCATTCCGTGTATCTTAATTTGGGCATCTTTTCTCCCCACAACAACTAAATCCCCATCTTCAGACCAATATCCGATATCTCCTGTCTATAACGAAACAGAAAAAAATGTGTACGTCACAAATATTATTTTTGTATTATTAAATTTGTTGCCGTGAGTAATAGTATCAGTTACTCCGTAATTGAATAAGGGTGCCTTCCACTACACATGAAGGAGTTGGGTGATTTGTGCGCATCCTGGATAAAGTTTCATAGAATTTGATCTGGCAATTTAAGTGGTCTTAAATGATTGTTTCTATATATTGCGGTATTTCCACATGGGAACTACTTTTCACATTTGTACAGTTCCTGGAGTACCACAAACCTAGAAGCAGCAAAACCGCTATGCTGTGGCGTAGTTCAAAATATTTTTTTAAATAAATGAACTTGCTCTGTCGACATTATCCGTCAAGATTGAGATAACATAGGCTATTGCATTTTGCTAAATCGCCTATTTGAATCCGAGATCAAACACTAGCAACAATTGAACTCTGATTTGAAGTGTCGGACCAAAAACGGTCCGACGGTGGGGATGTATTGGGGTTGTTAAGTCATATTGGGTCACATTGGAATCAAATGGGGCTAAATGGGTCACTTTGACGGGATTTGTGGTTTTTAGGGGAAAGTCGGAGAGGGACCAAAAGAGAAAAGGTGGGAAGTCCGGAACACACTAAAAGGAGGGACAGCGGTCTGGGAATCAACAGACAAAAAGTTGAGGTTCCAGGGAGAACCCTCACTTATACAAAAAATAAAAGGCAAAACCCAAAATAGAACGGAAAAAAAAGATGGCGGAGGAGGGGAGATGTTGGAGAAAGAGCCGGATTGAGACTGATAGCCCTTCTGCAGGTGTAGATTAGACGCGTCGTCTGGAGCAAAAGACGCTCCATACGAATGGGTTTTGAAGTGGTATAATCCACTTTTCCATCTGACAAAAGTAAGCGAACACAAAAGTTAGAAGGCGCAACCCAACACAAACCCATGGGTAACGGCATTCCTACCAACCATACTTCAGCCAAACCTATTGCGAACTACTACACTGATATTGGTTTCCAGTATTAGGTCGTGCGTAAGTGAGATCAGTGTGACTGACACCCGTATTTTATACGTACATAAAACTTTTCTTTCAGTTGTTCAACAGTGTCTGGGTTCAAAATTGAGCTAAGATGTTAGTTTAAATTTTTTTGCGATGATACAAACTGCTACAATAAATAACTAAATAATGCAATATGCTAAGGAAAAATTTTTTTTATAGATTTTTAAAATTTTACTTCACCGTCAATAGTTATCGGTTGATACACCAAATTCACAAATTGCATTAAGAAATTTCATTTGTTGCAATATTGAATTGAAAAAATTAAGTGAAATTTTTAATTTTTTAACGAAATTCGAGTTTAGTGTCAACAACCGACATCCATACATTGCATTGACAAAATTTCTTTTCGATTGATGTGTCCTTTGTCTATATCTGAGAGCAGTACCATTGCAGTGTGTAATCATTCATGTTGCAGATGACAGAGAGTGGGCATCATGCAGTCGAATCGAGTAAATAAACTGTGAAAGGCTGAAACATGCGCAGAATTTTTTTCAGTTTGGCTTCCGAATGAACAGTAGATACACAGGCGTCTAACGCATTTTAGGCTGGTGTATGGGAAGACTTATTAGCAGCTCACTACTGCTTAATTAGCCGACGATGGTTAAACTGGCCATTTGGCTTTTTTCGCAAGAATATGGGAAACCTTTGGTCCATCAATAGGTGGCATGCGGCGACCCGTCGGTTGTTAATTGGTAATTGCAGTGACCAACTGTCTGTGTCTGTTTATATCTATCATGGCTAAGTGATAATTTTAGCTTGTCATTGATAGACTAGCAAACTAGCTCTGGTACTTGAACTGTTTCTTATATTGTTTTACTTAACCCTCATAAGTCTAGACAAAAAACGTTCGACATATATAATTGGCTACTTAGCACAGTAAAAAGAATTGAAATAGCAAAGACTTATCATTTGTTAGTGAATCATGTAACGACAAATATCTGGGTTTTGGCCTCTGGGCATCCTTGAAATTTAACATGGAGAAATTTTCCAAACTCAGCCTTAGTTTATATTTCCTGAAGTCGCAATTTTTTCGAATTTTGCTTGAAAGGCTAAGGTTGAAAACTTAAATTCTCAAAAATTTGCGCAAAAATCGTTTCAACAACCTTCTGCATTACCAAACCGTACCAGAATTGTCAGTTTACGCAACCGTCTGATGGTTAGCAATTGACTAAGATTGAGCCTATACTGCTCGTATATTTGACATGAATCGCCCGGAACCATGGTAATGTTAAAAAGCCGATAATGTTTTCCAACTGAAGACAATACTTAACCCTCTTTCATCAAAAGTAAGTATAGTGTTCATGTTGTTGCATACATGGTGACCATCACAAACTATTTTCACTCTTTCACATACTATGCACTGTATTCCATCTAGATACCATCCTCTCCTTACGTTCAAATTTATTCTCCAAGCAAATTGAGATGATACGGGAAGGTAGTAAGAAGGAAATTCTCTAGTGAGTATTTCAGTGGAGTGTAAGCAAAATCTCATGTTGCTAAGAAATCGAACCTCCACTTCGTTGTATACAACATAATACATAATTAATGTTACGATTAACTTTGTGACAAATTGTACAGTAGAAATTTTATGTTGTCTCAACAACCCACTTCGACTTTAATCACGCCATAGCACAAACTCTCGGTTGGTGCATATAATCAACACAGGCGATGTTAATAATTCTGAACCCAGTATATTTTAATCTCTACTCATGTACTAATATGCCCCCATTCCTGCTCGGAGGTCTTTACAAATTCTAAACTCCATTCGTCCATACATTCTCATGCCTATGATCCTGCAATAGCTGCTCACCTAGCATTTTCTACTAATCCCCTCACCTCCAGTATTGTTTTACACCGAACTATTTTTCAATAACAGAGTTATTTATTATTTGAGATTACTCTCTCACTATTACTCCTAATCCTCACTCCTCACATTCTGACTATGTTTATGGCTGTTACGTGCATTGCCACCAAATCATATTTGTTTGGCATCGGAATTATAGGAGTTTAATCGACACATTTTGTATGTGGTTAATGAAATGCTTCTTCCGCGTAATGTTCTAACCGCTAAACTTAGTCTGTTGTATGTAGACTAATTAACAAACGCCTCGTCCAAAATTTTGTCACATGAATATTTTAAGTATGATTTTACCTTATACATCGAAGGATATGGACCAAATGGATTAGGGATCAACGCTGCTTCGGTGCGTTCAATATCATTCAGGTATCCATACATAAGCCCGTCTCCGCTAATATAAATATCTCCTCGAACACCAATTATAACAGGATGCAAAAAGTTATCTAGTACAAAAATTTGTACCCCATTGACGGGTCTCCCTACGGGTGGGCTTGTGTACTCTTTCCCACAGTACATGTCAAAGGCAGCAATGACACTTGTTTCCGTTGAACCGTAAATAAAACTGCAGTTAAATTTCCAACTTTCGCTTCTCAGTATCATTGATTGACACTTTTCTCCACCGAAAATCATCCATTTTAGTTTGGATAAGTAGAAGTGTTTGTTTGGATGAATGGCGACAATAGTCTCAGCAACTATTGTAGACACAGTAAAATTCGTAACGTCATTTTCATATAGCCATGGCAGCAGCATCATGGAATCAATGCGTGCTTTCTCGGGGGGTACGCACATTGTACCTCCCACGCTAAGGGTAGCCCATACATCAAATATGGAAAGAATAAAACCAGTTGGAGCAACCAGCATCGATCGAACTTGGTTTCCTGTGTCATAACGACCAGCCGTGAAGCAGACGGTGAGTCTAAGACACTTATTAGTTAACATGATAGCTTTTGGTGTTCCTGTGGACCCTGAAGTAAAGAAAACGTAAGGACAATCATTTTTTTTCTTTGAAATGGACAAATTTTCTGTTCTATTATTGTAGCTGTTTTCTAATAGCGCCTCTTCAATACTCATCCAATAGTCATCAATGAATATAGTGTTTTCATACAAAATACTTATACTTTGGAATTTTGAACGTGTTGTAATTAGTGTCGGACGCCCTAAAGTTGTCAAACAGTTTTCAACCTGTGTTGCTGTGTACTCATAATGTATCATTGCAACAGTCATTTGCAACTTCAGAATTCCGAGATTTGTTGCTATATTGTCAATTCCTTGCCGTAGTAGCACAGCAACACACTTTATATTGGCAGATGGCACTTGCAACTTTGAAAATATCAACTTAGAAATCTGTGTAGCAATTTGGGATAGCTCTGCATAGGTGCGTTTGACCTTATGAGTACCATAATCTTGAGATATGGAAATAGCATTTGGCCATTTAGAAACACTTTGCGAGAATATATCAATTGAACTAGCAACGTTGTCTTTATCATACAAACAATGTTTATGCATATTATTGAATTCGAACAAAATTTTTCTTCTTTCTGTTTTTGAAAGGATTTGTAGCTTTTGGACATGCTCGTCTAGTTGTGAACAACCGTTTTCCAGAATAGAAGAAAGATGGATGCCAAACNAATTGAAGTTAAACTGAGGCTTCCGTAGGTTACCGTTAGAAAGGGAAAAGGTGGGAGACCATATGTGCATCTGTGTAGGGAAGCGGTTGGGGAGAAGTGAGTCTCATTNTGAAGTTAAACTGAGGCTTCCGTAGGTTACCGTTAGAAAGGGAAAAGGTGGGAGACCATATGTGCATCTGTGTAGGGAAGCGGTTGGGGAGAAGTGAGTCTCATTCAATAACAATGACAATTCAAAATCAATAAATAAAATATGCGAGGCAACTGCAGGCGCGAGTGCAAAAAAAAATCAAAAAGCTCTAACTATTTCTGAAGGGATCGGTACTTTGTAGCTTTTGGACATGCTCGTCTAGTTGTGAACAACCGTTTTCCAGAATAGAAGAAAGATGGATGCCAAACNTTTGTAGCTTTTGGACATGCTCGTCTAGTTGTGAACAACCGTTTTCCAGAATAGAAGAAAGATGGATGCCAAACTGTCTAATCTGGTGGTCTGAATGCAAATTTGTATGGAAATGGATGTTGATTGAATGATTAATCTCATTTGTAGAACTATGTTCCAATTCAACAAAAATATCAAAACAGTTTGAATTTATGGTGTCTAACAGTTTCCACCCAACTCCATAATAAAATAAGGAATTAATTGAGTCAGGCAGCACCATTGTTTGTTCCAGTAAGTATTGCAGCTGGGATTTCTGAATAATCATCGAACTTTGAGTAAATTGTTCATTCACTTGGTAACATAAATCCCGAAATGATTGGTCTTCTGAGAATTTTAGAATCAAAATCTTGTAGGTTGTAGAATTCTGGAGACTGGTAACAAGAATGGTTTCCTGTCCGGAATAGCGATGAAGAACTGTAGCAACAGCAGCTATAGTTAACGTTTCTAGCTTTCCAACGTTTTCATCAATTTGAAACAATTGTACCTTCAACGAATGCACTCCAGATTTTAGTGAATTAGTAAAATTGTTTTCTGCTATTTTTGGTTGGTATGGTTTGCCAATGCTGCAAACTTCCGTTGTACTTTTTGGTAGCTGAACGGAAGAGATCGCAGAAAATTCTTGTATGTTTTCGATAAGAAATTCCATAATGCTATATGGGAAAAACAACTTAGTGGAGTATAAAATCTGTTTTTGTAAACGGCAAAATTTTCTTAATGATTGGTTTCAAATATCATTGTCACAGATATAGACCGGGTTTCACAACTGAGCATAAAANCAAAATTTTCTTAATGATTGGTTTCAAATATCATTGTCACAGATATAGACCGGGTTTCACAACTGAGCATAAAAGATAAAACTGCTAAGGTGAGTTATACTTAAACAATGAAAGTTATAATACATAAACCGGTTTATCCGGTTTAACTGAGATTGATATAACTTGTAAAAACGTTATGAAACTTTTAGCACTTCAATTTTTCGATATTTGCATTACGCATANAAAATTTTCTTAATGATTGGTTTCAAATATCATTGTCACAGATATAGACCGGGTTTCACAACTGAGCATAAAAATAGATAAAACTGCTAAGGTGAGTTATACTTAAACAATGAAAGTTATAATACATAAACCGGTTTATCCGGTTTAAGTGAGATTGATATAACTTGTAAAAACGTTATGAAACTTTTAGCACTTCAATTTTTCGATATTTGCATTACGCATAATTAATTTAATCTACAAGCAACCTTGAAATGTTACTAATATTTTTGATTTGAGAGAGGGATAATGTATAATTATTAATCAAATACATTATCTGAGATTTTCGCCGTAAATTTTTAGTCTTTCAACAAGAAAATCTATTCTGCTGCCTATGTTACAAAAAAAAATTAAAAAGCTACAAAACATTTCATATAAACATATTATTCAAATTTAATAGAATTAGCAAATTTTTCTAACATTTATCTACCTGAATAAATAAAGCAGGTAAACATCGAATGAAATCATCTATGTTAACTATCGAGTGTCCAATTATGACTGTCTTGGACCAACTAATCAACAATACTTATTATTTCGGTGCCAAAATCTATGAATTGTTTGAATTTTAACTAGGGTTAGAATGATCTAGAGTTATTCAGCCTTCATATTACCACAAAGTAATACTTAAAATGAAAATTAATTAGCTATGTAGCTAAATCACTAATTAACTCTCAAATGAATTCGCTGTAAGTAGTGCCCATTTGGCACATTCTGGCTGGATCTCGTTAAATTATATGCCAAAAATTATTAACGGTAGTCATCAAGAGTAATATTTTGTTTTATTGGTCACATATTTGTATTTCTCTATGGTTATATGCGTTCATATTTTGGAACGAATAAACGTAATCATATATCCTTAAGAGACTGAAGAAAGATTTTAAGTGGGTCTTATAAATGTTTATAAAAAAAGTTCAAAGTTACTTAAGCTTGACCAAATTTTGAAAATTCGAAATACAAGTTTGTCAGATAATGATGCATTTTCCATATTTTGGATAAAAAATCATAGAAATCCAACAGAAATCTGTCACTCGAAGATGGATGATACTTAAATATTTTTTATATCACTAAAGACGATTTCAAATCATGAAATCAGTAAGTTTGAAACTAATGTGTCAAATCGGCGGTTTCGTCTAGCATTGAGCATACCGACAATAGTAATATTCTAAAAATACGATTTTAAAAGTTGTTAGCTAAAAGACATCAAAATATTTTTCCAAGACATATATAAAAAAGTACGAAAATAAATTGTAATTAATATTATATTTAAAATGAGTATAATTAAACGCAAATGTAATCAACTGACAAAACAAATAAAACGAGAAATGAGGGACTTTCATTACTTTCGAATGAAATAATTCATCTTTTCACACACTAACTATTTGCGTACTTCAAAAACCTTTCATATTAAGCAATTATTTTGAAACGTGGTAAAAAATAATTTTTTTATGAACGATTTTATGGCTTTGTAATAACTACTTTATAGGTCAATTCTTCATTCCTAATCAAACTGCCGCACTCAAAATCGGTGTACAAACGAAGATGTGATGAATGACTACAACTTTGCAACTCAAACTTAAACTGAAGACGTATCAGGATCCTTAAAGAACATAAAAACTGCTTAGAGGAAACACATTGGCCCAATTCCCGCAATTGTATAGAACGCTTCATAGTACTGTAGGACTATGATACTATGAGATTAATACAACTATGAAACGTGACTCATTTTAGTTGAAAAAACTATGAGACTCCCGCTAGTTCTAATCTACTCAGAGGCATGTATAAATGTCATAATCCGCTTGAGAGTAATTGTCATATCCCCCGATGTCAAGACGGACTACATTTTTAGTTGGGACATGAAAAACTGTATCATTCGCTTGCTTTGCGTTGACGAATGGCCCATAGAAAGAATTTGGGAAGCAGTTTGGACTTCCTGCCCCGTTGTTATCAATACACATGAATCCGTCCTTCTGGTATGTATTAACTTCAACCTCATGGGAAGGCCTATTTACAAGTAATTGTAAAAAGTTTGGGCCCACTCGATGACGTTGACTATCTGCATACTAAAAAAATACATAGAATCAACAGGTAGAGTTTATTCTTACAGAAGACGTAATTCCTCCCATACCACCCTCTCCCAGAATGCCGTAAATTTTTATAATTCTATACCAACACATTCATAGAAACATAACGCTACTATAAAAAGAAAATTGTTTTTAGCAACACTTGAGCATCATACCGAAGCAAAAGCAAACAGTTTCGCCATATCGTCGAAACTAATCTTTTGCAAAAAAATGCAACCTCGGTTCTGCTTCTTTTAAGCCACAATCAGAACGTTCAAAGAGAAAGGGAAGAATTAACGAAACGAAAACATTAGGCAGAAAAATTATTGAAGACTCTGACAAAAGTTCCAGAACTGCAACCATACAAAGGTTAAGAGGCTGTCGCACTACTTCTGGATAGTAGACTGTCCACTTGTTATTATCAAAAGATTCCGTCATGACCTTTTGATTACAATTCAAAGCTATTACAGAGTTGGCTGTTTGAAGAAAATGAATAGTCCTTCTCAAGATGCATACGAAATGTCAGAAGCTATCACTACCATAGTATCAGTACCGCTACAATACTTCGTTTCTCACACAACAGGACAAATTGTGCATCTGAAACTATATGAAGGGTAGTTCCATATGAACATTNATGAAGTAAAGTCTATCTTCCAATCAAAATTAGATGAGTTAGTCAACGCCGAGCTTATTTACTCATGTGGCTTTTAACTCAGTTCTGGATAATCTAATTACAAAATTCGTTCAGATAAAATTAGTAATGACTCCGGTTTGTTCGCAACAGCTGTCATACATTTAAGATTAAAAAGGCAAGACACGGAAAACTTATATTGCAGAATCCAATGCCTCAATCTGTCACGTTCTGTCGTCCATTAAAGTTACAGATTACAAAAGAAAAAAAATGCTTTATTGTAAGGATGAGAGGATGTCAATCGTCAAATTTACAATATTATATTTTTGATATTGACAGTGGAAACAAGATATATATTTTTTAATACGATTTATACTTCTTTTGTAGGAAAAGTTTTGGACATTATCACTGAACTCCATCTATTGAGTATCTATTTACTAGCAAGTGCAGGTGTGGGTTGTAGAGCGGGTCGTCCCAAAATATTGTAACAACTGAAAGACTCGTACAGGCAGAAGCTAGATGATATTCATATCCCAAATGCTCCCCACCAAAATTCATTTCACATTTGTCCATACGTGATGATGCGGGAATGGGGGTAGACCATCTAACACATGTATTCAATATACACTAGCGGCCATTTAAGAAAGAGGTCATTACAGTGAAGGTCAACCTGACTTCAAAAAGGAAAAAGTAGAAAAGGGTATTGGGTAAATTTATGAACACAAAAATAGAATCCGATTGTATTTAGGGCCATTGGAAGTATGTTGCCAAGCACATTATGGATATGTTCCGTCTGTTTGTCCGACCGTCTGAAATATTATTTATATATATTTTTAATTAGTTTTTTGGATTTTAGCATTTCTCCACGAATCATGAATTTTTAAGGCGTTTGAAACAGTTAAAAAATCAATTTCAAATTTTTGTGTTCAAATTACTCAAAAATTTGCAACTTTTTTCAAAAATATTTTGTCCAGATTGTTTTATTTTTTCATGAATTTCTAGGTAGTTAGATTGTTAGGTTAGGTTGTTTGGCCGTGGAAGAATTAAAATTTTGAAAATAAATTCTTTTTTAAACTTTCAAAAAAATTTTTTTTTGACAAAAAACTGTCTCAAACTTTTTCAAAATACAAATATTAATATTGCTATATTAATTATAAATAAAAACTATTTAAAAAAATTAAAAACAAACTAGAATTTATACAATGCAACACATGATTTCCCCCGTTCTCAACCGTTTATTTTTTACATGAGAACCCTTAGAAGCACTTCAGTTTCATTCAACACTACACAGAGTGAACAAGTTTATGGATTTTTTTTAATTAGTGACTAACTTAAATTCGTGATTCATTTGTCAAAATTATGGATAAGAAGAGAAACGTTAGCAAGGAATCATCTGGTTCTATTGGATCTACCCAAGTAACATTGTCGGATAGTCCTCAATTTTAAGTGTGTGAGAAGGTATTTTCGATGGTTTTCGAATATATGCATAATCAAAATTGTTTACTTGTACATTTACGGTTACGGTTACGGTTTTGACCCAATTTTTTCTTTAAGGTACGGATACGGATAAGGTACTGATGATTTAATTTCTAAAGGTACGAGATACGAAGATTCGCCGTACCTTAAGCTTGCGGGTACGGTATGGCATGTTACGCTAAAGGTACGTAGGTACGTCGTACCTAATTGACAGATGTGTTGAATTAATTTCGTCAGAATTTTGTACGGAGGAATTTGAACATTGGATAATTTTTTTTTTCCCTAATTTTTTTGCATTTTCTAGAGAGAGCATAAAAGTCCAGTTTTAAAGGGAGCTGGAGCGGAACAGTGAGCAAATTTTTTTTTCAGAAGAGTAAGAGCAGAGGACGGATTTTTGTTTCTGTGTTGTTTGATGCTTAAGGTTGCAGGAAGTCCAAAGGAACTAGTTCCTCATGGACAGAGCACGCTAAGCGAGCTATACCTGCTAGTACCGGAAGCAAAAGTTATGCTTCATTATCACTAAAAACAGGCAAAAAGTGCTCTATTTTATGAGCCTTCAGTGCTTTTTCCGCAATCTATTGATGCTTTTAGTGGTTTATTTTAAATACACCAATTTTGTTTCATAGTCGCAAAATTTTTTTCTTATTTGCCATTGTGGAAAATTGTTTCACTAAAATAATGATGTAGTTGATCTAATAATATGACTACTCATAATTGTAATTTCTCACTGTAAAGATTTTGAGTCTCGAGTTCGCTTGCCCCGTTGTTGAATGCCAGGTTTAGGTGTATGTCAAAATGTTTTTATCCAACCGATTTCGCATCAACTCATTGTCTAATATGTTCACCGGAATTCTGGCACCTGTAAACGTACGGATTATTTCAGTCCATTGGCTTTGCTCACCAATTAGAACTTCAATGATTCTCGGTTGGTTAAGTGACTTAACCAACCGGGAATCATTGAAGTTCTAACCAGGACTTAACTTATTTCCTGATTCATCTGGTAGTATAATAAGCAAACGATTTCATATAAAAAATTCTAACAAAATACTTTAATAAAACAATACCTGAATATTTTTGGTGCTTTTATAAGTGCCAAAACAATTAACTTTTCTCAAAAGTCAGTTCCTCTTTACAGAAACTGCAAAAAAGCTTTCCATCTTTTGCAAAAAGTCGACTATTAAGAAACTCTTACACAAGATGTTGCATAAATCGTAACTATTGGCGTTTGAAAACCGATTTGAAATCGAACAACACATTTTGAAATTTTTGAATGTCAACAATCAGGTTTAAATGTTCAAACTGGTCGCATTTTTTGCTTCTCTTTTATTTACAAATGGGGCATTGTCTCGTTTCTGATCTTCGCAACTACAAAAATTTGCCTATGAGGTATGCCTTTTGCACAGTATGGCTTAAAAAAAATAAAGCAGTGCTTTATTTCTGTTGTAGTGCTTTTAGTGATTTTAGTACTTTTAAATTTTAAAATTTGGAGTAATCGTGAAGCTGTGATCGAAAAATCTCCCGTGTCACCGCATAAACGGGCATAAGTCATTTCGTAAAGTGCTTTTAGTGCCTTTACTGCATTTGCATGTCCTTAATTATCACATTTAAATCGAAGTTAAAGCTCAGTTGGAGAAATTTGCAAGAATTTAATTTCAACAGAAGAGATAAAGCAAATTAGGTCAGTAGCTAAGAAAGTTTGCAACAAAGTCATTCGGAAAGTGACCTTATGAGAATATTCCAGTGCTAAGTCCTAGAGCCTAGAAATACTTCTTCTACAGATACAGACGAGATCAGTTCTCGTGAGGACGTTAAAGGATCTGTTGCCTTACGTCGTTCTACCCGTCCTCATCGTCCACCAAGACGGTTGTACCTATGATCTGTGTGATCGTTGCTGGTTACTTTGTGAAAACTATGAAGGGTAAGTCCATTCATAATTGTTTTGATAATTTTATAATTTGTTTGTTAATTATCATGAGAAATGTGTTGTTTGGAAACACGAAATTTTTTTTGTCATTTTTATTATTGTATTTCTTTGTTTCAGATTTATTTTTTTGGATTTTGCTTCAAGCGGAGATAAGATGTCGCTTGGTCTGGCTCTTCTACTCAAGCTACTGTTGTGCCATGTCTGGGTGAGAAGAATTCTAGGAGCGAAACTGTTGCCTCATTCTCCAAAAAAGGACGCCGCAATTGGGACATTGCTTAAGTTAGAAAGGGGGGATGTGACGAATGAAAAAAAGTTTCTATAAGAAATTGCACACGTCTCTAGTTTCTTTGTTATTTTTATTTTAATGCTAGATATTTTATTCATAATTAGTTATTATGAAACAGAAATTTATTATTATTATGCTTTTTTCCTTAGTGATGGTTATTTTGTGGTTCGCCTTTATGTATGATCCCTAGTATAAATATGGGTGTCTCTATGTGTTTGGTCACCAGTAGTCCAGTATTCCTTTCCATCCTCACTGGGATGGAACGCCGATCAGTCCGGGCTGGAAAACCTTTTTTGTTAACAATAACGTTAATTGTTTTTAAATAAAGTTAAATTATTGCACAAAGCAATTTGAGTTAAGTTTGAGTTTTATTTATTATAGAGTTTTTCCGGTTAGAGTTTTGTTGTTCTGTTGGCCAACAGATGAGAGTTTGGATTGTAACGGTAAAAGCTCCAATTCAAGGTAAAGTTTTGTTTTTGTTAACTTTAACTTAGAGTTTTTAAGTTAAAGTTTTTTTGAGTTTGATTGATTTTGGTCAAAGGACTGATAGGCGGGTGAGCGGTTAAGCGGTTAAGGTAAACTCAACCGTCACAATATACATAAATTTTAATTATGTATATATTTTAAGGTACAATTAATTTTTTTCATAAGTAACAAATAAACAAGTTATTTTCACATGCAGCATGCATCTTTTTCTCGGGGATCGAATTTAAAAAAAAGGTTTATATTTTATTAATTATTAATGTGTATTTCATAGTTAACCTTGATCCTACTATGATTTTAGATTAGAAAAGCAATCGAGGTTCATTATTATAAGAAATTAAATTTTACAGCAATTATTTTGATGATAATAAAAAAGTAAATTATATTAGTGATACTAAAACAAATTTATTTGGTATTTCTATTTCGGATACAGAATTTCTAATCGTAGTCATCAATAATGGTATGAATGTCTAGGGCTCAATGACTATGGGTCAGGCTCAAGCTGTCTCAAAAATTTTTTGATTTAAAGACATACTGGTTTTAGCTCGCTTAGTAGTACGAGAGCCGTGTTCTTTGAGCCATGCCTTTTAGCAAAGACTAAATGCCTTACTTTTCCTCAAAAAATATATTTTCCTCTGATAAACAAAATACATTTTGTCAACTTGGCAGCATTTTAAGCCGATTTCTGATTTATGTTTACTTCATAGTAAACGTCAGCCCTCAGCTACATTGGCATCAGGTGGCGAGTACTAGCCAAGGCCGGGCCCGGAATTTTAAATTTTTTTGTTAAAGTCGATACGTTGAAAAACCAAATAAAAACAGAATGAGTGAAAATACTCTTTGTTTAGATTTATTTTTCTTTGTTTTCATTTAGCAGCTTTTACTATTATCTGGGTGTTATTTATTTAATTATTTCATTTCAACTTGCAAAAATGGTGAGGAAACATAAACCACCTCAATTAAAGCCAGTGAACCAAAAGAAAGAGCATAGTGACAGTCAAAAGCGAAGAATTAGAGAAATTAAAAAAGAACAATTATCTAAAGAATCAATGAGTCTAAATTTTTTAAGATTCCGAATTCTTAATCACAAGAAGGACCAGGACGATCTTCATTATCCAATCTCAAGAATTCATCTGTTGAATAACAAGTATAAATTTTGTAAAACAAGATAGAAGCTCCAATAATTTAATTTGGTAATTCAGATTCATCCTTTCATGGAAATTGAAGAGACCGGCTGAAAGGAGAGTAATGGACCTCCCTCAGTACCCAATAAATCATCAAGTAATTTATAATTAGTATTTAATATAATTAAAAAAACTGAAGCTAAAATAGTTTAATTCGTAGATTCGGATTCTGTCTTCGATACGGAAATTCAAAATACCTGCTTAGATGAAAGTGTGAGATCTTCGTGATTAATTTTTGATTCTTATTTATCAGGTTCGTTTTCTATAATTTAAATAAGTTTTAATTGTTATCATTTTATCTTAATAATTTTTCTTTAAAGATTCGAGCTCAAATGAGATTGAGAAATTGATCCAAAATTCTATTAATTATTTGGAAATCCCAGAAACAGATAAAAGGTAATTATTAAAATTGGTAAAATTGGTAATGTTAATAAAATTCTAAAAGTGTAAAATTAATCTAGATAAAGACGATCCCAGCACCTGGAAATTTCCTTGAAGTGAAAATTCTGTTTCTCTTCTTTTAATGGATGGACCAATTCAAAAAAAATTAGATAACTACCCTGGACAAAAAGATGACGGCTCATTTAGCAACCATTGTTACGTATTAAAGAAAAAAAAACGGAGAAACGACGACAAGAGATTGGTTAATGTACAGCAGTTCAACAAATTCACTCTTTTGCGTCTCATGTTGTATTTTTGGATCGACTTTAATACAAAACCCATTTAAAGATTACGGATTTGGCAAAGTTGGATTTTCTCACTTTAAACATCGTGCCAGAGGTCTCAAAGAACACGAAGAAACTCAAATGCATTTTGGCAGTGTCTCTCAATGGAAGTTATACAATTTACGGGAAAAGAAAAACCTTGACATACAATTTTTGACTGCCGAATCTCTCAGAAAAGTTGAAACTTACTGGTACAAGATCCTGAAGGTCTTGATGCTATACTATTTTTGTCTAAACAAAATCTATCATTCCGGGAATCATCCAACAACATTCAAGACCGTAATTGTGTAAACTTCTTATCTCTTATAAAACTTCTTGGAAATTATTACCCGCCATTGGCAATTCATAATGAAAATTTTGAAAAAGGGAAAGTGAGTTATTTATCTTGGAAAATTTAGAATGAATTCATTTCGATCTGCGGGATCTATGTCCGATCTCAGATATTAAAGAACGTAAAAGACAAAAAATATTTCTCAATTATGTTTGACTCTACGCCCGACGTCTCTAATAGTGAACAAATCAGTCAAATAATCCAAGCTGTGTTTTGTGATAAAAGTGGATGCAGAATGGTTGAAAATTTTATAGACTTCATATGAAAGCCAGGAAAAACAGCATTTGAAATTTCTAACATCATTCTCACCAAGATAGAAACTAATGAATTAGATATGAACAATTGCATTGGCTAAGGATACGACAACGTTTCCACAATGGCTAGATGTTACTCTGGAGTACAAATTCGAATCGAAGAAAGATTCCATAAGGCTCATTTTGTTCCATGCTGTGCGCATTCATTGAACCTCGTTGGAGTTAACGCCGCTGAAAAAATTGCAAAAGCTAAACTTTCGTTTGGCAAAATTCAGAATTTTTATCTTTTCTTTTCTGCCTCAACATCACGATGGATGTATTTAAAAAAAATTGTAAAATATCATTGAAGTCCTATAGCTTAACAAAATGGTCAGCCAATCACGACGCCATTGCAGCAATGTTTTCCCAATACTCTGAAATTATTGAGACGTTAACTCTAATGTGTACTCAAGATTCAACAAAATTTAATGCAGAGACTGTATCTCAAGCAAATTCAAGATTAACTCTCAAGATTTAAGACATTATGAACTTTGAATTTCTTTTGTCCTTATCAATTTGGAATCAAGTATTATACAAATTGCATATTTGCAATTCGGGTCTACAGTTAAAATCGTCAAATGTTTATAAAGCCACAAAGCTTTTAGAAGGACTTTTAGAAATTGTTGAAAGTATTTAGAAAAGTTGGATTTCACAGTTGTTTCAAAAGTGCCACCGAAATTGCGAAACTTGTTGGAATTGAACTCACGTCTGGATTTGAAAATGTAAGAGTTTCTAAAGGAAAAAAGAGAAAACTGTTAGAAGAAAATCCTGAAGACCTTGTACAAGGACCACCAAATAAATCCGGGCCTTCTTTCTCCAACTTTCACCAAAATCGGCCTGAGACAGCCGACTNCCGACACGTTGCTCTCAATCTGAAAAGAGAACAAGAGAGTGAGATTAAGGTGTAGGGAGTGAGAAGGGAGATAAGGACTTGATTTAACCTTAAAAGAACTTACAATGGAAGTCCTTACTCCCCTCGTCTCTCCCGACACCTTGATCTGAATCTGAAAACGAAACAACGTGAGATGAAAGCTTAGGGAGTGAGGAAGGGAGATGGGCACTTCTTTGGATTCGAAACAAATGTAATTTAAGTCGCGTCTCCTCTCGTCACTCCCCACAAAGCAATGTCATAATTAAATTTTAATAATTAATTAAGTCAACTTACATTTTCCCTCTGCTTCTTTTCCAAATTTTGAAACTTAATCTTGTGCTCTGATCACAAGCCAACTTCGCTCCCTCCAATTTTTAAATTTCGCGCTATGCATTTAATTTCTCTAACTTTTTTTGGAGAAAGCAACTTTCTACGGCCCGGATTTATCTGGTGGGCCTTGTATTGTTCATCTTGAATCTATTTTAATTTTAATTCTTTAATAAACTTCTAGATCAGATCATATCCGAAATTCAGAGGAGGTTTGAAATAATCAAAGAATTAAACAAGGAATTCGGATTTTTATGGGGAAAGTCACTGGACAAACTAAACTCAAATAAAAAAGAAAAGTACGTGAAAGACTTGTGCTCAAAATATCCAGACGAATTTGATACTTTAGACTTCTGCAATGTAATTCAGTTCATGGCACATGCAGTCACGTCGGTTTTGGATAAAGGAGTCAAATTATCAGAAACTGAACCTCTGGACATATTAAATATATTATATCAGAATGAGCTTACTCCGTCATTTCCAAACGTTCAAGTTGCCCTAAAAATTGTCTTACTTTTCCTACATCTGTCTCGAGTAATGAAAGGTCATTATCCAAACTTCGCCAGGGTAAAGGCACGAAAGGTTAAAATCATGTAAATTAATTGTCTGTTTTGGAATTTTTTGAAAATAAATTAAAAATAATAATGATTACGTCAATTCCAAAATGTATAAGCCAGGGCCGGGCTCATCGTTGTTGCGTCATTGGTAAATGTTTTGATGGATGAAATCTGCTCAAATCTATAAATAATATATTCTTTACGATCCAAAAGTTCAACCAAGTACAATTATCCGACATAAATGAGTTGCAATTGAATCAAAAAAAATACGTATAGGTGAGATTGAGATTTAGCTAAAATAAATTAACCAAAATCAACTGGCATAAATAATCTAGATTACAATAATTAACTATTGTAATCAATTGGTTTTGCTAGTATGCGTTTGAGATGTAGAATGATGTCAAACTCTCTAACTGACAAAAAGGCTAAAGTTACCTAGAATATTATATGCAAAACAATAGATAGCATTCCGCAGAAACCGCGGACTTGCAGAAACCGATGAGATACGTTGAGAAGTAGATTTGTGTAGATACCTAATGCGTCTAGAGTCACATACACAAGTTTCACGACAATGAAATAAATGGAGAAACGATGGGACACATGAAACCACGTAGAGCGTTTTCAAAATACGCAGAGGTGTACCGAGTGTGAATCATCCAATTTGCATCAAATTTCCAAAATTTTATTTATGTAATCTAAGACGGCTATTATTACTTTTTGAGTTTAAATCCAATTGCCTTCCTTCTAAACAACTAATCTCAACGTTTTCTTCCAACAGGAATATACTCGTGTAACAAATTTTTAATCAATTATAGACCAGTCCTGATTAGTTTCCAAAGCCCATTCTCTGTCTTTGGTAGTCGTCGGAAAAGTTTAGTTTTAAGAATTTCAAAAAATCCAAATGTCTTACATCTGGTCTCTTGGGAGGTATGCCAAAATTGTTGATGGCCATGGTTCTACTACTCGATTTCGAAGCGCAAGCAACGGTCTTTTTAGCAGTGTGCGATGAGGCGGCGTCATGAAGGATAATCACTTTCTCAATGTCATTTGCTGGGTACAGTTTCTGGATTCATTTTACAGACAGCGGTCTAAAAATCCTTCCTGATTTAGTACTCAGAGTTAACCTTCACCAGATTCGGTACTTGAATGAGTAGAAGCTCCCACGACCTGAGATAGCGCCGATATCTATAAAAGTTTTCAAAAGTTTTTTGTCCACCACACAATCTTCCGGCACTTCTCCCTTTTGTACATAACAAACTTTGCTTTACGCTTGTCGTTCGCATTGATTCATCCAATGTAACCATGAACAGTTACCTTTGCCTGCTAGAACTCGTCGTACAGTTTTTTGCAATTCACCTTCCTGTTTCTCATATATCTAAGTGTCTTGTATACCTTGAATTTTGTAGTTCGGACTTTGTTTACTTGTGTGAAATTTCCCCTTGTGTTAGAAGATCGTCTTTTATACATGCTAAATCAGTTTTCCTGATGATTCTTGTAGCTACCTTGGACGGTTGAACTTTAGCTTCAGATTTTGAAACCATTTGACTTCAGAAGACGGTTCTTACTGAAGCCATTGACGATACGTGACACACTGGAATAATTTATGCTGATTTATTTATCCTTAAATATTTGCACACCAGGCTTAGAAAAACTCAAAACCAATCCCACAATATTTGGATTCATTTTTTTGGCATTTTGAGGCAAAATGTCACCACCAGTTTTTAAAATTAAAGCTAAACCGCTACACTTTACAATGAAGCATTTCCCACGCAAAAATGTTTACAAGCTAATTTGTGTGAGTAAAGAAAATTTTGATGAAAATAGGATGAATCATCCTCAGATGAGATGCAAACTAAATACCAAAGGTAGAATAAGTAAAGTGCATTAGAGACAAAGCGAGATGAATAGAGAAGCTTGGAAATACTATAAGCTATGTAGTGTTAAACCAATGAAAAAGCAGCAGTATGATAAATTGTAGACAATGTTGGATGCAATACTTCAATATGATGAAAACCAATCAGGAATACATGGCATATTAGAAAGAGGTGGGAAAATATGTAGGTTTTCAGAGACATTGTGTTAGAGTTACTATAATGCTGCAGAGCTTGCCGAAAGAAGTAAAGCAATACATAGGGAAGAAAGGGTATGAGTCACAAAAAGATGTTAAACTAAGTAGACAACGAAAATTTTTTCACATTAGCAAAAATAGTATATTGAAAGTATTTGTAGACGTAAATTTACTGTATGCTAAAAACCAATGTGAAATACTTAGCCTCACAGTGGCAAGTGGGAATACAGCCAGATGAAGTTGAATTTATCAAAAGATTCGCATAAGGCACATGGAACGACGTATTCATAATTTCTAAAGACAGTAGCAAAATTTGTCATAAAATCATTTCGAGACGAATGTATAAATTGTTTTCCCAACGCAGCACGAACAATGTCTACATCACACGTATTTCTGCAGCAACATTTCACCATGTTGAGTAATGATTTTGCTATACTGAATGGCAAGACCCGTTAAAATTTAGTTAAAACTAGCGACAGTTCACTAAAAAGGCCCTCTTAACATTGCATATTATTATCCTGTTGAACTTCGGTTTTATTTCATTCGTGTTTGCTATCTATTACTTTCACTACACAAAGGTTGGAATGTGGTTGTTAGGCTATATACCACCCCCCCCCCCAATAGAGAGTGGTTAACTCTTATTGAGCTACGGACTTTCGTTCACGACGAAACTTTTTCATATTTGTCGCATTTCTGCCGCTGAGGTTACTCCAAAAAAAATTTACTCTTTATAATTATGAAATCGGTGCTCCCTCTACGTTGTTGCTTTTTGTAAAAATGGGATATCATGCTACCGCCTTCTTGAAACCTTACTTGGCTTCAGCTCGTCGCCCTCATCTAGCACTGAACTTCGTTATGTAATACTTGTAATCTTCCTTAGATAGCAAATATTTTATAAAATTAAAAAAACTCATTTTGCACTAAGTGTAGCAGAGCTACAATAATTAACGGTTATAAGATAACCCATCATTAAACTCTATTGGTTGTAAAACCTCCTCCAAGGCTTTAGTGCGACCTAATAAATTTGGCATAAGTGAATGACCCGTTGTAAAACCGATGCATAAAAGACCAACATATGTCTAAGTTCACGCAGTTTCACAATGACGTTGCGCATAGGTGTAAAATTTGCTAGCTATAGAATGAAATAACTTAACTGATATTTGGCACATATCATATTCATCGAAAATAAAACTTATTAGTGAAGCTTTCTCTACACCATTAATCATTAATTACAGTTTTAAAACGTAAAACGTGTTTAAGCTACTTACAGCTTATTGCGTCAACAAGAGATAGCATTATTCCCTGGATAACTTTAATTTTATCCTGAGATAAAATGTCATCCCTTGTTCCATCGAGGAATAAGTATTTATCACTATATAGATAAACTGAGGGATACATGAACAAAAAAAAATTTTTTTTTTAATTTTGCCAAATTGTTGATAAATATTGGTTTTCTGAAAGGACTACTTTTACACTTATCTCGAGATATCCAGCTTATACTCTAGTGGTGCAGTCTTAAGTTAAACTTTGAAAAAAATTCTCAAAATTTTTGTTTATTCTAAATCAAAATTGAATCCCAAAAGCAGTCTAATAATTTAATAGATAATGCAATCTCATTGTCACTGAGGTTGTAATTATTACTATCTTTACCGAAAATTCCACGCATGGTTCATAAATTTGAAAATTTATTGACCTTTCATAGCTACAAAAGTAAATTTTGTACTTTACCCATCTTTCCAGAATTTTTTTTTCGTGCCCTCCTGTGGTAACCCTTTGAGAAATATTACGGAACATTTAGGTAGCTTCTTTTGTGTACCTAAAATTGTATTATGGGAAATCTTCCTTAGAATCTATCAACCAATCCCAACAACTGTTAATTCCAAGCAAAATAATCTTAGAAGAAACTGCTGGAAAAGATTTTTCCGTAACCCCTACCTAGGTCTAAGCTAAAATCTAATTTAAGTTTAACTTCTCATTTTGTCATTTGAAAAGTTAAGTTCTCTCCAGACTTCCGAACCTAACAGACCTAGGTTCCGGACAGTCATTCATTGAGCCCAAGGTTATGGCTCGGAGGAACTCAAAAGTTTTCTTATTCTTTCCGTCCAGTTTTTGATTCAATAAAAAGTATTGTAAAAGTAACCTCTCGTCTCTATCACTATTCTTCTCCCTATTATTTTGTGTGTGTAAACGGCCATTAGTCTCATCAACCGTTTTCAGGTCATGACTTCTGGAGGATCGAAGCCCTTGCTCACAGGATTTCAGAACCTGCTCAGACCCTTCAGTCCACCACAACAATATCTATTCCCGTGACGTGGCGACCATTGAGTAATTGGATTTCGCCACCGGAAATCATCTACCTGCCTCATCATCAATATTTGGTAATTGAATATTAAAAATAAATCAAGTATATGATTTTTATTATTATGGCTCCAGAAGGGCACGTAAAACCTAGGTTTCATGTCCTTCTGTGTAATAAGCCATGAATTTTTTTCCTTTGGTAAAATTGTCGACGGGTCATGCACGATTTTTTCAGAAAATTTTCTCGCAAATCTTATGATTCAAGACAGTCGCAAATTTCGAAAATGAAAAAATCTAAAGAAATGTCTTATGCAATCATACAGGACTTTATTTTTGTTATTTTTTTAATTTTAAGACCTCGCTGTTTCTCACAAATCCATTCGGATTCAAGAAACAGCCGAAAGTCTCATAGTTTTTTGTTTAACCAAAGTACCTGAAAATTCATAAAAGCATAATTTTTAGAGAAAAATATGTCTAAATTTTGAAAAATTTTGAGACTTAATTATTTCTGGCAAATCCTCTGGATTTGGAAATACCCGTAACTCCCAAATTTGCTAAAAATTTATGAAAAATCATGTTTTGGAAGAAATTTATGTCCGAGTTTGTGAAAATTTTCCAAACTTAGAAGAAAAAATTCCCTAATATTCATAATCATCTATTAGCGTCTCCAGACGCTGACGCCAGTTCAAGGCCAAATCTAATCCACACACCGAGAAGAGACAGACGCGTAAAAGCTCAGAGTTCATTCATCACAATGAAGCTGAGCCACGTACAAAGATAAGAATTAGTCAAATTTTCTTCATTCTGCTTGATTTGAGAATCAGAATTTTCATCAAAGGCCACTGCAATGGTTCAACCAAGTGGTTTGCAAACCTCATGCCTTATTATTTTTTAAAGTTTTTATGCACTAGAAGCAGAATGAAAGTCTCAAATAAAATTGAATAATTTCTGAACTCTCAAGGTCAGTGAAACTTATTATTCAAATTTTCAAAAAGCAAATGTTCAACCCTATGGGTCGCAAACCTAACCTTTCTTATTATTATTCAAACAATTTAGCCCGACTCAGATGTCGGCATCGGCTCACATCAGTTGAAGTCAAAGTTTAATAACCAAATGATAGCTTCACTATGATTTCCAAGGTTGTAAAAGTTAAACAACTAAACTAAATATATCCTAAAATATTATTTCACTGAAAATGTAGTGAAAATATAAAATTTTTATTTATACATGAACACGCCAGATTTTTTCTGCGCTCATCTCATGTCAATTATTGGTTTCGACGGAAACTTCAATTTCTCAACAGTGACTCAAAAACACCAGTTGCCAATTTGGCTTCTAACTACAGCTAGTACCGAACGTTTTCTGGCGAATTTTTTTTCATATCTACAAGATTCGCCATGGCTACGGCTTAAACCTCGGTGCTCCAACTTTGTGAGCTACTTCCCTGGATAGGATAATTTTGGTACGCATGTGCGACCAATTTTGAAGATAACCCAACGAGGCATACCTCGGGGATGACCAGCATATAAGCGGCATCGCCCATTTGGATAATGGAGGCAAATGACCCCATTATTGAGCCCTTAGGATCCCAAAGATGCACCATGGAACTGATTCTATTCCGGAAGTTAAAAGTGATCAATTTTGTCTGAGCCTACCGCAGGAGCGATAGTAGAGCTTGATTTAAAATTTCTTCAGTCAAGTGAAGTTCTAACATTTCAATTTCATTAAAACTCAGTTGAGTTTAAAAATCTCAATCATTTTGTTTGTCAATGATATTATTTATTTTTATGAGATGCAAATTCCTCATAGTCCACGAATGTTCCCATAATGAACTGTGGTGCAAATTTAAAGGAAAAAAAAATTTCCAAATATTAACATATTTAATCAAATGTGTTTTTAGTTCAATTTAAAGAACTGTTTAGTGAAAATAGCCAGTAGCTCGAGAAATTCTTGGTTGGCGCAAGGATCAACCCATAATTTTTGGACAAATTCAAGCCATGAGATGACATTTTGGATGTTTCGAGACTGTCGACCATGTACGGGCAGTACAGGGTAGTCATGGTACGGGCGGTACCTTGGCTTGTGTACAGGAGCACATGTGGAGATTGTACGGGCAGTACATCGAGTCAAAGTACGGGCAGTACTCAACATCGTCACCGATTTGGACAATTCTTGATTTGGACTTACTGGAAGACTTAAATCCCTTCCAAAATTTTTTACCGAAGACGAAGAACCCGTTTCCCATCTTCAATAATTTACATATTCATTATTATTTCTTTTGTAAAAATTCAATTTCTGCTTATTATTGTTAAGTTTAATTAATAATCATATTTATATTTATAATAATTTAGTTCCTCTACAGGAGACCCCTACCCTACCCATAAAATAAAATATAATTTATTATGACTACGATTACAAATATTTACAGCTAAAATTTAGCAAATCCAGCCAGAAGTGTTATTTTAGCAAGCGATGTGCGAGAATGGCAATTCTTACAATCAAAATCATTTGAGAGAGTTAACTAGTGATTTAGATACTTAACAAATCAATTGTCATTTTAAGTGCATACGGTGTAGTCTTATGAAGGCTGAATCTAACTACTACATTCCAACCCTAAGCGAAACTATAAAAAATAAACAGCCTTAGGCAACCTGATAATAAATATTGTCAATCTGCATCAAGACAGTCATAACCAGGGGCGCTCAGAGGCATAAAACGCATAATAGTTACAAAGTATTTAAACAATTCGGGAACAACCCGTGATCATAAACCTCGTTATAGTAGACAATTTTATGCAATAAGAAATCGCATAAGACGCATACGTTTTTCGGTAACAAATAATCTTTTGATGTTGAATAATTTTAATTTTTGCCAGCAATCCTTTAAAAAAGAACATATTTTGATTATTTAAAGGATATAGAGTAAACTGGATTAGTTAAACTGTCAAAATTTAATTTAAACTTTAATAAAAAGCAATTCTTTCATATAATCGTTATTAAATGGAAACACAATGGTTAATGAATATGTAAAAACATGTGAAGTAGCTTAAAAAATGATTTCATCATCCTTATCTTTATGATCCCTAAAGGTGAAACAATTCTAATAACGGCTCTAGACTTACAGAACCTCTCACAAATTACACTTGTGCGACATTTTTTGACCAATGAGTTCGAATAAAACTTTCATAGCAATGATTTTCAGTAACTTCAACAGTAAATAATGTTTCAAAGTGTGGCCCAGATAACCAATTTTTTAATTTTCACCAAAATCATTTTGCAAAAAATTCGTCTTCTTATCTGAACGTACTTTATTTATTTATTCCAATGAAATGATTTTTAAACAAAGAAACATTTAATAGCTCTAAATCAACCATGTTATAGGTCTAATACAAGAATTAAACTCAAATGCAATTTATTTCTGGCAATGAATAGATGAATTGACCCCTAGAAAACGCATAATATTTGACCCAAGACCGCACAATACTGCAGCAATATTTTGTATAATCAAAACGTCCCTGGTCATAACTGAAAACCTGTTAGTTTGACAGACATGACTAGACGATTTCACTTGCTCTTTACTTGGCTAGCATATGCAGGTAGATAAATATTAGCAAATTTATTAATGCAATAAAATTTTAATAATATGTGTAATTGGAATGTTATGTAGATTGCAATGTCTTGCAAAACATTGATGAGGTTCCCGAAAAACAGCTTGTACACTGGGTACGGAATACGCCAGTTAGAAAAACAGCCACACGTCAAACATGTAATCCAGTGAAAAGTCTCACAGCGACTCAAACAGTTGGTTATCCTGGACCAGTTCTCCTCCAAGATTCAAATTTTGTTGATCACCTGGCTCATTTTGATCGAGAAAAAATACCTGAACGAGTTGTTCACGCAAAAGGAGGTGGAGCATTTGGAACATTTCGTGTAACCCATGATATAACCAAATACACTAAAGCAAAAGTATTTAGTAAAGTTGGTAAGAAAACAAACGTTCTGGTTCGATTCTCAACAACTATGAGGGAAAGTGGAAGTGCAGATACAAAGCGTGATGGTCGTGGATTTGCTGTCAAGTTCTATACCCAAGATGGCAATTGGGACCTTGTTGGTATAAATTTTCCTGTTTTTGCTATCCGCGATGCAATACTCTTTCCAAGCATTATTAGATCACGTAAACGGAATCCAGCGACACATTTAAAAGATCCTATTGCTTTTTGGGACTTTAGTTCACTCCGCCCTGAGACAACTTTTCATACATTTTTTCTCTTCAGTACAATAAGTGTAACTGATGGATTCAGATTCCTAAATGGATTTGGTATTCACGCCTTTAAATTTGTGAATCATGCCGGAGAACCCATTTATGTCAAATTTCACTTACTATCAAAACAAGGTCTTCGAACATTAGACCGAAATACAGCTACACGTCTGGGTGGTGATGAACCAGACTATCCCACCCGCGACTTGTATAATGCGATACTCAACAAAGATTATCCTGCATGGGACCTTAAGATTCAAATTATGACTTTTAAACAAGCTGAGATGTATCGTTGGGATCCTTTTGATGCGACGAAACTATGGACAAGCAAAGATTTTCCACTTATAACAGTCGGAAAATTGACACTAAATAAAAATCCAACGGACTATTTTACACAGATTGAACAAGCAAGCTTTAGTCCGGGCAATTTTGTTCCTGGGATCGAGCTGCTGCAAGGTCGTATATTTTCAGTAAATTACAAAACATTTTATATTTCCAATTTTATATTACACCTTTCTGTAGAATATTGTCTCGAATTATGTAGTTTGGAATTGAAAGTGGTGGTATTCGAGTCGCAGCGATACGGAATGAATCACGTCACCTAGTGGTGTAAAAAATTGTTTGATTGTTAAGTCATTTTACCACGATATTGACAACAGATAGGTTCCTTATAAACGAATATAAGTATTTCCATATGTCAACGCACTTTCAATTCCAAATTGATATACTTCAAATATTATGTATTTTTTTCTATTAGTATGCAGATAGTCAACGTCATCGAGTGGGCTCAAACTTTTTACAATTACTTGTAAATAGGCCTTCCCATGAAGTTGAAGTTAATACATACCATAAGGACGGATTCATGTGTATTGACAACAACGGGGCAGGAAGTCCAAACTACTTCCCAAATTCCTTCCATGGGCCATTCGTGAACGCAAAGCGAGCGAATGATACAGTTTTTCATGTCCCAACTAAAGATGTAGTCCGTCTTGACATCGAGGGATTTGACAATTACTCTCAAGCGGATTGGTATTGGAAGACAAAGATAAACTCATCGGTTCGCATAGAAATAGTTAATAATATTGCTAGAGACATCAAAGATTTACCGAATGAGGTTAAAGAACGCGTTATCAGCAAAATGTATGATCCTGTCAACTTTGAAATTGGCTCCATGTTGAGAACGGCACTGACGAAACTGAATATAAACCATTAAAACGGAAGATTAAGTTTTATAAAAACGAAAAGCGATATGTTTTGGTAATTAAACTACTGTATTCTCTCGACATAAACAAAATCGTGTACTAGATGACATTGTTTCTGTCGAAACATGCGATCACCTACAACTTATTTTACCTTTACCCTAAACATAGTCAAATAGTTCGGGAGAAAGGCAGTGTAAATAAAACAAAAAATGATTAACTTTGATTTTATAATCATATTTGCATCATTTGGTAAAATACTTTTGTAAAACGTATGTCAACGTTTATGACAAATGGTAAATTTGTTTTTGGTAGTGTACATTAGTAATTATGTCTTTGTAAACGTGGTCAAATTCTTTAAGAAATCTATTTTTTATGAATTAAGAGTAATAATGAAAGTTGCTTGACAGAAGCAAACTGTAGGATAAATCCATACGAAACACTTCCCAAAGAAATTCCTTAACTTTTTCTTCTGGTAATAAGAGTAGGCAATGTGCAGACTGAACCAGCAACGCTGTAACGAAGATGCTCGTACTTCAACATTAATCCACAATCCCAAACTTCATATTTGGGCCAATTTTCCACAAGTTTGACATTTAGCTCATTCGCCAATTATACAATTTTGCCTCAAACAAAATTCTACAAAAGTAATTTATATCGAACAGGAATAATCAAAAAATGTTGAAATGTCAAAGCAGTTGTTTTCAAAAAATTTTATTTGGTGGTGACCAATTTATTCATAAATAAATGTTGATAAATTCACGTTTAGTGAATTATTTGCCCAAAGTTTTCACCATCCAATTTTAGGCAGTAATTTAGTCGGCCATAGAATTTATTTTTAACGTTTGGTTCATTTTCGGGTGACTGTTGACATGCGCAGACCATTGCTGAACTGGGACAACCTGTCACGCTAGAGGTTAGTTGTATTAGTAACAAATACTCGCGGATTAACTGGGCGAAACTTCATCACGTATATTTGATTAATGTAGGATGTTTCGGAACCTTAGATGCCTTTTGCTTCGAAAAATCTGGTTTGTTCCTTGGTTCTGATAATGGTGTACCCTCTCTGAGGAAGTACATTATCTGAGAACAGGTTTATGGCTCCCGGCATATATATTATTCTTAATAACGCTTGTCCTCCAGGAGTTTGACATAAACGTCTCAATCTTCACTGTCCCCTTTCCAATAGCCATTGGTTCATGTGTATCTGTGATCGTAACTGACCTCAGTATAATAAAGGGAATGCATTCGAAGAACCAATTTTTTCTACCTGTGACATGCACTAAAGCTCCATAGTCGCCTATCCATTGGTCGAATTTCGGATGTCCTTCACTTTGTAGCATAAAGGCGTTGATAGCAGAATCCTTATCTTGTCTTCAGTTTGGTTGGCATCTTTGACTCCAGTTTCCACCAGATGATTCAGACTTTTAATTATCCTTCGGTCTTTTAGTCAGTCGACATTTGCGAATCCAATGGCCTTGTTTACCGCAGTTATGACATTTGATTTTCTTTTTTAGTTCACAGATTCTGGAACTCTGCGTAATGTGCACTTTCGATGAATCATCTGCTCTTGGGTAATTTGGGTAATACTTTTTCCCTACGAGTGACGAGCACATGATCCACAAATTTGTATTTTGGTGGTTTGAGGATAACAAGTTTTTGTAAACTTCTGCTAGGTTTTCTGGAGTCAATTCAGATGGTGTCATCTTTATGCTATGATGATATGTTGAGTTGTATAACTTCTCAAAGTACTGTAACTTGCCCACAGACTTTTTTATCTTGTCGTGGCTGAGATATCATTGAATTTTTTCGAACAATAATCCGATTCCTTTTTTTTGAGAAAGGAATCGTGTCCTATAATGTTTTATGAAAGAAAGTGATGTTCTATGATGTCCTTGAAATTTTCTACTTTCTTTAGTTTAGGGTCTACCTTTAGGTGCCTACATTTAGGGTACCTTTAGGTACCTACATTTAGGGTGTACCTCTGTTTGCTCAAAAATGCGTTGCAACGCGTTACAAAGTACAACACCCGTTTTACTTGGAATTGCCTCAATCAAAACCTCTTTGGCGAAAATATTTCTGACAACAACCAAATACCGTTCCTTGTTGTAACGAGATACCAATTGAACATTTTTCAAGTCCATAGAATATTGTCCATGCATTCCACTAACGTATATTCTACGACGTTGAAACTTGTTTAGTATATAATGAAAGGGTATATGCAGGAATCTCATTTAACACATTTTTAAAATTTGATATGTTAACTATTGTACCAGAGTCTAATTTAAACCTCGTAGCATTACTGACACTTCCTTTTTGCTTGAAATTTGAATAACGTCTCTTAAAGTTGCACTCAACTTTAAAATTGAAGAATATAAGCAAGTCCAAACATGATTTATACTCAGTTTGATTTCAGCATTCAGAATGGCAAGATCAAATGCTCATGCTGTCAACCCAGCCCATGCATCCCAACTTTATTAAAAAGTTTGACAAGTCACGCCTGGATGAAAGACATAGCTATTTAAGGGAGGCCACCCATGACGAGATCCGCAGTCTTTTCAAGTGTACTCACAAAGTCTATACTGGTGCTGTACCTTTTTCTACCAAGAGTTTGAATCGTCTTAAACCCTACCGCAAACATTTAAAAAGGCTTACGTCTTCAAGAGGTAATGCTGAACATAAAAGGAGAGTATTGCTGCGGCAGGGCGGCTTTCTTCCTTTGACTACCAGCGCGGTGATTTTTATTCTGGGACAACTAGCGGCATGTCTATTTAGTTCAAATGGTTTGATAATTCAAAATCATTTCTGTGGAGGACTTTAACAAACTCCACCTCAAACAAAAAAATTACTTTCATACTTTAGATGTGAATAAATTTACACAGGAGGAAAATGAAGCACTACAAGATGAAGACCTCCCAATAGAATACATAAACTTAATGTATAAAGATATACAGTTTGTATTAGTAACGAATGAACGGGGATACCCACTCTAACCAATCCTCACCCAACGCCACCATCAGTTATGGGCAACGATTCACCGTTTGATGTTCAAATTTTTGTTTTATTATTGTAATATTTAAGTCGAGCAGTAAAGCATGAAAACCAAAATTTGTTTGATAACCAGTATAAGTTTTAACCAGTGTTGCTGTTTTTTTTTTGTTTTTTATTTAAAAAACATAAAAAACGTTTTTATTGTTTAAAAATGTTTTTTATGTTTTTTATGTTTTTTAACCGTTTTTTTTTAAGTTTTGTTTTTAACCATGAAAATCCCAGTTCCGAATTAAATACAACACACACGACCTAGATTAACGTAAGAGAAAACTCAAATTGGTATTTAATTTTTAAGGAAGTGTTGTACATGTAAAAAAATTGAATTGTAACTATATCAGCTATAAAAGAACCTACTAGACGGGTAGTCGTCAGGACATCGATTAATGCGTAGTGCAATATTAATAAAAAAATACGAATATGGATTTTGTCGTCCATTTGTCGTGTGTGTTGCATCCAAGGTTCAGTTTGTTTAAAACACTGTTTTTTTTTAAAAAACAAGTTGTTTTAAACATGTTTTAAACACTGTTTTAAACAATTTTTTTTTCATCGCCACACTGGTTTTAACTAATAATTTCTGTCATTTGCGAATTAGTGAATTTTGAATTTTTTGTTGTTTTTTGCGGCTTATTTATCCGAACCGAAGGACTTCCGCCAAATCTTTGTGTAATTATTATAAAATTCCATTACCGCTATCCAAACGAGTCATATCAGCAAATAATGGATGCTTCGAAATGTAAGACAAAGGTTTTAGGATCGACTGAATCATTTTTTGGGAATGGATCGAACACTTGGACACTTCGAATAAATGATTCATTAACGAGAGATAATCTGGTAGAGTTAATTTAAGTAACAAGTTAATGCGTGGAAGTGTGGAATGGAAAAGCGTTGGTTAATTCGGATATAATCGTTCAATGTATCAACCCTTCCTGTGTAAGTCACTCCCGTAGCCAGATTTGTTGCGCATAACTGATGGTGGAAGTGCGTGAGGGTTGGTTAGAGTGGGTATCCCCGTTCATTCGTTACTAATACACACTGTACTATGCAGACTTGTTCTAAAGCGGAAGATAATTGAAGAAAAGCCTGTCTGTGTCGAAGTTGTTACCCTGGAAGAATTGAAATCACCTAATGAGCATTCACTTTCAAACTACGCTCCTTTACACTTTGACATGACCATAATTGCAATTCCTGGGAAACGCGTGTTGTAGTTCTCCATGGATAATGGCGTCAAAAGGAATGCTGATGAAACTGTAACTGTGGATGATGCTGTAGAAATTAAAAATAAATACAGTAAAGTTCGGTTATAGTGAATGTGTAGGGACCGGCAAAATTGGTTTAGTATAGCCGGAGTTCATTATATCCGTATAGTGAACGGACACTTCAATTTAATAATTGTTCATTATATCCAAATATTTCACTATAAATTCAGCTAAGCCGATTTAGAGAAGCGCTGGGTAATGGGGATTTGTTTGAGACCATTTGATGAGGGCAGAATCCAACTTTGGATAGTTACATCGGCGTTGGCGTTTTATATTCTAAGAATTGGATATTTGAATTTTAACTATTTGCTTAAATGTAACCTAATTATATTTCAACACTTTTATTATTAACTTACACCACAAAATCTTTGGAAGTCATCTTTAATTTTAGATTTTGATTTCAAAATAACAGAATTTGTAGAGTTTCCAATCTTATATTTCTCACATAACGTTAGGCAAGGTGTGTTGGAAGACAAGTGCAGCAATGATATCGAATTTATCGTTTAAGGACAACGCAGTGCGGTTTTGGCCTGATTTTGACATTGTGAATTAGTAATTTACTTAATAAACTAAAACTCACTCATAGGTCAACATGCAAGACATAAATGGGCAGGCATAAAAGTATAAGGAACAGTAGTAGCAAATGGACTCATTTACGGAATTCAGACATATTTCACTATAACCGGACAAAATGACTCTCGGGACCGGTAGGTTTAGTTCACTAAGGCCTGAAGTTCAGGATAGCCGATTTCATTATAACCGGACTACTTACACATAATCTCCCATTTGCTTGGCAGAGACCAGACAGTGTGATTTGCTTTAGCCGTACTCACTATAGCCAACTTTACTGTGTATATATTATTACTAGGGGGTTAATTCCTAACCCTAATAAATAAAATAATTGGTTTTATAAAATTTTAATTTTTACAAAAATTTTGGCAGTCTGAGAAATCCTCAATTGACTTCATCTTTGTAGTCCCACATTCGTTGTCAGCCTAAAAAGCTGACTGCGAGTTCAGTTTATCAAAATCAAAAATTTAGGAGTAGTAAAAAATTAGATCGCGAAAAAATATTGTGCTTGATTAAAGTTGTTTGGAATGGTCATCCACGACGGCAGATTGCTGATAAAACGATGTTGAGAGGAATGAGCAAATCCTTACTATGACAATTGAAATTTTCCCTAACACCATAAGGGCTGATAGTCGGTATAAAATCCAATTAGGAATAATTTCACAAGCTTAAACACCAAAATCAAAATAGTTAATGCTGTAAAAATAAGAATGCCGGTTAAAGGAGGAGGCATAAATTATTTACAATAATTTCCACACGTTAAATTAATATTATAGTATGAAGACTCAACCTCTAATACACAATCTGAGAGTCGAGTTGAATATTTTAGAAATTTTATTAACTTTATTTGGTCGAAAACGCAATTTGATATCGACGATTACTTTTCGTCGACGGGTAATCCGCGAACGCGATTTCGTAATTATATGCAATGGTCAAGACCCCTGTAAAAATCTAGCGCGGTAGTGGCCCTATATTACACTAGCGTAGGGAACCTAGGTGTGCCCTATGGGAGGTCAGCGAAAAGCCGACTCTCCGAATTGCCGGATTTTCGCGCGTTATAGGATAGAATGACTCTACGGCAATGCAAACCGTAAGACTCTCTAATTTCTGCTAAGTTGATTGTTCGGGCCCGAGTGTTATAGGAACCGCTTAATTTCCTAACAGGACGAGAAATAAAAACTTACTTAATAAGAAAAATGATCGTCCAATGATATAATGGTCAAGCAATGAATTCAGAAATATTCTTATTATAGAATTGAGATAGATATTATTAAGGACATAAAAGTTTATTAAGGTACATGTTTCGCCAATCATAAGGTTTGTTCTCACTAACTTAAACATATAATTTCTATCTACTTAATACCTTCCAAAACTGGCTTCGCCATTATTGGTCGAGATCCAAAGTTTTTGTGCATTGAATCTTGATTTCGCTGCCTTTAAGAAACTGAAACTTTGTGCAATATTTGATCCAATAAAATGTATTTGTAAGCCCTAATGTTACGTTTTGAGTTAGAAAATAAGTGGTAATTTTACATGTGCTCTGAATTTAGATGTTGTTTCGTTCAGATTCTTATATGTCGCGTTATATGAAATTTGGACTTGTGAAATGAATTAATATGTTTCGCCAATCATACGCTTTGTTCTCACTAACTTAAACATATAATTTCTATCTACTTAATAGCCTTCCAAAACTGGCTTCACCATTATTGGTCGATCTCCAAACTTTTGTGCATTGAATCTTGATTTCGCTGCCTTTAAGAAACTGAAACTTTGTTTGATATTTGATCCAATAAAATGTATTTGTAAGTCCTTATGTTACGTTTTGAGTTAGAAAATAAGTGGTAATTTTACATGTGCTCTGCATTTAGATGTTGTTTCATTCAGATTCTTATATGTCGCGTTATATGAAGCCTAATTTCGTTAGTTATAAGAGTGTTAAAAACAGGATTTTTTTTTGAATTTTATTATTTTGGCGGTTGTGTCTCAAAGGGAGACGGCAAACAAAACTCAAACACAGTTGGGCAAATAATCCCACTGTTAAAATCACGTTAACTTTATAATTAATTAGTTCAGGGAAAAATCACCGTGAACAAATATAATTATAGTTTAGATTAAACATTATGTCAAGATTGGATTAAAATTCTATTGTGTTGAAAGGAAAAAATTGAGTTTTTTCAAGTTTTTAGAAACTCTATTGCTCTATAAGGTGCAGGTATAGTGCGTTATTGTTTTTAAACACACTCTAATGCGCCGAAAGGAGCAGGTCGAGTGAAGGTTTTTGAGTTGGAGCGAGAAGGCACCAATTTTGCCTTCTCTCTAGCTTTTGGAAAAGAACAAGTCAAACTGATTCCTTCCTGTGGCTCGGACTTGCTCTTTTATACTTTCGAAAGGGACTAGGGCTTCGTGCAAAAGGACTATTTATACTCTTAATTTCCTTTCTGTCGACAAATATGGAAATTCTTTGTCCAGCAGAGCACAAATAAATATAATATATAATATAATATAAGGACAGAGGCCATATAAATAAATTATCCAAGGATTATTTCCATCCCTATTTTACCAGATGAGCCAAGATAATAATTTTTATGACCTCTCTCTAACTACTATTTGCTTTGTGGAAGTCTCTAAAGTAAAAAGATACTTCATAATGCTACGATGCCAGTTACAAACTGTCATCGTCAGTCGAAGTAATCAAGAA
The DNA here is from genome assembly GCA_002738285.1 of Holacanthella duospinosa. Lineage (NCBI taxonomy): Eukaryota > Metazoa > Arthropoda > Collembola > Poduromorpha > Neanuridae > Holacanthella > Holacanthella duospinosa. The sequence goes on from NIPM01000287.1 coordinate 166,236, forward strand.
ACTTTCCAATATGCTGTTCAAGATGACTCAGGGCTCTTATCCGGCGATGCTGAACTTTTTAAGAAAGCGAAATGTGCCAGCAGAAATTTTATTTTCAAAAATGCGATCACTTTCCGAGCATCGATGACCAGGCAAAACACCGACTCATGTTACGTAGAGACTCCTTTCAACTTTCAACAATAATAATTTGGTCAACAGTTTAGATTTCGATTTTTGTACTTGTTAGTTTCTGCAGCATTGATTTATTAATTTGTTCTTGTATTTACAATTTCCATATAATAAGGGATTTTTTAAACTAACAAATCGGTTTACTATTCTATCATTTAATTTGGTATATGCTGAGAAGTGACAATATGTAGACAATACACATCATTCATTCATCTTATTGTTTAAGAAATAGTGACCATACTGACCACAAACATCTGAGCCAATCCTGTGCAATGGTTTTGTTTTTTCAATTTTAATACATTTGAAACTATTTACAAAAGTTTTAATATCATCAGCATAAAAGCCAATTTCGAGTGCATAGGAGCAGAAGAATGTGATGGGTCCAGTTTTCTTTGCATTAAGTAAAATCAGCCAATATTCTTCCGGATGTCCACTTGGTTGATTGTTAACGACAGTATATGCTGGAAATGTCTGGATATCCATGGTCTTCAATTTATTACATGGGAAAATGTTGACGTTAGCTTTTTTCCTTTTGGTCTTGTCGGTGAGAAACTTGTGAACTTCAAAAGTATTCATTTTAAGTTTTTGTGTAATTCTTGAGGAAAATGTACTTTTCACTGTTGATATAGAGCGTTGATTGAAGTCTGCGTGACAGATGACGTTCAGTGCTCGAGTAGTAAATTAATCACAGCGGAAGGTGATTTTGATATTGCCAAAACTGGTAGACAGTTGGCATTATTGATGTTCTTCATATTAATTACAAAGAATGTCTTGCAAGAAATAAATTCTTAAATAGTTATTTTGAGTCCCTCGTTGCACACAGATAGTGCAAGCCCGTTATACATGTTGAAGTATGTTTTCATTGTCCGTTTTTTCGTGTTTTATTCATAAGACTGATGGAAAAGCTGCTCTCCATTTGCAGTGACAAAAATCTGTCTCGTCTCTTCGATGGTAAAATCGAAGGGATTTGTCGTAACACTTACATTCATACCATCACTTTCCACAAGACAAATGATGAGTCTAACAGAGAGGAATCCATTCATGGTATTCTCGGTTACATTGTGAACCGATCCAATAGGTAAATTGTATGTTTTGAGATCGATTTTTCTTATTGGATAGCAGACACAATATCATTAATTCCATAATACCAAGTCACAGGTCAGGATAGATGACAAAACGGTTTGCTTCAACAATATTACATTTGGAATGTATTTGCGATGTTTTCCTTACAGAATGGATGTAAAACCCGTCAGGAGAACAATGAAATGTAACACATAGATCAACTCCGGGAATGAGACATTTTATCTAGGCAAAAATGTCAACGTTCCAATCACGTCAAATATGACTCCATTTGCAGTATTCCGCTGCCGAACAATGTGAGATTTGTCATCAATGCTTGCAGTATTTTAATTTCTAATATAGAGCTGAGATCTTCCTTGTGAGCTCTTGCAGTCTCCACCATATGCCAGGACTGACTCGATATAGACTCAGTAGGCGTAGAGTGAAGTGTTTCCAGTAATTTCAGTCTCGTTCAATATACTGTACATTGATGGAATGTCTTGATGATGAACTGCGTTGCTCAAAGCAAGTTGTTCCTTATATTAGAACCTTTTTCTTCAGAAATGTAGAGTTACTGACAAAGATCTATTGGTAAACAGTGGTGATTTTCCATTTTCATTTATCACATACAACCCGATAAGATCAATTTCTATTCAATAATATCAACGTACTGCAGATGGCTGAACGAGCGTGTAACAATTTCGTCATGATTCCCAGAATAGCTCATTTTTCTAATTAGTGGAACGAACTCACACGTCGGTCCAAAGTAGTGTTACAGTATAAATATAACTGTTCTTCCAGCTGGATCAAATATGTCGTAAACACCGTTTTGAAACTGTTCATCGCATCCAAGTATTCTGGTAACGTCTTCACTGAATCGAATTTTGTTACCTATAGGCCTTTTAATTCCAAATGTTTTAAGTGTTTTGGAGACCGTAATATTCTCGAAATGGGCTTGACAGCCCTAATTGTGTCTAGTAACTCTCTCAATGTATAAATGTCCTTGAGTTACTTCGGTTCTTAGGTCCGTGGATTATGGAAAATGAGAATACTTAGGTGAATAGGTAATGACAGGTTTAAACTGGTTTAGATAAGTTTGCGAGATGTGGCAACACCGCAGACTTAGGTCGGTGATCGCTAGAAAAACTTAGGTTCTTACGTTTGTGTAATTCAGCAACACCCTTGACTTAGGTCGGTGGTCAGTGGAAATACTTATATCCGTGGGTAAATCGGTGGCTTTGAGGGGCGGTGTGGGGAACATCACCTTGTGCTAACTACTTAATAACATTGATGCAAATTTATCGTAGCTCGAGTTATGTAAAGAAGCAAATATGAAAGTGGTAGCTGAGCAATATGTCATTAAAAACATGCTTGGCAAGCAAAAATCAGCCTTAAAAAATAAACTGGATCAACTGTTCGAGGAGAAACGTGTGAGTGCCGCCCACCGCGCGTGAGCTCTACGTCCCGTATGCCCATAAAACATAGACTTTTTGCGACTATCGCGATACGTATTGCACTATGTGCGATAGGAATTCGCATTGGGCCAATCTTTCAATCCCTCAACAGACGATGCTCCCTCGGTAGTTTTCGACGCTTCTCGGACATTTTAATCTAATAACTTCTTTGCTATAGTTTTTGTTATTTCTTTAAAGTTATAACTCTCTAGCAACGATATCTTACGCTAGTCAAACTTTTTTCAAATCAATTTAGTGACTTTTGTAGCGAGTGGAATTTTTTTTAGCTCACAATAGCCTATTAGAATAACAATTTGTTTGATCATTGGGATTTACTATGACTACAATTAGTGTTTATACAGCATTCACAACCCTCAACCGCACTATCTAATTGTACTTAGGCCACACTAATGCTGGAGCATGATTCGATATTTAAGTTTTTTGTGTACATTTCCAAATATTTGTGGTGTATGATAAAACTGTAATGTAACTAGACTTTTTTTTTNTTTAAGTTTTTTGTGTACATTTCCAAATATTTGTGGTGTATGATAAAACTGTAATGTAACTAGACTTTTTTTTTATTATAATAATTTATTAAAACAAAATTGAATACAAGTATAACTTATTGCCTTATAATCATTATTATNTTTTTTTTATTATAATAATTTATTAAAACAAAATTGAATACAAGTATAACTTATTGCCTTATAATCATTATTATAAATTTTTATTATAAATTTCCGCATTCAGGCTTACCATAATATAAGTAGTGTTTTATCAACTTTATCAACAATGCTTGTCGAATACCTCTGCTCAGACAAGTCCGTTCACTTTCTGGACTTCACCATTAAACTGATTTTTAACCAGAATTTTTATTTAAATAGCCTAGAAAGGAATCAAATTATATGTTATTGGGGTTAATGGCAACGTCTAAAAGCGCTCTAAAAATTTCATTAAATCATAAAATTGTAAATAGTTTAAGCTATGTATAGTGACAATTCAATGACAAAGAAGCAGCATGTTAAATTTTAGCCAATCCTAAACTTCAGTACGATGAACACCAATTATGAATGCTTGACAGGTCAGAATGACGTGGGAAAATATTTAGCTTTCGAGAGACATACAAAGTATTACAGTTACTATAATGTTGCAGAGCCTTGCCGAGAGAAGTAAACCAACACAAAGGTAAGAAACGTACGAGTCATAAAAAGATGTAAAGCTGAGTAGACAACGAAATAAATTATTTATCAGATTAGAGGTAATAGCATATTGGAAGTAATTGAATTACTTCTGTGGAGACGGGACTTGCCCATCTTCAACCCATCACCACTAAACCCCAGCAGACTCGTAATTTTTTACAAAAATATATTTTCTGAATATATATCAAAAAAGGTATAGCCCATATACATATCTTGCTTGAGCTTTTACCATGAGGTAATACAGTCAGATAGTGTTAGAGGGAATTGGGTATGGTGGGGATTGGAATTATCAAAGGCAGGGTGTGGTCAGAGGTCAAATTATCACGGGACGTAAATGGAAAAAAAAGAGAATCCAAATTGACTGTCTTGGGAGAAATATGGATGGGACAAGGTCTGGGGAGACAGTTAAACGCCCTGNAAAGAGAATCCAAATTGACTGTCTTGGGAGAAATATGGATGGGACAAGGTCTGGGGAGACAGTTAAACGCCCTGCTGGAAATCACAGATTTCCAGGAGTCTGAAAAAGCTATGTTTTGTAAGGCAAGGCAACCAGAGTTCAGGCGCCTCGAGAGGGCGTCTGTCGTCTGGAACAGTGGCACAGAGGGACGCGAGGGAAAGTGGAGAAAGGTCATGAGGGAACAGGAGTTCCCTCCCGTCGTCCTCATCATCCCGTTCCGGCGTTGCTGTACCCCTTACCTCAAGATNAAAGAGAATCCAAATTGACTGTCTTGGGAGAAATATGGATGGGACAAGGTCTGGGGAGACAGTTAAACGCCCTCCTGGAAATCACAGATTTCCAGGAGTCTGAAAAAGCTATGTTTTGTAAGGCAAGGCAACCAGAGTTCAGGCGCCTCGAGTGGGCGTCTGTCGTCTGGAACAGTGGCACAGAGGGACGCGAGGGAAAGTGGAGAAAGGTCACTTTCCTTCCAACAATAGAAATATGTTGAAGTTATCGAGAGGTTCCCAAAAAGGCACATGAAGCGACGTATTCTTATTTTATAAAGGTAGCAGAATTTTTCACAAAATCATTTCGAGACACATTTATAAATTGTTTTCTCAACGCAGCACGAATAATATTTAGAGACATCACCCGTATTTCTGCAGCAACATTTCACTATGTAGAGTGAAGCTCTGTTATACTTAATAGCGAGGCCAAGGAAAATTTAGTTAAAACTATCTGGTGTTCACTAATGACGGCCCTCCCAACATTGTATATTGTCGTCGTATTGAACTTCGATTTTAAATACATTGCACTACCAGCGGTTTAGATATATTCACCTTTGCATTACATTACTTCATCTACACATAGGTTCGAATATCGTTTCATTTGTGTCTGGCAATATTTATATACTGAAAATATTTATATTCTGGGTACGATAAGAATGACCCATGCGCTAAATACCACCCCACAATAGGGAGTGGTATACGGTTATAAGATAACCCATCATATCCATTCGTTGTACAACCTTCTCCAAGGCTTTGGTACGATCCAATGGATTTGGCATAGGTGAATGGCCCTTTGTAAAACCGATGCATAAAAGGCCAACATAATTCTAATGTCACGCAACTCAGGTTTATAATGACTTTGAGATAGGTGAAAAAGATGCTAGCTACAGAATATATTAACTATTCTATAACCAAAAATCTCAGTCACCTCGCCACATTGTAATCTGCTGTGGGACACCTTGTATTTTGTTTTGTACACTTCCCGGGCTTTAATGTTAGGAAGCTAAGATGTCGTGCACTTGGCATACACTTTAGTTAGCATAAAATTAAAAAATACTAAAAAATACAACTAATCAAAATGTTGTATTATTGTGTTTGAATCCGCATTTTTTGAGAAATTGGTGAAAAGCAGAGCCAATAGAGACATTGTCTGAAAACTGCACTTTATAGGGTCGTTCCGTTTTGGTATTAGGCGTAGGAATTTTTAGTGAAAATATTTGGGAGTGTTCTGTTATAAATTTTTATTGATTTTTACGAATAAATTAAATAATTATTATTAAAAAAATTAAATCTGACTTTCGATTTCCTAATTAAATTATTAGGGTATCAGCACACTATTTCCATCAGTAAATTTTATTATTGATAAAATGTCGCTCTCACATTTTTTGTGTTGGAATTATAGGGAAAACGGACAATCCCAAACGTTTTATGCGAAGATCAATGTAGCGTCAAAGTGTAGTGCACTGATTCCATGATTTTTCTAATTCATGTCGACTTTCTCGTTAAATTGATTTAGATAAACAAAAAATTATATGTGAATAATTTACGGCAGTTGTATTTAGCGATGCATTGATTAGGAGAGCAGCAGGTGTGCATGATCCATGTGAGAGCGATATTTTACTAAGAAATAAAATAAACTGATGAAGATAGTATAATAAAACCCTTCTAATTACAAATAAAAAGTCAGGCTTAATTTTTTTAAATTAGTTAATTTATTTGTATAAATAAATAAAAAATTCTAATACAGAACACTAAGATCTTTTTCCAAAAAACTCCCATGCCAAATACCAAAACGGAACGATTCTATAAAACCCATCTTTTAAATAACCGTTCTGCATGGTCGTTTTTTACCAAATTCTCATAAAAATATGGATTCAAATACAAAAATATTATTTAATATATAATGTATTATATTTTATTCTAATATTATATTCTTTATAATATATTATAATATATGTATTTAATATTTTTTAATTTGTTCAATTAACTTGTATGGTATGTTCACTACATCTGGTTTCTGAAGAAAAAGCCCAGGAAGTGTACAAAACAAAATACAAGGTGTCTCACAGCAGATTACAATGTGACGAGGTGACTGGGATTTTTGGTTATAGAATTATGTTTATATTTATCGTGTATCATGTTCACCGAAAATAAAACCCATTATGGAACTTTTTCCAAGCCATTACTCACTTCACTCAAATTTTAAAACGTAAAAATTAGATTGAACCTACCTGTACTTTTAGATTAAATTTTGAAACTCATTATCAGAATTTAATCAATATTAAAACGCAAAATCATTTCAATAATTTGATAGATTCATAATTTAATACTGCTGTTTGATTATCTCAGACGCTATAACAACTTCTATCTTTTACAAAAATGTCACCCATGCATGTTTCATCAGTTTGAAAATTTGTTGACCACTCACACCTACAAAAGTATGTTTTGTAGTTTTCACAACTTTGTTGAATTTTATTTATTTTTATAATTTTTTAAGATAGCTGTTTCGGAAATATTTTAGAGCATTTAGGTAGCAAATTTTGTGTACCTAAAATCGTCTTCTTAGATTATTATAATCTCAGGCATATTCATAATAACAGTATTGCTCGATCCTACAGAGGGTTATTTTTGTTTTATTTGGCCAGACAAAAAAAAATCCTACACGAATAATTTTCGTCGGTGAATTTTTTTTTGTGTGCTCAATGTGTTGTCCATGCGATTCTTTAACTAACAATAAGCGCCGTTTCCATGAATCGTAAACATTTTGAACCATTTCCTGGGAAACATTATTCCATTACTGTTGTAGTATTTTCCAAACTCCAGCCATGGTTCTTGCTCTTCGCAAATAAAGGCTCCGTTTGAGGAATCCGAAACCGAAAAAGTCCATGGAACTAGTGTCAGGGCTTTTTACAGGTATTTCTGATTTCGGAATGATGGTCATTCCAAGTCTTGTCCAAATCTACTGCGTAAGTCGTGGTTTTTTTTTGAAGTATGCGATGAAGTTGTGTCGTGATGGACAAACACTTTGTCTAACTCGCCAGGGTACAATGAAGCCACAGATTCTTCAAGTAAAGGTTTCAAAACATGTTCAATATAGTAGTCAGAGTTTACCTTGACTTTTTTTGAAACTTTGATCAAAGGCACAATCCCCAGACCAGTCATAGCACCAACAATCATGAATCTGTCACCAAACTTTTCTTTCTTGTGACAATAATATTCGGGGTCTTGTTTCGATGAACTGGTGTCGTATATCCGTCTGATACCTTCGGAGTCTTGAAGAAAGAAGAGTGCTTCGTCGATTGTTACTGCATATTCGGACATTTGACCCGCCAGATGACCCTCATATAGCTTTCGGCAGGTTCTCTTCCGATTTTCGATATGGGATTGCTTCAGCGTATATACTAGGGGCTTCCTTTTAATTTTTTGTTCAAATCTACATGGATGGTATTCCAGAGAGTGTACTGTGAGACGTTCAATTTTTTAGCAATTTAATTCTGGCTCGGTAGATTTTCTCTATCGGTTAAAATGTCAATTATACGAATCAGATGTTTTGATCGAATTTTACGGACGTGTTGTTTATGCTAAATTTTTGGGGAGGAAAGTCCAACTTGCTTGTGATTTTGCCGGTTTTAAATTGAACTCCGTACGTTGGCCACTGTGGACTTTGAAATGGACGTCCTCAACTTTTCCAACTTACGCACAGTGTCTCGCGCTGAAAATCTCCCTCTGGAAAACTCTCGAACCCGATTCTTTTTTTAGTATTTTGACTCGCTGGACAAAAAGTGGAAATTCTGCTGGATGTAAAATGTATTTAAGAGTGAGAGTTAAAAATTTCAGAATTTTAATGCGCGCGGGAGAGTAGATACAGTGAAGATAAGCTGGCCAAATAAAACAAAAATAACCCTCTGTATTTGATGCACATACATAAATTTTAACTTATTCATTTTATGGGTTGCATTTGTCGTTCGCCCACAAACTTTTTAGTTCAATCCATATTGAAGTGGCCGATTTCTGTTATATTTATATAGTTTCTAGTAATAGAAACCCGAAGATACATCATGGTCAAATATTATTTCATGAAGTTCTATTATAGGATTTCCAAAATGTGAGCAAGCTCAAATAGCATTGGCGTTATTTCAAAAACATTTATAAAACCCCACTCGAATCTTAATTCAGTTTTAACACTACTATGGATATATGATTCCTGTTGTTGTTTGCAAACTAAGAACAGTTATAACCATATACGTAATACAAATCTGTGACCTATAAAATAAAATAAAATTTATTTTGACCACGATTACTAATATTTACAGATAAAATTTAGAGAAACCCAACAAGAACTGTTACTTCATCATGGAATATGAGAGAATGACAATTCCTACAAGCAAAATCATTTGAGAGAGCAAATTAGTGATTTAATTAACTTAATTAATCAATTTTCGTTTGAAGTGCATATTCTGTAGTGATATGAATGCGGAATACACTTAGCACATTCTAAACCTAAGCGAAACTATAGAGAATAATTAGATTAATGCACCCAGATTATAAGTATTGTCAACTAGTTGTATCAAGACAGTCATAACAGTACAGTTGTTAGTTTGACAAGCATGATTAGAAGACTTCATTTGCTCCTTACTTGGCTTATATATGCATGTAGATAAGTATTAGAATTTTATGTAGATTGTAATTTCTTGCGAAACAATGATGACGTTCCCGAAAATCAGCTTGTACACTGGGCACAGAATATACCTGTGAAAAAAACAGCCACACGTCAAACAGGTACTCCTGTGAAAAGTCTCACAGCGACTCAAACTGTTGATTATTGTGGCGGGGCT